>CM039680.1:201497366-201934866 GCA_022537955.1 Schmidtea mediterranea | reverse complement strand
TACTAATAAAAGCTAATAAAACATAAATAATGAATTCAAATAAAAACTCAACATAAAATACATTGTATTTAGTAAATCACAAGGTTTTGTACAAAAAATCAGCCTGATACACCGTCAATTATTGTTATTATTATTATTATTTATTATTATTATTATTATTATTATTATTATTATTATTATTATTATTATTATTATTATTATTATTATTATTATTATTATTATTATTATTATTATTATTATTATTATTATTATTATTATTATTATTATTATTATTATTATTATTATGATTAATAATAGTAATAATAAAATAATAATAACAATAATAAAAATAATAATAAAAATAATAATATTTAAAATAAGAATAATAAAAATATTAAAAATCATAATAATAAGAATAATAAAAATATTAATAATCATAATAATAATAAAAATAATAATAATAATATAAATAATAATGATAATAATAATAATAATAATAATAAAAATAATACTATTATTAATAATAAAATTAATAATAAAAATATTATTGATAAAAATAATAATATTAATAATAATAATAATTATATAAATAATAATAATAATAATAAAAATAATAATAAAAATAATAATAATAAAAATAAAAATAATAATAATAATAATAATAATAATAATAATAATAAAAGATTTTATAAGTAATAATAGAATAATAAAAAGTAATAATAATATTAATAATAAAATAAATTTACAAAATTTATACTACTTATAAAAATAAGTAGCCAATTTATATTTAAAAATGTTAAAAAATACGATGACCTTGAAAATTTTTGAGTGACCTTGAAAAAATATGATGAGTCATCCAATGACCTTGACAATAATATTTATAATAATAATATTAATAATAATAAAACGTAAACTTATAATAATAATAATAAAAATATTAATAATATTAATAATAATAATAATAATAATAAAAATAATAATAATAAAAATAATAATAATAAAATAAAAAAAAATATTAATAATAAAAATAAAAATAATAATAATAATAAAAGAGTTTATAAGTAATAAAGAATAATAAAAAGTAATAATTATATTAATAATAATATAAATTTACAAAATATATACAACTTTTAAAAATAAGTAGTAAATTTATATTTAAAAATGTTTAAAAATACTATGACCTTGAAAATTTTTGAGTGACCTTTAAAAAATATGATGAGTCATTTAATGACCTTGACCTACTTTTAAATGATCTTGAGAAAATTTTGAATAACCTTGAAAAATTATGATGAGTCATCCAATAACATTGACAATAACAATAAAAATAATATTAATAATAATAAAAATCATGATAATAAAAATAATAATTATAATAATAATTATAATAAAAATATTAATAATAATAATAATAACTGTTGGGCTCAGAGCCACAATTTAAACAAAATAAAAGTAAAACTTAAAGTCAAAGAGTGGAAGTAATGGAAGGAATCACTGCACATAAACATGCACTGCACAAAGATACTAAAAATCAATAAATAACATAATAAATAAAACAAAATAAAAACATAACAAAAATTAAATAAAACAAATAATTAATTAAAATTCGAAAATGCCTACACACGCAAAAAGAAAACATAAAGAAATAAAATAAACTGCCAAAACCTTGCAAAATAAGGTTTAGAAAAAACATAGGCAGAAGTGGCGGCCAGAAAATAAATAAAAAGGGCTAAAAATAATATTACAAGAAAATAATGATAAAAATAAAAGTTAAATATAATATAAATTATGTAACAAAAAATAAAGAAAAATATACAAAAAATAATAAAAATAATTTTAAAATAATTAAATAATTAAAAAGCCCCAAAAATGGCGGAAAATCGCCTATTGGTCGCACACATGCACGAAAATACTATAAATACAGTGATGAATTTCATTATTTTTAATCTTATGCTTCTTATTGAAAATTCAATTTCCATACTGAAACCTTGAATTCGGCGAATTACGTAAGGACCTTTTTATTGTTATTTGGTATAAATTTCATTTATGATATATTTCATTTAAATTAAACCTTTCGATGCTTCGAGTTTTATTTCATTGCTAACTTTACGTTTATGTGTACTTATTTATACGTTCGGACCCTATAAATTATATAGCATTTATATATGGAAATAGATGGTTCATGGGACCGACCGTGTGCCGGCTAGTGGGTGAAAACCCTTAGTTGAGCTCGTGGGTCATGCCTCGTGAACCCCTCGGCAGTTCGCAGTCGGTTCCGACTTTGTGCACGGGACCGCTACGCAGGGCGCCGTTGTATACTCGATGCGGCTGCTGAAAATGTGGCCGGAGCGAGTCGTTTAAAATCACGGGAAGAGCGGACGACTCTAGTTAGGAGGAAACTAAGGCGGATCACGCTTTGATCAACGAAATTTTCAATAATCCCGAACGAAAATGTGGAAATAAAAATCGGGCAGCAGGGATAAGGCATAAGTTGAATATGACGAAAAATTTAGGCGAGAATCTCTTTTAAACCTGTAAATAAAAACGATAATGATATGATTTATTTAAATTAAAACGAAGTGTGAATAATAAAAATGATCACTAGTCTTCGATAAATGCCCCACCGGAGAGTAGCACTGTTGACCGTTACCGACTGTTGAAATTGGAATGAGGGAACCATCGGATAATGTGCTACCTTCGAGAAATCCATTATTATTTTCTAACCGAGACATCCACCATGAACCCGGATAGGAGATACGACAGACGATATAGAAAAATCCGCATAACTAGGAGGGCGAGATGACGCGAATGAATGAGTAAAAGTCCGGAACCACGGTACATTCAATAGCCATGAACCCAACACTTTAGCAATCAATAAATTGTTGTTCACGGTCTGATAAATATTCATAATACGAGAAGTTATCAATAAGCGTACGATTAAGTTCACTGCCCCGTGTAAAAAATGTGTTGGCATCACAGATGAATTCATAAAATCAATAAGTAAATAATTTTGGAATATTGGTTTGATCTAGAATATAAGACTCTTGGAATTAATAATTTTCATTATTGGGAACCACCGAGAGAAAACGTAAGTTTACATAAAATTAGTAAATAATCTTTCTATAAATTATTGTTAAATGTTAATATTAATCTTGAAGACCCAAACTCTTATCAATAACTAGAAACTCACTTCACGTGAAGAAACCGAGCGAGAGCTACCAATAAGTATTCAGAAAATTTGTTTTTGCGACGAGTACGGACGTGATTTTCATTTGGCGATTGAAAAACCCACCCAAACTTCAAGTCACCCGTTCGGTAAATGAAACTCTAACTAATTCTACCAAAATTCGGGTTTATTAATATAAATCATTAGAAATCCCATAACGAATTGAACAATTTTGACCACATGGAATTCTATCCAAAGGGATCATCCCGCCAGTTAGCCAGGATTGTCCACGATAGCGTCCTGTTCAAACCAAAGTCCCTCGGATAACGTTACTAATCTCATCCGACGAAACCCAAGACTCGTAAAGTCGAATCTCCATTGCTTAGCAGGGAAAATCATAACATTAATAATATAGTCAATAAGAGTTTTGATAAAACTGAAAATCATGATAATAGTTGGATTATTGATAGAAAAGTTAATGTCAGTAATAAGATTTCTAACGATAATTAGGATAATGATTCTAATAATAACGCCGACTATGAGCTCGGATGACGTTCTTAATTATAATTTCATCACTGAAGAAAGTAACACCTCTACCATCGGTTTGGATACGCCTGACACTCGCATAGGTAATTTTCCTCGGAGTATAGCCAATTTCTATTATCCATCCATAAATTTAGCTGGGAACATCGACCGATTGAGTTAGGATATGCCGTCAAATATGGAATAAATTTTTCGGGGATTGGTTTTACTCCAATGTATGGACGACCCCTGACCGTAGTACGGGGGAAACAAACCCAAACCGCCGCCGATACTCCACTTATCGATATGACTCAAACTCTGTTCATCAAATTTTTCTATTATTCTCTTTCATTTCTTTTTCCTTTTCTACTAGTATGACGAACAATGATGACTCTACCAGCTCAACGAGAATTCCTCGCCTGCCCCCTTCAATCGTGGCAATACGTCACAAGTACGAAGATCTAAAGATCCAACACCGTAACCTTCAGACAAAACACGAAAGGATAAAAGGGACCTGGGCTCCACCAGAAATCGTCAGAGAGCTCAGGCAGAAAATCTCCCGTCTCACTCAGGCGCGTGACGAATTAATCGTCGAGTCACGCGCCCAACGTCTGTTGATTCGCGAGCAATCGATGGCGCTTCGGTAAACCTTTTCGGACCCCGAGCTCCGAGTTCGTGTCCCCGGAAACCTCCGAGCAGGGCAGCTCGACATCATTCCGGCCCATCACCTCCCTAACGTTGAGGATCTCCCCAATTCAACAACCAGTATCCCTACATCAAGCACAAACCCGACGCACTCTCTATCCTTTGCGCCAGTGGAAACCCAGGCGAACTCTACCGCCCCTACGGCCCGCCACCGGCCGAATCGAAACAAGCGGCGTCGGGATCGACGCCGGCAAGAAAAAGCACGGCTCCGAGAAGCCCGGCCGGCAGAAGGGGTGTATCAAATAGACGATCTGCCACCCCCGTACCAAGAATTTGAGATTCCGGAACTCGACCCGGACATCTGTTACGCCCCGCGGATTATGTTCTCCCCCCCCAGAATCGATCCACATTAACTTAGTGGACGAGGAGAACGAACCGCCTCAAGTGATTCGGGCTCTGAACAATTTAGAATTGAACCTTGCGGAAATCGCCATCCTCACGGGGGAAGTTCCCAATATCGGCCCTCGAGGCGAAATCGCAGGGCCATCTTCGCAAAGAGACTAGGATTCTCGAGGAGATCCCCCGCCATATCGTCCACCAAAGAGGAGACGCCTCCCAACCGATATGGATGCCGAGGAAAATTAGGGCATCCCTTCTGTTAACCCTATGTTCTCACATTATTTCATCATACTGTGCAATTCCACATTTGTTATAATTAATATAGTTTAGTCTTATTATGTCTCTTCATATTTCGTTTCGTCCAAATTATTTTTTGATTCTGTTTATAGTCACTATCGTTAAACAATTTCTTTGTTTCATCGCTCGAAAAATGGAGTACTGGAGACGAGGGAAATTGTAGGCGCTTGTAGATACGGGAATAATGTTTTCATGGTTTCCTCAACGAAATCATACAGAGATGAGGAATTTAAAATTGGTTTATGAATAGAAGCGTAAGTCCTTCTAACGGCAGCTATAATCAGGGAAAGACGAAGGTCCTTCAAGGAGTAGTGCTAGTGATGGCGCTCACCTACTCGAATGGCATTCGGCTACTGTACACAATTCCAAACGTGACTCCGGTCACGGGTGTGCAATAGTAATCAAAATCATGTGACGTACGGAGTAGTTACCCCTAGTGGCGAAAAATGAAGGTATGTGATTTGGATGACTCAATAGTCTCGCTTCCAAAAACTCCCCTACGTCCAACATAACAATAATAAAAATAATACTATTAATAATAATAATAAAAATAATACTATTAATAATAATAATAAAAAAAATTATATTTATAATAAAAATAATACTATTAATAATAATAATAAAAATAATACTATTAATAATAATAATAAAAAAAATTATATTTATAATAAAAATAATACTATTAATAATAATAATAAAAATAATAATAATTATATTTATAATAATAATAAAAATAATAGTAATAAGAATAATAATAAAAATAATAATAATTATAAAATAATAATAAAATAAATTTACAAATATATACTACTTATAAAAAATAAGTAGTAAATTAAAATCAAAAAATGTTTAAAAATAATATGATATTGAGAAATTTTGAGTGACCTTGACCTACATTTGAAATACCTTGCATTACTTTTGAATGACCTTGACCTACTTTTTAATGAGTCATGGTCTTTATTTAAATGACCTTGATAGAATATG
Source organism: Schmidtea mediterranea (assembly GCA_022537955.1). NCBI lineage: Eukaryota > Metazoa > Platyhelminthes > Tricladida > Dugesiidae > Schmidtea > Schmidtea mediterranea. The sequence continues at coordinate 201,928,877 of CM039680.1, read as the reverse complement.
ATGACTCAGCCGATGACCTAGACCTACCTTTGAATGATCTTGAAAAAATATGATGAGTCATCCAATGACATTGAATGAGTCATTTTCTTTGTTCTAAAAAATTAGTACTTTTAAACTTAGAAAAATTTTTTTTTGCCGGTGGGGGGTATGTGAGCTAGATGGCCGGTATCCCACTACTTTAGTATTTAGTTTATTTTCAAGTATAGAACCTAATATAAGCAAGCTTTGTTCTCAACATCAAGGTCAGATATCACATTAAGCTGCTTTATAAATGTAATACATAATGTATGTCCAAAAAAATTATTAAAAATATTTTTGTTTTCAAAACTTAACAGTTTTTTTTCAATAAATTTTGTAGTATATTTTTTTAGTGTGCCACCATATTTTTACAAAATAGTTACCGTGCGGTAGACTGAAAAACGTTGGGAAGCACTGCTCTAAATGGTAATCCTAGAGTGCAAATTTTAGCGAAAACTCTCTATAACATCACACCAGTATTGCTGTTTTTTTCTTAGTTTTTCCTCTAACTTTGAAGTTAAAGTTTTCCCTTTTGCTTTAGTTAAGTACGCTAAAATAGAATTCAATGATTTTCCGAGGTTTCATGAGATTGATATGATACCACGGTTTTTCCAATCATTAAACCTTTCAGAAGTCAATGCTGTTGCATAAGATGCAATGTTTGGAAAAATTTTACAAACAAAGCAAAAACACGGTCTTTTGAGGGAGAGTACACAAGCCTTTCTAGACTATATTTTTTTCCATTGGCCTTAATTGAATAAAAAATTGCTTTTGTACAAAATCTGGACTGATTTCTATATTCTCGCTTAATATTTAAAAATGGTACACTGTGAAACTGAACTTGAGAATGGCCCTTCTTTATCCAATATGATACATCATTTTGCGATAAATTTGCCCACAAGCCAACATTTGTTGCAGTAGACATATATTTGACATCACTATTTAAATTTTCAATATTTTGAACTTGGTGTTTCTCATTAGGTGACTGAAGAAAATTATAAATATTCATATTTTTTTTGTGGCTCTTCTACTCGTTTGTATATTAGTGTTCAGAAAGTTACTCTTGGTCTAGTTCAATATTTTTATTTTGAGTTGATGCAAAGGTCGCTTCTTCACATACAACTTGCTGTATTGTTCCGACTGAGTAGTACATGCATGGAAGCAGTTATTGGTGCTAGGTTCTTTACTTCTAATTCTTGAAGCATCTTTTTCGTGCGTTTGCAAGTACCACTTTTTAGATCAGAATCTATAATAAAATATTTGAATTATTAATTAGTGCGTATTAAAAAAGTTAATTATTTATTATTTATATATAAAAATATAATAGTAATTTGGATTAAGAAATGTTGTTAAATTGTCGTTAAATTGTTTTCAATTGTCTATAAACTCACTAAAAGAAAGTATTGAACCACTAAACTCAAAATACGGGAATGAATATTTCTTAGAAAGGTACAGACACAGTTTCAGAGAAAGAAACAAGATGGGCCCAATTAACACGAATATAACCGAACGTCGGGATATCATTGATATCTCTTTGACTGATTGACGAGTTTGGCTCATTGATATGATATCAGTGAGCCGAACATTTTAGATGTTTTTTTATTAATCAAATTTCTCCTTTTTTTCAGTTCAGTTCTTCGTTGTTCACTGTTTTTACAATAGTGTAATTTTGATTTTGCTAACAATTTGATTGTAGGCCCCTCTTGATCATGAGTCCCTAGGATGAAGCCTAATTAGCTATAGGAATATCCGGCCGTGGCTTTAACCATTTTATATTTATTTTCATAAATTTTTCATTTAACAAATAAATAATTTTGTGAACTTTTCAATGATTTCAAAGGGACCACATCTTCCTAGACGAGAACTAATTCATCGACACTAAAAATCTATGAGTTATATTTTCTTTATTATATTTATTTATACGATTAACTGATTTTAAATTATTTAACACTCAGTATCTACTTGATTCTTTATTGTTAGTTTCTGCACCAATAGTAAAACACTCTTTTCACAATTTTCTTCCATAAACTACTTCATCTGGACTGACTTTTATACTTGATTGCATCATTGAATTATTTGCAAACTTTATGTGAAGTAATGCTTCTTCCTATGTCTTAAATTGTTTTTCGTCCATGCAACAAGAAATCCAGTCACTTAGTGCTCAAAATTGTCTTTCGAACTGGCCATTCAATTAATGACGATAAGGACTTGAATAGACTATCTTTATTTGATATTTTATTATTCGAATCGAAACATTTTCACTTATCAAAGTGAATTTCTTTCGATGGACCAAATTTAAAAATCCATGAACTTAACACATTGTCGACTAGAGTTTTTTCATCCTGTGTTTTACTTGCATTTAGCACTATTTATTTACTAAAATGGTCAATTATAGCGAGAACATATATTCTTTCAGATAGTGTAGTTTTAAATGGACCACAAAAGTCGATGAATTTATTTTCAAATGGTTCGTTAGCATTTAACCTTTCAATAAATTCTTTTGATTTACCAGTGAATTTTTTATATTTCAGATAAATCTCACAGGTTAGAACAATATTTTTAATACTTTCTTCCATTTGCTTAAAATAATAATAATTATTTACTTAGTTTGTAATTTTGTTAATTTCAGCATTACACAATTCTTTATGAATTCCTAATATACATATATTTTTCACGTTTAATGGAATTGAATTTTTTAGACATAATAATGTAATTATCTATATAAAAATATTCAGTATTCCCTTTATCAATATCTTCTTTTAAATCATTTATTTCTTTTGAATTACTTTGACACTAGAAAGTTTGATCTTCTGTTGAGATTGCTAATATTTTAGTTTTAATTTTCTCAGCTTTGACATCTATGTGATTCTTTTAACACTGTATAATTCCCTATATTAAGCTGTAATAGTACATCTGCATTATTATGTTTATCACCTTTCCGATATTCTAATATTATATCCAAACTACTTAAAAAATTTATCCAAGTTCGAGATTGAGCTGTAATAGCCTTTATGTTGTTTCTATATGATCAGTCCCCAATATAAACTTCTTTTCACAAAGAGAATGTTTGAAATGTTATCAAAAATGGAAATAGACACAGTTACCAGAAATTCTTGTTAAGTTTAGGGAATACCCATGGAAAAATTGTATCTAATCTTTCATACCAATTTCTAAATTTGCTAACAGTCCAATTTGGGACAAATCTTCCACGTTCCACATTTTGGAAGCCTAAACACATTGAAGTAAGTTAGGAAGTATCCATTAAGAATGTCCTCCAAAACAAAAGCAACTTTTGATCCACCATCCCCTTAGTCCATTTTCATAAGAACCCGAGGGGACATCCCACCAAAAATAGATATCCTTTATTTTCATAAGAAATTAAAATAATTTATAAGCATATAGACTAAATTTAATTCCAACATTTATGTAGTAGTACACAACATTGGTTGGAAAAAAGAGAAAAAAACATGCATATATAATTAAAATGATCAAGAAAAATAGGAGACATGAAACATGCCGGTTACTTACCATATATAGCATATAAAAAAGATAATAGAAAAACTTTAAAAATCATCAATCCATTGTTTATAATATTTAAATGACCAATGCTGCTGGGATGTCCTAAGCACTTGGACCCATCCCTAGTGTCCCTTTTGCGAAGACCCCATACCCCCCCCTTCTTAGGGACGCCCTTAATGGATGCTCCTTTATTAGTTGAATGGCAATCAAAGACAAGTTATCCATTAACTGTCAAAAGAATTTATTTAGTTTATCTATTTAAAAAGCCAGGATTTTAAAAAATAACTAAAAGTTATCAATAATATTTCTATTAAAGCAAGGTTTCAAGCGTTAAAAATCAGAAATTTATACAATGTTCAAATTAATAATAATCATTCATATTTCAAAGTGAAATAAAATGGTTACCCTGTTTGATTTATTAGGACGTTTGTAATCCTACAATAGGCGTACGCAAAGCTAAAAATGATAAAAATGATTGATAGAATACAAACTGGAAACGAGTAAAAATAAAACAAGAATAAGAATAAAGTTGAATTAGAATGCTTAATCGTAAAAAAGTCCTTTTAATTCAAAAAAAACTTGGAGAAACTAGACATTTTAATGGTAAATATTTGGAGATAAATACTTATGTGAGTAAATAAAATCAATAAATCCTATCTAGACCAATCCGTACGGTTATTGATCTGATTAGCATGCTTCATTACAGACGATCGACTAAATATTGGTAGATATTCATCAGCATCTGCAGCACGCAATTTAAGAAATACATAGGCATCAGTTCCATGGCCATCCATGGATACAATTACCAAATCTCCGTTGAGATATCTTGCATAAAGCCGACTTAATGGTAAACCATAACCAAATCCGGCCATAGCTGCCTCTCCACTTTCACGGAGAGATGGCTGATACTTAGCAGTAGTAAAAGTATAATTAAATATTAAAGGCATCATTGATCGACTAATGCCACCACCTTTGTCCGACACCTGTAACAAAACGATAGATTATTTTAAATTTATTTCAAAATTACCGGTACAAAAATTAAAATTATAAACTTTATAATAAAATTAAAATATTAATATAGACATAAACGTGTCCTAATTTAAATATTAAAGACATAATTTTTAACAATAAATGCCAACACGTTCACAGTTACCATCAGGGAGAAACTAGATATATTTTAAATTGATTATGTTAATAAATTATAGAACAGAAGTGAGCAAACTGATTACTAGTATGACCGACTTTAATTTTTCTTATTTATTGGCGATCGACTTCCAAAAATGGGTTAAATTAAAAACAAATAAAAATTTAATTAACGTCTTAATTAATAATAATATATTAAATAAAAGCATTGTTTTTACTATTTTGTGCTACACATTTTATTGATAAAACCTTTGTATGTAGATCTATGACATTCAATTTTATCAACGAGTCTTAAAATTAGGTTTGTAATCACTGGTGAACAATCGAATTGAAGCCATGAAGTAGTAATCAGTCAGAGAACTCCTAAATTGCGATTTAAAATTTTTTATAATATAAAAAATTTTAAATCTAATGTGAGACACTATTTAAAATGAATGATTAAATTATTAACATATAATTTGTCAAAATATTATAATTATTAAATTTAATAAAAAATAATATTTTTAATTTCAATTTTTGTATGTTTTTTAATTTTTTTAATTAATCAATTTAAAATCTATATTGTTTTTCTTCCTTAGTAATTGATGACAGTAAACCTGTTAAAATACATGGTTAAAAACTTAGGTTTCTACCGAATTATGAATAGTTATTAGTCACTAAGGCGCGACAGACTGACTACCAAAATACTTTTGTCAGGTGCTTTTTCGAATTGTAAAGGCATTTTATTCATTGATATCTTTCTTCCCGACTAAAAAATTACTGTAAATTGTTAGCAATATCCTATATAAGCGGAAGAATGCTGTCTGGATGGAATGTCTACATCTTCAGCGCAATAATACTAGGCCTCATACAGCTGCAATCACTACAAACAAATTGTGAAATCTTGGTTTCAATCTTCTAACTAATCATCAACAGACTTGGCACCATCTGACTTTTATTTCTTCTCGCCTCTAGAATCTGCGTTTAATGGAAAATATTGCATTAATGCCGGAGAAATTCATCATAATATTCACCACAAAAATTTTTCGAAACTGTGTTAAAAATGATTCTTCATAAATGAGATTGTGTATAGTAATGGAAACTATTTTGAATTTCAAAGAGATGATAAATAAAATTTTGATATTTTACATATTTTTTTTGTAATTCATTCCAAACACGCCAAAAATTAATAATAAGCCACCAATAAATAATTATAATAAAAGATAAATGCGAGTTTTTATAAGTGAGAAATTTCGATTATGAAATAATTCATGTTTAAGTTTAAAAAAATTCTTTCAACAAATATGACTGATTAGTGGCTACGGTAGTTCGTTGCATATCGCTTGGCATCTTTTCCGACATATAAATCATTCAGTATAGATAGGGGCATGCTATGAATCTAACTAAGATTAGATTATTAAATGAAAGTTCAAAAAAATCTTTCAATTAATTTTATTTGTGATTTTGACGGGTTACAAAATGTAATAATAATAAAAATGGATTTCACGACTCAAAACAGAATATAAAATCAAATTCAATTACCATTTGATTAATTTTTTGCGATTCAAAGTATTGCAACTATTATTAATTATAGAAAAACCTTGATCAATGATGCAAAAGAAATTTTGACTTTCAGCTCATTTTCACTCCGTTGATTTTCTTTTAACTGTAAAACTTCAATACTAATTTATTCACTCGTATGAATTAGCGAGAATTAAATTCACTGATGGTAAATATAATGGCGACCAAGTTTGAATATAATAATATATAAACCGAAGGAATATTTTAATATTATCGTCAAAATTACAAATTAAAAATTAAAATAAATAATTAAATAAATTTGGCAACGATTTAATTAAAAGATAACGCCAATAAAAAACCTTTCGTACGATATATTTCGATAGCATAACTATCATCTTCAGGTACTCAAAACCAACTAAAAATATTATGAATTAACATTTAATTTAAACAAATTATTTTTTATTAATTTAATTTTTTAATAAATAAATATTTTTAAAAATATATTCAATTCACTTTTAATTAATTTAAAATTTTAAAATTTTCATTTATATTCTAATTTTTAAAAAAAATAAGGAGAACTTCCATTGATAAAAAACTAACAAATATTAGATTAATGTTAAATAATGCTACGAATGAGTTTTGTTTACAAGTATGTGTAGAATGGTGTATCAAAAATTCGATTGTGCAAATAAAATCTAAAGAGGATGCTCATATTAAAAAATTGACTAATTTGAGAAAAATATTTGGGATTTCTAAATTTAGTGTGGAGAATACTGTGATAAATTTGAGTAAAATAGTTTTGAATGATGATGAAGAGCGTGTTTTAAAATTTGGTCCAAATCACTGTATTAAGAATCGCTTGGATGAAACAAAATTGTGTGCAAAAATTGAAAGTTTATATTTTCATATAGCCCAATAGGATCGCAGCCAGCAAAACTATATTGGCTACCAAAAATCCATAAAGATGGTGTACCTATGAGACCAGTTTTGTCGATGGTTGGTACTGCCCAGTATAAAATAGCAAAGCTTTTAGATGAATTATTAAAACCGTTAATGCGATCAGAGTTTGAATATAAGGATAGCTTTGAGTTTGCGTCTTGTATTGCAAAGCTACAAAAACAAAGTATGAATGATGTTATGGTTTCGTTTGATGTTTGTAGTTTGTTTACGAATGTGCCACTGGTTGAGACGATTGACTTATGCTGTGCGTTGTGGAATGAAAATGATTTGGAACATCACATTTTGGATAGAAGGGCATTTCGTAAACTTCTTGAATTTGCTACTTTAAATGTCAATTTTCTTTTCAATGATGAATGGTATCAACAAATAGATGGAGTCGCTATGGGTTCCCCTTTAGCACCAACGATGGCATCAATATTTTTGGCTAGTTTGGAAAAGAAAATTGCTTCTTTCCAATTTGAAAAACCTTTTGTTTATAAAAGGTATGTGGATGATATTTTTCTTATATTTGAAAACCAGAAACATGTAGAACCGTTTTTGCATTTTATGAACAGTTTACATAAAAACATTGTATTCACATGTGAAACGGAGAGAAAGTCATCAATTGCGTTTTTAGATTTGTTAATTCAACGCAAAGATAAACAGTATGAGACAGAGATTTATAGAAAACCAACTGATACTGGTCTTTATACTTCTCCAGAAAGCTTTTGTGAATTTAAGTATAAGAGAAATATGGTGAAAGGATTGATTTATCGTTCATGGGCTTTATCTTCTACTTTTGCTAATTCGGTAAAAAGTGTTGATAAATTAGTTGAGTTGTTGATAAAGAATGGATATTCTAAATCATTTTTATTGTTGATGATAAAAGAGACTGTTGATAAATTGATTAAAAATCCTAAGGATCCATGTTTTGGAAAGTCTGAATGTAATTTGTCGGATGGGTGTGAATTGAGTATTGGTCTGGGTGATGGTAAAAATGGATATAAAAAAATTGAGGCTAAATATGTGTTAGTATTGCCGTACTCTGAAGGCTTTACAAATTATAAAAGGAAATTAAGTAAACAGATGGGAAATTTAGAGTATAAGATCGTCTCTAATTCGTGTAAGGTACGCAATATGTTTATTAATTGTGTTGGATTGTGTTCTAATCTCGTTTATCAATTTACATGTAATGGGTGTAATGCCACATACATTGGAGAGACTTCCCGTCATCTCTGTACTCGAGTTCTAGAGCATTGTCGATTGAAGGGTTTGACCAATATTATTGAACACGATAGAGGCTGTAAAAGTGATATAGGAATGTCTGATTTTAGAATTTTGTTGAGAAGTTTTAATAATTATTGGGAACGCGTGATATGTGAAGCATTGCTGATAAGGTCATTGGATCCAAAGATTAATGTGCAAAGTGCTGTGACTACGAATGTTTTGAATGTTTTTAAATAGTTTACGTATGTTAAATCATGTTTGTTTTTTTAATATTATTAAAATAATTGGTTACATTAATTTTTAAAAATTAGAATATAAATGAAAATTTTAAAATTTTAAATTAATTAAAAGTGAATTGAATATATTTTTAAAAATATTTATTTATTAAAAAATTAAATTAATAAAAATAATTTGTTTAAATTAAATGTTAATTCATAATATTTTTAGTTGGTTTTGAGTACCTGAAGATGATAGCTGTGCTATCGAAATATATCGTAGAAAAGGTTTTTTATTGGCGTTATCTTTTAAAAATTAAAAATCCAATTTTAATGGAACTAACCAATTACTGTTTTGTTAAAAGTTTTTAATTTTTAATTTTGATCGAAAATTGTTAAACTTCAAATAAACGAAGCATAACGTAAGCCCGTAAAAACTGGACATGAAATTACGACGCTAGAATTTTTCATCAACGAATACAGAAATTACAAATTTGGAGGTATGATCAACGAATGTATATGAAACAAAATTCATATTATATCAAGTCACTAAGACCTTTCAGTGTACACAAATTATTATATCTTTTAAGTATCCAAAAGTTTGGAAAAGTATAAGTCATCGAACGTTTGAGCTTTATCTTAATACATCGACATATAGAGCCATCCATCACCATATTTCGGTCTTAAAACGCGCCCAAAATCTTCCAATTAGAAATACTTGAGGCGCAGTGAGAGGGTGTGTTTGGTATAAATAAGTGTTTTTCCTGTCAGCCAGTTTTCGGTGTATTTTACATAATTGCTAACACTGAAGTGCCATTAAAAAGAGCAATCGATATTTCTTGAGGCATTTTTTTGCAAAAAAATTGGCATTTACAATCTCGTCCATAGTTTGATTGACATTGTTCAGAAAGAAATGACAGCCCAGGAAAGAACCTTGGGACAAACTTTTTTTTCGAATTTAAGAATAATCTAATTTTACAAGTCTTTTTCATTATCTCTGCGGACCTATTAGCTAAAATTTCCCGTTTTGCTATTTTCACATACAAATTGCGTCAGCTATTCTAAACACTTTTTTGAATCTTTTTTTGCTTTTAAGATTTTTGATGTCTTTTATTTCTTTAATATACATGAGAGTTATTACGAAGAATGTCATGCATATAAGATTTTAATAGATGGAATATCCGACCAAATTGTCTGATACTATAACTCACCTTTCTATCAATTCAAGAATAGAGTAATTACTTGATCCTGAACAGCAGGCGCAAGTAAATTTCAATACTATTTAAAATTTATGATAATTTATTTAGAAATAATATTTATCTTTCGATAGATTTTACGTCTAAAATAATGCCGAAAATAATACTGAAAAGATAAATAAACAACCAATCAAGTAACTTAAACTCATTTATGATTAAATATTTAAAAACAAAACATTGAAGTCATTTATAACTATTATTTTCGGAATTATAGTATCTTAAAATCATGCCAAATTATTTTATAAATACATTATTAAAAAAGATAGAGTTGAAAATTTGATAATTTAAAAAAAACAATCAATTGTTGATTTATTGTTGTGAAAATATTCACTGAGCAGGATAAAGTTAATTTATGAAAATGCAAACATTCATTAAAATTATGAGTGGAAAAGAAAAATAGAAACCAACACAAATATCAATTTAAAATATCTAAATATATAATTACTTCCGCATATCAATAACATATTTTGGGTTTCTGACTTTGCACGGTATTTGATTTTATGGCACAGCCCAACAAAAACCAAATTTTATTTTCATGAACAAATATACAAATTCTAAACTATTTTTACAACTGATATCAACTGCGATATCAATCAAATAATTTGTAACATTAAACTAGAAAAATTTGCCTTCATTAACTACTCAAATTCAAAATTTCGGTGAAACGCATTCCAAATTTTGATCGTAATCGGCAATATCGACAAGTTTTTTTTTCTATTTTTACACAAAATATTCGCATAAATTAATTACTTGAATTCTGTTTTAGGCAAACCAGCAATATTAATCAAATCCTAATTAAATAAATTTATATTCATCAACACAAAAACTCGACAATCTTGTTTTCCAAATGAAATGATTGATGCCGTTAATGAAATTTTAATTAATTTGTAGTTTTGTAATTATGCCATTTATAACCCCAATCAAATTAAAATCGATAAACTCAAAAATTTATGAGACAAATATCTTTCATTTTCTCTTCTTTATTTTTTAGAGATCAATATTTTGTATTATATGCAACACGAGTTTTCGACAGACCATTTTGAAATACTTAAACAAGGTTGTACCGATAACTGGTAGTGAATATAAAATAAATAATTAAATAAACATGTCAAAAATTTAAACACAAGAAAGTGCAATTCATTCACACGTTTTACTATGTATTTCGACAGATTCACTGTCATCACCCGGGTAAAAAATCGCAACTGTGAATTTTTTTAAAGAACACGCCATTCAAAAACTCGTACAATAAATTTTGAGAGTTTAACTGTCAATTTTAGGCACCAAAAACCAAATAAAATAGGATGGATTATTTAAAATAATTTAAACAAATTAATTTTTTTATTTTTTAATTAAATATTGAAATACTTTTACACTCATTTTTTAAAATTTTCTTATAAATATTAAAAAAATTTCCTCTATTATAATAAAATTTTAATATAATAATGAAATATTTTATAAATTAACTCATTTTAATAATATTAAAATTTAAAAATTTTTTTAAGAATACCGAAACACCAATTTATCACAATTTAACACACTTTAATATAAAAATATTCAAAACATTCATAGACATAGCACTTTATACCTTAATCTTTGGATCCAATGACCTTATCAACAACGATTCACATATAACACCTTTCCAATAATTATTAAAACTTTTCAACAAAAACATTTAAATCGGACATTCCTATTTTATTGTCATTGGATCCAAAGATTAATGTGCAAAGTGCAATGACTACGAGTGTTTTGAATAATTTTATATAGTTTGAGCATGTTAACTTGTGATAAATTGATGTTTCAGTATTGTTAAAAAGTTTTTAATATTTATTCAAATATTTATTTAATTAAACATTTAATTAAAACATTTAAAAAAATAATTTGTTTAAATTATATAAATTAATTTATACTATTTAGTTGGTTTTTGGTGCATGATGATTACAGTTAAACTATTGAAATAAATCGTACGAGTGTTTGAATAGCGTTTTCTATTAATAAAATCGTTGCCAAACTTATTTAATTATTTATTTATATAGATTTATATTTACATTTTTTAAACAAATTATCAATTAATCTATCAAATTTTTAAAAGTTTTGTTAGGGCTATTAGTTGTCAGTGAAATGCGAAACTAATAATTATTGATCTGTTAATAATAATAACGAATTCAACACAAAAAACATTCATTGATCAATACAATTGAATCACCAAATTACAGTGACACAAATAATTCAACATTAAAACAATATGTATTACGTGCTTATTGCAAGCCTTTTAGGAGAATATAACTTTTGTAATTCTCTTTGGAACTCACAAACACATAGCTGTTGTATCTGGTTTCGACACACGGTAAAATCGCTTTAAATGCTCTCTTTGCTTGACTTGAAATTAGTTGAAACTCTCGATAAATACCTTTAATAACATTCAACTTCTTTTGTTATTCTGATAATCTCTTTTCAATAATAATCTATATTCCTTAACTTGTCTCATTTTACTCTCTTTTACTCTGGTGATTTTTTCTCCTTTTTTACTGTTTTAACTACTTAAACTAGTTTTTACTTCTGAACTTCTCCTTTCACTTTGTTCACACCCAGTTTGCGTTTCACTTCTATACTCTCATCTACTGATACTTAAAGATAATTATTTTTTATTGCAGCAATTTCCTTCTGGTCATTCACAATTCAGTCGTTATCTCCGACAGTTGTCAAGATAATCACTTATATTAAATTTTTCCGTTTTATTTTTCCGATTTAGCAGTTCAATAATTGAGATAGGAAATTTTCATTTCCACTTTCATTTTGTTGTATGTTTTACATTTTCAATTTACACTTGTTAATTAAGAACAACCTTGTCGTATTTCAATGTTTAATTTTATTGATTTCCGTTATTCCTTTTTTCATTTAAATTTTTTTTTTCATTTCTGTAAAAGACATAAATTTTAATCCGATAAGTGTAGTGAATTATTTTTCACTGTATATTAATTCGGTAGAAGCCGAATAATTAACTCAAAATGAAAATGAATAAATTTTTTGGTTTAAATGTTTTATTTTAATATTTATACAATATTTTGTTGATGCAACTTTTTTGCAATATTTAAGTTGCTCTATTCATTATACACGTAACATTCTGCAGCAGTTACAATCTTTACAACTTCAATCTATTTCTCATGTAATCTGATTTGGAAATTGCTCGAATGGGAATGTTGTCAACCGAAGACAGTTTGGCTATAATTTCTTCTAAATTAGATACTAGACAAAATATATTTTTTCAATTGTTGGGACTGATTTTTGAATTTTTCTTAAACCATTTTGTAAGTGTCTGACAAAATTCTTTTCATTCCATGTTTTACTTCTAAATGACAGTGCAATCCTGTTGTTTGTGATGTTTTGCAAGATAATACTTTATTACAATGGGTACATTTAGCATTATTTTTGTCGGAACTAAACGTACAAATTTTCCAAGAATCAGTATATTTTTTTGTTGTTTTTATCTTTCTTATTGTTCCTTTTTATAGTTGGTTGAGAGGGCAATTATCAAATAGTAGGTAAACATTATTCCGAAGTTTCTAAAGACTAATTGGTATTTATCCCACAAACTCCTTTGACAATCACAGGCATTATTTATAATTCGGGTAGGTTTCTTTCAGTTGATTTAGACAATTATCTAAGTCTTATCGCTCGCCGGGTTCCTCTTGCCTCGGGTTTCTCATCAGTGATTAATTAATTTCAATTAGTTTGTATTTTGCTTATAACTTTCCCTAAGGACCCGTCACTAAATTTTTATTATTATATTTGGATTCGTCTCATGATTTGGCATTCAACCATACTTGTTTCTCCAGATCAAACCCAATTTTTTAAATTTTTTATTAATTTTTGTCATTTTCGATTTACCGACCCTTTATTTTATTTCAATAATTTTATGACAACCTCAAAAGTTTTTAAAAAAATTAATATTCTGAAAATAAAATCTATTTAAAAATATAAATTATTTTAAAGAGTATTTAAAGAATTTTAAAATTTTAAATATTTACAAAAATAATTTGACCTAATCATTTGATAAATATGTAAATTAAAGTTCATATAGTTGTGTTTATTTGTTTTTTACCCGATGATGACAGTGAATTTGCCGAAATATATAGTAAAATGTGTGTTTGAATGGTGCTTTCTTGCAATAAAATATTGATCGATAATCTAAAAAAGAAATAAAAATAAGGAAATTGGAAATAGATGAATTGCGAAAAAGATTTTAATGATAAGCATAATATGTTGAAATTTCAATAGCAAGTCAAAAACATTCAAGAGATAAATAAATGCTAAATATACTCGAATTGTTAAATCTTCTTTGCCCGTTACCAGAACCACATTTATCGGTGCTAATTTAGACGTAGCTGACTTGTTTTCAACTAGGGCACGCATTGAATTCTGAAATGAACAATAAATTGGAAGCTAAAATTGTAGGTTATAATTACAAGGTTTTAAATTCAAATAATAAAAGATTTTTGTAAATTGATATTTTTAAAAATAATCCAATTTGATAACTGTATTTTTAATAGCGAAACATGAGTACTTTACCTGCATGTCAAATATACAAGAGAATCACAGTCTTTGGTGAAATTCTTCACTAAAATTTTTTTAAATTAAATTTATTTTTAAAAGTGATTTTGATTTTTTAATTCAAAAATAGGCCTAAGAACATTTTCTTGTTGAAAAAAACCCAAAACCCAAATTTAAAATCTTCAATAAAAAGAATAACAATAAATTTTAGTTCATTTTACTACACGATACTTGCTAAAGTGATTTTTGTTAGCAAAAGTTATTCCACAACAAATCTCCCTTTTGAAAAAGCTATGCATCTCTATACGTGAATTCAAATGTGTTATCGATAAAAATAAATTTAACTACTTAATTCTAATTTGCTTTAATTTAATTTAATTAATAAAATCCATGATCCAAGCGAGACTAAGCAGTGCCTCCCAAAATACGAAGCTTTCCTTAGCAAAGTGGTGGATTAATTCGTGGTTCTTCCAAAAGTTGTTTCATTCTAAAAAGCCTGAAGGCGACGATTAGCTGCTTTTATGATTGTCAACCAATTATTGAATTATAACTATAAATATTGGGTTGATATTTTGATCAGCTAAATAGAGTACAATGGTAAATGTATAGCCTTCTAGCGGCAGAAAAAAAGTGCCGCAGTGTACTACACTATTTTTACACTATTTTTTTAGTCAAGTGGTTTTTGCTTAATTATTCATATGTCAAAATGAACTGCAGCAATGAGCTTCAAGGTTTTTAGGTCTCATTGTAGTCAAGGGGTTTTGGGCTTAATTATTCATAGGTCCAAATTATCTAGGATGTCGTGGCACCTGTTTTCTAGCCTTACTTTTACAGTACCATCAAATAAAAAAATCGAATTTCGGCGTACTACCAGTAAAATTCAGCTAAAAAAGCAACAGGTGAGCACGAAGTACCCTTGCAAGGTGTGAGGCAGAACCCCAGCATACTATGCATTTGGAGCACTTGTTTAATGATTATTATGTCAATATTTACATTTGGGGACTATTTTGCTTCTAACTATTGCCTTTTTTTGTTCCAATTCAAACATTTTTGCAATTACTAGTAAACTAATATAAAAGAAATCATCTATGATATAAAAGTACATGAAACAAGTAGAAAGCGAGAGTATCTCATCAAATTATATAATGAAATACTTTGTATTAATCTAAAAATCAATTGGAGCAGAGGGGCCTTTTAACAGCTGGTCTATCAGTAACTTAATTTATAACGTCCCTTAGCTCAATAGATAAATTATTCTTTAATTTATAATAAAATTTTTCTTGATTTATTTTAATATTAATAGACTGAATTTTTAGAATTTGAATAGAAATATCTATTATTTAATTGATATTTCATTTATTTTCCTTCTGATAGAAGATCAAAAATTAATTCTATGTCACAAATTTTCGGCTTAGCCTTTATCAGTGTTAAAGCGGATAACAACTTAACAAAGACAAAGCCGAAAATGTGGGCTGCATAGAAAATTAATTTTTGATCATTTAACTGAGTGAAAATAAATAAAAAATATCTACTAAAGAAAACAGATCAAAGGTGACCAAAAAAATAAAAGATAGTATTAATATTATTTAAGTAATTTCTTTTTGAATAAATTTGTTATTTTATATTGGAAAATTGCAATATATTTGATTTTAAAATTTTTAGGAAATCCCTGATTTGTAGGAAACTAAAATTATCGAGAAATAAGAAACCCCAATATTTTTCCATGTAAATCTTGTTTTTGAATATCAATTGTCTTTAGTAACTGGTTATTCTGTAAAATTCCAATAGAAATCTGAAGAATCTATTCCTATTGAATGTGAATTTACGAATGCACTTTTCGCAGTCTTCGTTCGAGAATATCAATAGTAAATTAATAACGCTTGTGTCATTGTGCCAAAAATTGATAAAGATTGAATTGTTTATCAATTGGTTGTCTGCAATTTATTACTTAAACGAGAATTGTTCAAGTCATACATATTCAATTAAACAATTTCTAGATGATAATACGAGTTGTGCATAAATTGTGCGAACATTATTTCACTTCACATTTAGGTGATAGATACACCAAGGGACATTAAATTGGACTTAAAATAATAAATCAAATAACTAACCTATAATAAATGTGTGTTTGTGTGTCAAAGCCAAAAATGAAATTAGATACATCAAGGGTCATTTAACAGGACCTTTGAGACTTTTGGAATTATTCAAAAAAAAGCTAAGTCATCTATTTATTAATTTATATACATTAGATAGAACCTTAAACTATACGAGATTAGAAAAATTTTACACGAGAAGAGAAAAAATACATGTACACAATCTTGATTTACAAAATTTCTATAGTAAAAATACTAATAATTAGACATTAAATTGTACCCAAATTTTTAAATTTAAAAAATAGATTATGAATTTTTTGAAGCCATTTCTGAAAACCATTGAAATATGTAAGTTTGCTTTTTAAATTAAGTTAACTTATATGAGATTATTGCAGAATATCTACTGCGATAAAAATGAATAATTGAAATTATTAAAAGTGATTTTGGATGAATTAAAAATGTATTAAGAATAAAAGTTTCCTCTCTTTAATGTCGTTCAATATTCGAGATGCTGCAATTTGTCAATAAGTCTGAAGAATCCCAGATGCCCGATTATGGAAATTTAAGAAATTATTACCACTATATCTAAAAATTATTCAAAGCGTTTAATAGAAGAAAAAATGTTAGATGAGTTGTAGATATTTTATATTTAAATAAATCGATGTCTTACCCTGTTATAGTATAAATTCAGAATTTTTAAAATTCATTTAAAAACGTCAATATAAATTAATACAATTTATCTTTAAATCAATTTTCATTTAAATTTTAGATAAAAGAAAAAAAAATCTTACTTTAAAAATAATTTTAATAATTCCAGGGTGTAATTTAATGTCTTCGTGGGTCCTATTAAGTGTCCCTTGGTGTATTTGTAAATCAGCACCCAAATGATGTCAAACAAATTGCGCCACTACCATTAGATTAATTCGCAATTGGCAGTTTCAAATTTAAAACACTTTTTAATAACTACCAACTAAATTTACTTGCATGGACAGTGTCAAACACTAAAATGTAAATATTATTGATTTAAATAAAATGCGATTAATTTAATAAACTATTATGAACATTGGAAATGAAATATTTCAAATGACAAAATTAGTATTTTAATATCACCAATAATCAGTAACAAAATCAATGAAAGCGGCAACTTACCTTAAATATTTCAAATAAAATGTGGTAAAGATGAGAAGGAACATAGACAATCTTCGGCGAACTATTTTCTGAAAAAAGATAAAATAGAGTTATTTTAAATTTTAACAAATGTAATTATTATATTGGTTTTTCAGCTAATTGAAGAGGATTTAAACGTTTCTCAACCGGAAATCCCAATTTAAACAATCAATCTATTGAACACATTGCTACTTTGTGAAAAGAGCTTTATATGTGAATTCGTCAATATATGAAGTGATTATTGATTTCTGAAATAACGTTTTATGTGTTATTTACAAGATTTCATGACTTGTTTAAGCAGCCATTTTTTGAAAGCGAACATAATCGTCAAATACAGACAGAATAGTATAGATGTGTATGAAGCGACCACATTCGATAAAAGCATTAGTCACTCACTTTAGCTATGGCGGATATATTCATTGTAAGAGTTCAACATGTTATGAATTAATAATAGTATTGATTCATAATGTTTGCAGTTGTCTTAAATCTCAACCAAAAAATATAGAATAAATAAATATTTACTAAATTTAATAAAAAAAAATTATAATCATATTAAATTTAACTTAGACCATCATTATTTTCTTCAAATATTCACAAAATGAAAGAAAATTACTTATTAGTTGATCAAATCATTAATAGTTTTTAATATTGATTTTTCAATAAATTGAGATTTTTCATTAGGAACTTTTTTTTCTTGTATTTGATAATATTTTTACAAATTCTTAGGTTATATATGAATAGGCAAGTAATAAATAAATATGCATTGTCATTGCCATATCATATAGTGTAGGCATAATCAAAAATTGTATCAAAAATAATGTTCTCATAATGAAATATTTTAATTTGTAATAGATATTTTTAATAGATATGAAATTATTTCTAGGTTAATTTCATATGATTTATTTATAATTATAGTTTGGGTGAAATATACTGCAAAATGACTTCAATAAAAATATAAATAAACTTTCAAACTAATTAAAAATTCAGCATTTTTATTTATTTTTTCAGTATATTTTTGTTTTGTAAAAAATAAAAAATGTTTAGTAACAATGCAAATGTTCAGTAAAAAATGAATAAATATAAATTATTAACGCTTAAAAGGGCATTTTAAATGAACTTTTGAATATTCTACTATGCAATAGTTTTTAATTAGTTTTAAATTAATTAAATTGCCAAACATTAAATTAAATTACTGAAATTTAAATGAATTTTCCGAAAAAAAATATATTTTACTGGAAAAAAAATACTAAAAATCATAGCCAATAAACTTTATAAAGTTGAAGGAAATTATTTCAGTATATGTTGAAATATTAACAATTTTTCATAGATGTTGGAAATTCAGTATTTTAATGAGACCAGAAATAATGAATAATAAAACTATTTAAACTTTCATTGCAGTCATTTAATATTAAAACCCACCTAAACTATAATTGTATTGTCCAACAAAAAAATTTTACGAAAACAATTTCATTTGCAATTTGAATTTTGACATCTGTTTTAACATTTAACTAGTAATTTTAAAAAATGCTGTTACATTTATATGCACATGTAATGTAAAGCAGTGGTTCTCAAAGTAGTAGGAAAAGTAGGAGGAAAACAATGTCAGAATATTGTTAAACTGTTTACCCCTCATAAAATAAATAAAATACATCATATGAAATATTACAACAAAACTATAAACGCAAAATTACAGAATGTGCATTTCTCTTTCCGGATTCTTTGGAACATGAATGAATTGTCCTTTATTAATTTAGTGGTTGACTTTTATATTTTTCTAGTTAAACTTTATGAAAAGTATATTATGTTTATACAACTATGGAGTTGTTGTTGGTTTTCATGTTACCATCCGGCAGCATTTTCATAATTATATTTTATCAGTTGAAGGTGTCCACATTTAAACGGTAATGGTTGATGGAGTCAAGATTATAGAATTTTCAAAGCATGCTTTGAAAAAATAAAATGACATATTTAAGGTTAAATAAAAAAATAATTAGTAAATGTGGCACTGGTTCATGGTGGTATCGAAAAATTTTCTACCGGTCCGCCAAACGGAATAGTTTGAGAACCATTGATGTAAAGTGCAATATTAACAGTGAGTTGAATTATGAAAATAATGAATTATTTCGTCAAAAGTCATTTCCTCCAAAATTAGGTTGATCATGAAGTTTGAAATGAATTTTCGTATGAAAAATTTTTAGTAGAAATGATTTATTTTTTAATGAAATGAATTTGGACGAAAATATTTTTGGAAGAAATGACTTTTTGGACGAAATGATAGTGATTCAGAAAATAGTCTAGTCTGTACAACCTTAAAAATGTTTCTTCACACTTGATCTTCTGTAGGATGTTTTAGAATTACACACAATAGTTCAGTTGTAGTCAGTAGTATGTGAAGGTTTCCCTATAGAACGACTTTCCATCTCATTAATTTCTTGATGAAATCGACACATGTTTTCAAGGTAAAATTAGAGTTAGAATCAATAGAGTAAAGTATCATTGACATATTACAACCTAGGCTTTCATAGTTCTTCATCATATTCTTTATCAGAGATTCAAAATTTGCAGCTTTATGTCATACAAGAAAATCATTGCGACCATCTTGAGAAGACAGACATGATGCTTTGTAAACTGGTGTCAGAGTGTCATCAAATGACTGACAGAGAAGCAGTTTTCTCAACTATGGTCAGATGTAAACACCTATTGTCACTTCACAGAACTCAGTTAGGGAAATTCTGTCTTCAAACGGTTCATTGCATCACAATCTTTGTCAAGGCTCTTAGAAATTGTTTAATGAAACCTAATTTTATATGCAAATGTTGCAATATAATCATGCTAGATAAAACAAGTGCAAGATTAGCAACATTCTTCAGTCCAACCGTAAATACATTACGCTTTTCCTTTGTAGTGACTTTTTCCTTCCTCGTGAATTCCAAAGAAATGGAAGAAAACCAGACTTGGTGTATTCTATTTGTAGTTTAAACCCGATGGCAACAATATTCAGATATTTACATTTTCTACTGATGCTCGTCATACTAAATTACATGCCAAATATTTTATTTAACTTTTCATAACTTTCCTACATGATCACTGAATATACAACAACATTCACTTTCCTAGAATCGTCAATTTGAGATAATTAAAGTTGTGGAACTTCAAAGTAGGTTCATTTATTATCTAATCTTTAAGTTCAAACGTTTCACTATCGCAATATCTGTCAATTTGTTTACTTCTATCTTATTATTATCAAAAAAATCAATTCCTTCAATTATTTTCGAAAACATCTTTTTGGCTCCAATAAATTCGACAACTCATCTTTCTGATATTTCAATATTTTTAACTTCTACACTAACTTTTCTCACGATTTCAATAAGTTTTGCATTTGCGCATCTTAATCTAATACATTTAATAGTATAACAGTTATTTAAGTTCCGAATTCCAAACTTAGTAACAAATGCTTATCAATCATACTTATTTTTTGCCCCTGTATCTAATAATCACTGAAATTATAAATGCAAATAGAAACACTAGATCTCCCAATTAATTTATTGTATTTTAATTATAATTATAAATTTTAACCAAATAAATTGTATTCATTAACCTGGATAAACACGAAAATTCATTTGGGGAGAATCCATATAATAATGGTCACAGAGATATTTTGCTTTATCGAATGAATCCTGAATAACCTTCACAACATCACAATTACAATCAATACATCCGACAAAATCTTTTTCATTTCTTAAATGAGGTCCGAACAAAATTACTGTTAATAAATAGATGCATAAATATTCATTAAATTTATCCAATTATTCACCATGCTGATTAATTAACATTCGAATACTAATACGACTCATATAATATCTGTCGAGGAAATATGACAATTGACGATCTAAACTCGTGTCTATTCCGAACATTTCTTTCATTTCCATGACACCCTGTATGACAGTTTTTATTATAATTATTTTACTATTGTTATAATTATTATCTATATAATAAATAAATAAATAAATAAATAAATAAATAAATAAATAAATAAATAAATAAATAAATAAATAAATAAATAATAATAATAATAATAATAATAATAATAATAATAATAATAACATAATAATTGTAGTCTAAATCAGAGCTTCTTAAACTTTTGTAATTCACGACCCCATTTATGATTGCGAGTTTCTTGACGACCCCATACAAATATAAAAGAAAAATAAATTTATATTTTTTTAAAATTCCTATAAAATCTTCTAATTCTAATTCATAGTAAATGTTATTCAAGTTATTACAATACTCTTAATAGAAATTCAGGTACAAACAATCTTTCCGAACTAGAAGATTTTATGATATATTTATCTACGATAATTGTTATTTTATCTTTATAACAATAATTTTACAAATTAAAAAACATTTTCTGTTAAATTGTATTTTTATCTCTCGCGATCCCAGAATTTTGCGACGCGACCCATGGTTTAAGAAGCCCTGTCTTAGCACAAAAAACTTCTTCAAAATAAATATAAGTGAATAATTATTATTTAATTGTTATAATCTAGTGGAACGTGTTCTAGGTCAGAGGTTGGGAACCTGCGGCCTTTTGACTGATACCAAGTTTTTTTTGATTTGTTGGTACTTTTATTGCGCGGTTTAATTTTTAATACTTTCTTTTTATTTTAAATTAGATTCTAATTGAAACCAAATGGGGTCGCGACCCATGGTTTAAGAAACCCTGATCTAAACAATTAAATTATTATAAATATTCAATTGATATTTATAATGATTACATATTTAAAAACTTTGTTTAAATATGTTATTGATTTAGTAAATAAATAATATTAAAAATCTTATTTTATTTCTATGAATATTACAGAAGACAACATTGGTGTCTGAAGCGTGGATCAAGAAAGTAGCCATATTCAAATAAAGATTGATGTTTTCTTCGACAATATGGCAATTTCGTTTTAAACAAGTAGATGCAATATCAATCAAAAGCGAAAAAACTAAATACTTTCATTTGTTACTAGTATACCACTACGTGTCCTCGAAGAATACTCTGATTTAAAGGATCCGCATATCAAACAACTATATTTCACATTAAATGGGGCAATAATCAAAAGGATCAACAACTGAAGCCGCAAACAAAATCCTACAGAAACAGGAACTTGAACATCGTAATCCAACCAAACTCCTTTGAGAGTTAAAAAGTAGCTACAAAATAACGGAACCTAATGATGATCCAGAAATTTGCAAAATTTTCATGTGTCAAATTTATCTACTGCATACTATTTCATATTCAGCACTTGTTAATATCAAGCAATGCTGACATAAATGAATTCGCCAAAATCCCAATTGAAGTAAGCGATATCCTGAAAACAGCATTCGGACATATGAATATCGTAAAATACCTTTTTGACTAAGAAACGCATCACAAACTTTCCAAAGATTAATGGACAAGCTCATACGACCATAAAGAACATTTTCCATGGCCTTCATTGATGACATAATAATATTTTCAAAATCGAAGGAAGATCGTGACAATCACTTACGAACAATCCGAAGCGTTCTAGAAGATGCACATTTATCAATAAATAAAGATAACAGTTGCACGGCTAGAAATCAGGTTAATTTTCTTATATTTCGCATTTCATATTCAGGAATTTTGCTTCAACCATTACATCTTATCTAAGTACCAAATCATGCTAAGGTACTAAGAAGATTTAATAAATTATTATAAGCTCCTAAATAATAGTTTGTATGGTAAAACCGTTGAAAACATGAAAAAAAATGAATTTAAGATTATGTAATACAGAAAAGAAGATGACTACATATGCTTCTAAACCAACTTTTCAAAGAAGTATCAAAATTGTTGATGATTTAATTGCTGCTTTGTTAAATCCTGGCTCGGTATACTTAGATCGACCGAGTTATATAGGACAATCGGTACTTGATTTGTCCAAACTTCGAATGTACGAGCTACAGCATACAGATTTGAAAAAGTATCGTCGTCAGTTTAATTGTGAGATTAACATCGTAGCTGGAGATACTTACTCTTTCTTTTTCGAAATCAAAAATTGTAAACTAGATATTCTTTTGTCTGAAATGGTTAAGGATAATCTTTTGGACACCTCTAATTAACTGTCTAATCAACCACTTTACACTAAAAAACTCGATTCTGTCATAGGTAAATTCAAGGATGAAAGCAAGGGAGAAAGTTATGACGAATGGGTATTCCTTAGACCCAAATTCTATAGTTTACTATGAAAATCAAAATGCCTAAAAGCTAAGGGTTTGAGACCGAAGGACGCAGCGTTAACTCATAAATCTTATAAGGACTGTTACGAGAAAAACACTACGTTTTCTATACATCAATTTCGTATTGGTACAAACAATCACCAACTTTATAGTTTTAAAACTTCAAAGGTTGCACTAACAAACAAAGAGGATAAAAGAGTTCGGGTAGAAAAGAATGTAAGTCTGGCATACAGTCATTATATGATTGAGACTGGCAATGAATAAAGATAATAATTTTCCACATGATCATCCAACACCACATCCAACAGCACATCCAACAGCTCAGCCAACTGTTCATTGAATTAATAAATGTATACCTATATACGTTCTTGTTCTTATTCATTACTTTTGTAATTTTTTGTGTTTACATTATATTTTAGTTTTTTTTGTTAGGGGTGGGGGTACCAAAAGGTGTGCCAGGTGACACACATCGACCTACTCATATGAAACGGCAAAGATGAAATTACAATAAATCACGAAATTTATTCTTCCCAATTCGCTACGCGCATCGGAAATTGTTTCAAAAGTACAATTTGAGATGTAAAACAAATTTACAATTGCGAGTTCACAAAGCGTATAATAGTATGTCATCAATGCTATTCAAAATGCAGATCAATTTTTATTTTAAATTGTTGTACTCTATTATAATAAACAATTTAAATTGGGTTTTTTAACACTAGATTTGAGATATTTTAGATTAAATTTCTTCCTAATCCCCCTAATTTCCCGCGCAAATATTTTATTCTTAAACAAATATCTGAGATCACCTTTATGAATTACATCTGAAACAAAAACATTGGTATCAATATTTCTATTCATGTGTACTCTACATATTAATAAAATTAAATTATTTAAATAAATATTCATATTTCGCGCAATAACATTATACATTTGAACAAATATTCGAGATCTCCTTTCAAAGCTACATCAAAGAGTTTAAAGTCCCATCAAATATCTTGATTTTTCGATGAACTGTCATGAATAATTATGATGAAAAATTTGCAAAGTCCTTTTGGACATAGCCGAATTTTTGAGAATTATCGATTGATTGTACCTTTTCTTAATTCCTGGGAGAATTAGGAAACTTTTCGAGAATTTTATTACAGATTTTTCTAAGTTAAATCAAGACTCAACGTTTTCACGAAAGATGTCTCGACAAATTATGTCGCGTTTCCAATGTTACCAAAATCAATCCTTAAAAACACGAAAACAGTAACGAAAAGAAATTTTTTCTTTGATTTTTTTTTATAAAATCAACACATCTTTTTCATTTAGGTTGTCTTGACAAAATATTAAGTATAACGAATTAACAAACTGACTACAGTCTGAATTGCACTTTGCACATTTTCGCGACACTGATGAAATCTTAGAGTGTGTATATATGCGCGATAACTCATACTGATTCATGGGGTTTACGTAGGTTTGACCTAGTGTAGATCAAACACCACCAAATTCTCCAATTAGGGTTTAGGAAGATGGAAAACTGCCTTCATATGCTTCGATAAAAAACATTTTGATATATTTGTTTATAGAAAATCTACATAATTTTGTGATGATTATTGTCAATGGTTGTTATTGTTGTTTTTATAACTCACCAATCAATTGAGGTGCTTGCTTATATAAAATAAATATATCCAATTACTTTTTTAAATAAATAAACATTTTAATTATCTAATAGATTAATCGTTAGTTTAACAATATGATATGGTAAATATTATAATAATTTTACTTCCGATAAAATGTCAACATTTGTATCATTTCGACGAACCATTTCAGCCAAACAGTGAGTAAATTGATTTTGCGTTTCCACATCGTTTGTATCTTTTTTTTCGAAAGCAATCACTTCTTGAAAGTTCTTTTCATATCTGTTATAAATATTTTAGTAATTTACAGATGAGTTGCATTTTTGCAATCGCAACGAAATGGATATCACATATTTTTTTGGTTTTTTTCATAGTAAAAATATAGAATTTCTCCTATTTGTTGGTATTTCATGACGTAATAAAGTTAAAATAAAGAATTTTATTTTTAATTAATATTTTTATTTCGATGCTATGGGAAAATTAACTATTTTTTATCGAATGAGACATAATTTATTGAATTTTGCACTATTTGTTTAATTTCTAATTAAAACTAAATAAATTTTTAAATCATAAATAAAGTAAAATATTTGATAAATTCGAAGAATTTAACCAAGTGGTTTTAAGTTTGTAGGGAACATCTTTCAAAATTATATCATAGAATTTTTTATTATCGTAAATAATATGCAAAAAATTTTGTCAATTAAGTCTCATATGATTATAAGTAATGTACTAAGTAAATACTATGAAAACTTGTGAATCATTAAATTGAAATAGAAATATTAACAAAGGACTTATTAATAAAGTCCTAAAGTTTCTACAGAATTACAATCTACGAACAATGGATATACTTACGTGATTCATTTAAATCTTTTAATTTTGATTTATAAAATTAAAATCCTCAATATAATAATTTAACCTTGGAAATATATATTTTTTAAATTATATTGTTGCTTTAACCTTTATTTAAAAATTTCAAATTACATTTCAACAACTAATTTTCCAGATGGAGTGCTAAGCAATTTATCGGGTAATAACTGAATTTCTTGCATTATATTTGCAAGTCGGACAGGCATTTCCAAACGTAAAAACTCAACTGATCGTTTAACACTAGCATTTTCAGCTATATTTTATATAAATAAATATTCAAGTTCAAATAATATTTACTCACCGAAATTCGTTAACTTTTTTAACGATAATGGAGTAGGAGAAAATTTCCCATACTTTACAAAACTTTTAGCAACTTCACCGGTCATTGCATTTAGCATTGTTGAAATTTTCATATTTGAGATATGTTTTACTAATATCTTGTGATAAGTTATATTTTTATAATAACTGTTAAAATAAATGAACAGAAGTTATTTAAATATCTAGTATGTAATTTTTTGAAATATAACTTGTAAAAATTAAATTATTTTATTTGAAGTAGTCATCTAATATTATTAATTATTATAACAAAGTCAGTAATAATATTAAAATATGTATTAAAATTAAAAAATGTAAACATTCTAATTATAAATTGTTGATTATACTTTCCCACATATTTTCTAATAATATTTTTTATATTGATTTAAATATATCATTTATATTTATTATTTTGCCTTTTTTTATTTTACTTTAGAACATGGGCAATTAACCTTTAGCAGCATCTTGGCTACATGGTAGAGCTTTTAAAGGCAAGTGGGCCGCATAAAAAATTCAACTTCATTTAAAAATTTAGTTTTATTATAAAAATGAAAATGAGATGAAAGAAAATTTCTCCCTAGTTGGGTAAATAACTATTGAATTAATTTTGATTTCGTTAAAATAAGAAAAATGGTGAAGCACAATATCAAAATTGGAATGATTTATATTTGTTATACAATGCACAGGGTGCAAAATATGGTATATCTGGTTTCATGTGGTCCCCGGGACGCAGGTTTAACACCTTTGTATTACGGTGGGTTTCTGGGTGTTTCAATTTTTTCGACTATATGGTTGTTACCCAGACAACCCCATACAAGTATTTTTTGCATACCACTCAGCACACGCTGCTAAGCAACGTTGGAACTGTGTTCGAGTGGTAGATCGTCCGCAAAAAGTGAGCGCTATTACTAATGCTATAATTGACCGAACGATCCATGGGTCCAACGAGCTGCCGATAGAAGGTCTGTGCTCGATTTCGATTCTTAGGTCCCATTATTCTCCTATCTCTTTCAAATGTTAACCTATATCTTCATATCCTTTATCTTTATGTCTATTCACATAATTCTTCTTATCGTTTTCCGTGTTGATGATTATTCTATGGCCTGTACACCCTTTGTTAAGTTAAATATTCCTACAGTATATCTTTTACCCTTATCCCTATTATAACTACAATGTTCCCTATTATTATTACTAGCATTATCATTGCTACTATTAAATGTACTACCTTTATTAATTGTTACTACTATTACATTTATTATTATTTTTATTAATATAATTACCATTATATTTACCGCTATTACTACCATTATTATTATTACCATTATCATTATCACAATTATTATAATTATTATCAATATTATTAACAAATTTTTGTGTAGGGATTCGTCCTTATTCCTCAGCTTTAAGAAATATTTTTCTTATATGAAAATTTAGCCGTGATCCATCTGTATTTTTCCGGTTTTCGATAAAGTATTTTTGTTAATTCGAAAAATTTTAGCAGCGGCCCGCCCTTATTTTACAGTTTATAAGAACATTATACTAACAATTGAACAACATTCCACTTTTAATTTACTATTTTCGATAAGTATTTTAATTAATTCGGAAAATTTTAGCTGCGTTCCGCCCTTATTTTACGGTCTTATCCGGATATTCTATCAATTATTGAGCCGTATTCTACTTTTACTTTGCTATTTTTGATAAGTATTTTAGTTGATTCGGAAAATTTGGGCAGCGTTCTGCCCTTATTTTACAGATTTATAAAAGTTTCTATTAATTCCGAAAATTTGCGAAGCGTTTTACCCATATTTACCGTTTCAATTCAACATATTTTATTTACTTCTTTAAAACATTATTTTTCATGATTTTAGTCGTTCGGATTAATGTTTTTCCGATGGCTATTCATTTTAACTGTTGGAACGATTTCGCTATTTTCCCCGCTACCTTTTCCCTCTTTTTGTCCTTATGATCTATTTATGTTCATATTATATTTAATGAGTGCCCACTGGACTACTAGTGTTAGAGATTTTGAGCCGAATGTTGTTAAAATATTTATGCCGATTTTATCGAAATTAAGTGTAAGAAAGTTGAGCCAAAAGACCAACTCTCAAGCTACTCTCTTTCGCTATTTAATTCAATGATTTGACGTTTGGGTTCCTGCGTTCTCACGCCGGAACCTTCACGGGCACGACTGTTGGCGATTATACACGCACTTACACAGGTCGATAGTGTGTTTTATTTTACTTTCTTGCGATATGTTTTGGCTGTGGGCCGAAAAAGAAATAACTAAATATTACCCTACCAATAGGGTAAAAGTCTCGAATGCATAAAACCGTTTATTCATATAATTGTCGAAGTGCATAAATAAACATAGAGCATCATGATTCATTGTTCATAAATGATGGCATAAATATCTTTCATTGCTTCATCATCGAACATTTGATTAATTAATCAATAAATTCACAAATCATCCATTCTCATAGCTCCCAATTGTCAGTGTACAGCAGCTGGAAGTTATCGTGTTCGGGCAAAACACCCGCTAGTGTTAATTGCCTGAAAGCACGGCTAACAGCTGCAATGCACACCAACTCACTCCCGATTGAAATTTTTTCGCCGAAAAATAAGACTGAAAATTTGTCAAAACACATCAGTATTTAAACCTATAATTTGGCCTTAACCTTGCGTGTTACTTTTACTGCGAATAAACAAAATTCGACCTTGAAATTATTTGTTTTATCTAAATTAAATTTTTATTAATTTCTTAATTTAAATTGGTAATTTATTTTTAAAATTTTTAAATAAATTTATTCAGCCAAAAATATTTTATTTTTATTCATTTAATTGATTAATTTTTTCTTTTATATAAATGGTCATTTTACGGTCAAATTTTCTTGTTATTATGTTATTTTTTATGTAAATTTCCTGCAGTTCTTGATGCATTTTGTATTTATTTTATTTTACTTTGATGTTTTTTGATTTTATATTTATTTATATTCTCTCAAATTTTAAATTGTTTAGTTTGTGTTGTATATTGTATTTTAATTTATCTTGGTGCTGGGTTTTCGTGCTGTATTACTGATGCATTTAAACAATTTTCAAGGCTATTTGTGTTCTGGCCCAACCGAAGAAAATATTCCTTTTTCATTGAAATTACATTAAAACTATAATCAGGTAAAAAGATATTATACATTTTGATTTATCAATATATATTTTGTTTGTAAACTTTGATGTTTTCTTTTTTATGAGATCTAAGTATTAGTAAACTAGTAAAAATTAGTTAAATGAAGATTTATAAGTTTATTTTTATCTAAAACCAAATTTATTTCGATTATTTTTGGTTTTCCACATTTCGAGAAACATGAGTTACTGTTGGATTTCTTTACTTTCATTTTCTTATTAATCCTTTATAGAGCTTTCTCCCTGAAATTGTTTAGAGCAAAAATATAAAATATAAATATGATAATATGGTTAAATCCAACTCATTTTTAAAAGAATTTAATTCCATTAATATTTATTTTATAAAGTGCCAAATAACTAATTATTTAAACACAAGATAATTTAAACTTCTTAACTCTCCCATTCTTATGATTTTCTGCACTTCTTCAGCCACTCGATTCTTCTTTCTTTCGTTCCGTCTTGGGAATGAAGTTTGACTCGACTTGGAGATAAAAATCTGACGATTTTGAATGAGCCTTCGTACTGTAAATCATCTTTGTGTCTGTTATGCGGTTCCTTGGCACTAAAACCTCACCCCACCTCAAAAACACGAGCCTCTCTTTGTCATGTAGATAGCTCTCATATTATCTGCAGCTTTATCTGAGTTATGTTTCGCATTTCCCATCAATTCTCCTCTAGCGATATATGCTTGCTTCGAATTTGAGTGTAAATTAACACTTCGCCCATAAATTATCTCAAATTATGAAAAGCCCGTCGCACTCTGCCGACTGCTATTTATGCTCAACTCTATTCTAGGTAAAAGTAGATTCCGGTTTTTCTCTTCACACCAGCCTGTCAATGTCGCTGGAATAACATCTCTTATCTTTCTTATGGCTCTTGCAGCTAATCCATTTGGTTGATGCTGGTAAGGTGAGCTGAATTTCTGATTGATACCGAGTTTCTGTAGTCTTTCCTTATTGGCGTTTTTGTAGTGTTCATGAAAACCAATTCTTTGTGATCGGTACGAATTATGGACTTTTTCCCGTAAAGATATTCTCTAAAATGCATAACATATTCATGTACAGTGAGTAGTTCTTTCCTCGTTACACATTAGCCTTTTTCATGCGCTATCATATATATCGAACCATAAGCTATAACAAATTCCTCTCCATCTTCATTAACTTTGCTCAAAACCGATCCAATAGCTCCAAAGCTTTTGTTAAAATCATATTTGTAATTTTCTCAGCAGTTTTTCCTTTAGTTCTTACAAAGTCAATAAAAGATTCTACAACTCTAACTTCACTACCATCAATAACTACATATCTAATAATTTGACTAGTTTGATCTTTATGAGAAATATCTGGGGTACTATCAAATATCATACAAAAGTATTTTGCTTGCTTTATTTGATGCATAATTGATTTTCTCACTGCACCTTCGAATAGCTTTTTGAATTTGTTCTGAATCTTTGGCGACAAATAAGAAATACTATATTTATTATCCATCCTAATTTTAACTACTTATCGTACTTAGCCAACCAGCTCTAGAAAATTTCCTCTATTTTCTTTTGAACTGATATCTTCTTGATGAACACTTTCACGATGACCTCAAAACGCCAAATTTTGTTTTGCTAAGAATCTAATTATATCAAGTATTCTTGTAAGAATTTCCTTCCATTTTTGATTTCCTTAACAATATTCTGTTGTTGTAGATTATCCAAAGTTGCACCATGTCTAAATCTTATTTCTAATTCCTTCCATTGGGAAAATTGTTGAATATGCAGTAGACTCAACTCGTGTTGACTTATTTTAGGATTAAGTTTCCACCATTTGTTAAAACCATTTTCTGTGTTAAATCTTGGTTGACAAAGATCATCAAACAGTTTACAACAAAAACAATAAATACTTTTCTTCGATGGTGAATACACCATCCATGACAGTAGTGGGATGTGTCACCGCTAGATCATGTCACCGCTGGATCAACCCCCCCCGGGGGGGGTAAAAAAAAATTTTTTTTTCTAAGTCTAAAAGTACAAAAAATTTTTAAGACAAAGACAATGACTCATTCAAGGTCATTGGATGACTCATCAAACACTTTCAAGGTCATTGAAACAAAGACCATGACTCATTCAAGGTCATTGGATGACTCATCAAACACTTTCAAGGTCATTTAAAAATTTCTCAAGGTCATTCAAAACTTCTCAAAGTCATTCAGAAGTAGGTCAAGGTCATTCAAACAAAGACCATGACTCATCAAAATTTTCTCAAGGTCATTCAAACAAAGACCATGACTCATCAAAAAAAAATCAAGGTCATTCAAAATTTTTTAAGGTCATTCAGAAGTAGGTCAAGGTCATTTAAAAGTAGGTCAAGGTCATATTATTTTTAAACATTTTTAAATTTTAATTTACTACTTATTTATATAAGTAGTATATTTTTTGTGAATTTATTTTATTATTATTATTATCAATATTTTATTATTATTATTATTATTAATATTATTATTTTTATTATTATTGCTATTATTATTATTATTATTATTATTAATATTATTACTTATAAACTTTTTTTTTTAATATTATTATTATTATTAATATTATTATTTTTATTTTATTATTATTATTATTATTATTATTATTATTATTATTATTATTATTATTATTATTATTATTATTATAATTAATATATTTATTATTATTATTATTATTGTCAAGGTCATTGGATGAGTCATCAAAATTTTTCAAGGTCATTCAAAATTTCTCAAGGTCATATTATTTTTTAAACATTTTAAAATTTTAATTTACTAATTATAAAAATAAGTAGTATATACTTTGTAAATTATTTTATTATAATTATTATTAATATTATTATTACTTTTTATTATTCTATTATTACTATTATTTTTATTTTTATTATTATTGCTATTATTATTATTATTAATATTATTAATACTTATAAACTTTTTTTAATATTATTATTATTATTAATATTATTATTATTATTATTCTATTATTACTTATAAATATTATATTATTACTTATAAAAACTTTAATTATTATTATTATTAATATTATTATTAATATGCTTATTACTTATAAAAATTTTATTTATACTTATAAAAATTTTAATTATTATTATTAATACTTTTAAAAACTTTTATTAATATTATTATTATTATTAATACTTTTAAAACTTTTTATAATAATATTATTATTATTATTATTATATTATTATTATTATTATTTTTATTATTATTGTCAAGGTTATTGGATGACTCATCATAATTTTTCAAGGTCATTGAAAAGTAGGTCAAGGTTATTCAAAAGTAGGTCAAGGTCATTCAAAATTTCTTAAGGTCATATTATTTTTAAACATTTTTAAATATTTATTTACTACTTATTTTTATAAGTAGTATATATGTTGTAAATTTATTTTATTATTATTATTTTTATTAATATTTTTTTTTTATTATTATTATTAATATTATTATTACTATTATTATTATTATTTTTATTATTATTATCAAGGTTATTGGATGACTCATCATAATTTTTCAAGGTTATTGAAAAGTGGGTCAAGGTCATTCAAAAGTAGGTCAAGGTCATTTAAAATTTCTCAAGGTCATATTATTTTTAAACATTTTTAAATTTTAATTTACTACTTATTTTTATAAGTAGTATATATTTTGTAAATTTATTTTATTATTATTTTTATAAGTAGTATATATTTTGTAAATTTATTTTATTATTATTTTTATTATAATTAATATTTTTATTATTATTTTTAATATTATTATTAATATTATTATTACTTTTTATTATTCTATTATTACTTATAAAAATTTTTATTAATACTTATAAAAACTTTAATTATTATTAATATTAATATTTTTATTAATTTTATTATTATTATTATTTTTAATATACTTATTACTTATAAAATTTATTAAAATTTTTATTATTATTAATACTTTGAAAACTTTTTATAATACTATTATTATTATTATTATATTTATTATTATTATTTTTATTATTATTATTATTATTATTTTTAATAATATTATTATTATTATTATTAATGTATAAAACTTCTATTATAAGGAAATAATTTTATTATTATTAATATTATTATTAATATGATTATTAATATTATTAATTAAAAATATTAATATTGTTTAATTATATTTATTTTTATTATTATTATAATTATTATTATTATTGTTTTTATTATTATTATTGTCAAGGTTATTGATGAGTCTTAATTTTTTTTTTCCAAGGTCATTTTAAAGTATGTCAAGGTCATTTAAAATTTCACAAGGTCTTAGTATTTTTAAACATTTTTATATAAATTTACTACTTATTTTTATAAGTAATGTTTTAATGTTTTTTAATTTTAATTTTATTATTATTATAATTTTCTCAAAGTCATAATATTTTTAGTCATTTTTAAATATAAATTTACTACTTATTTTTATAAGTAATGTTTTAATATTTATTATTATTATTATTTTCAAGGTTATTGGATGAGTCATAATATTATTTCAAGGTCATTTAAAAGTAGGTCAATGCCATAGTATTTTTAAACATTTTTAATTTTAATATACTACTTATTTTTTATAAGTAGTGTTTTAATGTTCTTTAATTTTTATTCTATTATTATTATTATTATTATTATTATTATTATTTTTATTATTATTATTCTATTATTATTATTATTATTATTATTAATATTACAAGTTTTTATTATTATTATTTTCATTATTATTTTATATAAATTTTCAACAAAGTATATAAAATTAATATTGAATAGAAAAAGTTTGTTCAATTGTGGTTCATAGTATACAGGGATAGAACAATTGTAAATGTTTGTAAAAAGTTAAAGAAAAATTCTATATTTTTAAGAAAATATGTGCAAATAAATATCAAAACTAATTATGGCTCAAATGTGTGTTAAACAATCGATATGTTACAGTGTTTATGGAAAAACTTTAATGAAAATATGTGTTATTTTTCAACAATTTATGAAATATTTATTTTATGTGTATATGTTAAATGATAAAAATAGTTCAATATTTATGTAAAGTTTGAGATTGTTAAGAAAAATGTAAATAATTTATGATACACACGTGTTTTGTTTTTTTATTGAAATATAGGTGTTTGTTTTACCGATATAAGAAAAACTATGGACATTTTTTAAGAAAATACACGTAATTTATGATTATCATGGGATTAGAATTTGATTAAAGTTGTGAGAAAGTTGTTAAATTTGAGATCTTAAAATAAGACCTTCTGCAAATTGGTAAGAAAATAGTAGTTATTGAGTAATACTTATTAAAATTACCAAAGTTTTACAATTTTTGACAAGTCTTGATAGATCTTTAATAAAATTTGTTAGTACTTTGAATAAGAATTTTTTAAAAAAAAAAAAAAGTTTCAACACAGTAGCAAATCGTAAAGAAACTAGTACTTATCAGTTAATTAAATTAACTAAGTTGTAAAATAATTGAAAAAATTTGTTAGATTTTCAAAAATTTTAAGATTGTTAGGTAATTGTTCTAGGTACTTGTTGAATAAAAATTAATGTATTTTATCAACAGCTCATAGTTTTTAATCGTACAATTTCTCTTCATTCCTGGAAATAATCGTAAATATTTAAATTATTCAGAAAATTGTCAATAAAAAACATAAATAATAGGTAATCAAATATTTTTAAATACTAGTCAATTTTAGTTTTTAATTAAATTACAAATATAATAATAAAATCAAATAAATACTTGAATGCATGAATCGAAAAATTTCTTAGAACTGAACACGTATCGTATATTTTATTCAGATTCCAATAATATCATTAAAATTAACCAAAATCTTATTGTTATATTTTGAAAACAGTTAAGTCAATGAAAATGTATCGATTTCACTAAGTATATATCTTTTGACATTGATATCCAACCGAATAAATCACCCTAAAAGTAAGATTCCCCCTCTTGACCTATCGTTTTCCCCTAAAATAATATAAAATTTACTCTCAACCAATCATTTCTCTTTAAATGACAATAATCCCAGCTATATTCATTATTTTCATAAAAATCAACGACTTATATCGATATTCAACCCAATAAATTTCTTGAAATCCCCTTAAAATAAATTCATCTCTTGACCAATCTTTTACCATCAAATAACACTTTCTCCTACTTTACCATATTCATTATTTTTTTTTTATAAAAATCACCTATTAAATAACGATACTTAACCAACTTAACCCCTTAAAAATATCAACAAATCTGTTCTTAATCGATTATTTCCCCTTAAAAGATCATAAATTCTCTTCTTAGCCAATTGTTTCTCACTAAAATAAAATTTACTCTCAACCAATCATTTCTCTTTAAACGACAATATTCCAAACTATATTCAATATTTTTCATAAAAATCACCGACTTATATCGATATTCAACCGAATAAATTTCTTGAAATCGCCTTAACATAAAATTCCTCTCTTGACCAATCAAATTACCTTAAGATTATCATAAATTCTCCTCTTAACCAATCATTTCTCTTTAAATGACAATAACCCCACCTATATTCATTATTTTCATAAAAATCACCGACATATCGATATTCAACCGAATAAATTTCTTGAAATCGCCTTACAATAGAATTCATCTCATGACCAATCCTTTCTCCTTAAAAGATCATAAATTCTCTTCTTAACAAATCATTTCTCTTTAATTGACAATATTTCCACTCTCTCAAAAGATTTACACACATATTGATATCTATCTGAACAAATCCCCTAAAAATATTATAAATTCCTCATCTATATTTTCCATTTAGAAAATATTTACCCTTTGAACACAGATATTCAACCAACTCAGCCCCTTAAAAATGACAACAAACTTGTTCTTAATCGATTATTTCCTTAAAATATCATAAAATTTACTCTTAACCAATCATTTCCATTGAAATGACAATTTTCCTCACGGCACCAACAATATACATATTTTTTAAAAACCTACAAGGTAAAATTTCTGTAGAAATCTATATTTAACCGAATAAGATCCTTAAAAATTCATCTTTCGGATCATATTTACTATATGTATTCAACCAATCAAATTCCCACTTAAAATTATCATAAAAAATCTGAATTTTACCAATAAATATAAATTTTCTTTAGTATTACAAAATTGTTATCATCATTTTCCGTTGAAAATCACCACAATTTGATTCTGGCAAAAATTCTATCAAATAAAAATTCATCAAAAATGACTAAAATCGAATAAAGTCTATGTTTCCCACATAAATTAAATTATTGTAAAATATATATCATGTTGCTCAAATAATTAAAATTAATCAGTAAATCAAGTATAAATTCAATAAAAATTACCAGTCAACCCATAGAGATATATCAATGATTT
Organism: Schmidtea mediterranea; assembly: GCA_022537955.1. Lineage (NCBI taxonomy): Eukaryota > Metazoa > Platyhelminthes > Tricladida > Dugesiidae > Schmidtea > Schmidtea mediterranea. The sequence continues at coordinate 201,891,642 of CM039680.1, read as the reverse complement.
TCATAAGTATACTGATAACCACACTGGGCATTGTCTTAAAAATCTCTAAATTATACTACTTTTGTGATTGATATCCATGAAATCAATAAAATTGAAAATGAAAGTAATTATCAATCTCTTTTTTACACTGTAAAATCAATTAAAATCTTAGGTTTCACTAAAATATTTTTAAAAATTAACTGATTTAATCAACTATTTAAATAGAACATAAAATTATAATTAAAATATCATTAAATCTATCAGTCAAATTTGATTCTAATTCTTAAATAATTATCTTAAATAGATGTTTCATAAACATTTTGATCCTAAATTTAACTTTTATTTAAAATAATCCTAAAATCAAGTCAAATCTAATAAATTTTCAAGAAATTAAGTGTCTAAAATTATAGATTTACCCTAATTTCTTCTTCAATAATTTCATTTAAAACATAATCAAACCTTAAATCCATTAAAATTCAAAAGAAAACCATAAATTCACAAAGATGATTAAAATTTACTAAAATAAATACATCGTAAAACTAGATATCACTTAAATTATCATAAAATTTCCCTAAAAGCTCTAATTGATTTACATAGCCTAAAATTATTTTATTTTTGTCGAATACAAATTTTCAGTGAAGAAGTAATATTGGTGAGTAACTAAAATCGGTGAAATTACTGAAAAAAGTGGGATAGTTAAAGATATCTACTAAATAGATGAAATATCAATTGCTATATTAAACACTTACAAAGGTAATATACTTTGAATGGAGAAAATATACATCGAAGGGGAAATATTCATTGAAGAGAAAAATATTCGTTGAAGAGGAAAAAACATTCATTGAATAAAGAAAACATTAATTGAAGAGAGAAAATATTCATTAAAGAGGAAAGCAATCATTAAAGTGAGAAAATATGAATTGAAGCTAACAAATATTCAGTGAATCGAGAATTGCTTATAATAAATTAGACGGTAAATTTCTCAATAATGAGATGAAATATCAATTAAATATTGGGAAATACTTTAAACGGAGTCTGAATTATTCACTGATCAACAAATATACTTAAAAGATGAAAATATTCACTGAAAATGAATTGTACTTTAAGAGTGGATGAATTACTATTATATTCAATTAAAACTTTTTAACAATTGAGTAGATTTTGTCGGTTAATTATATTTAAATAGGGATATATATATATATTTTTGATGGACACTTATGGACGGAGAAATAGTTATTAAAAACAATAACCGCGCGCGCGTATACTAATCCGGCGCATATTAAATCCAACAAATATATCGATAAGCGTAATTGGGTGGGTAGAAAATCCAGTCTAGCATTTGGCCATTATTTTGGAATCGATGACATTGCACAAGTATCGCACAGCCCCAGCTATCAGAGTACTACAGCCCAAGCTTTAACAGCTCCTACAGTGGTTTCAGTCGAGAAATTGATGTTAATATATTTTTATGGATTTATTTTATGTTTGTGATTTTTTATTAATTTTTATTATTAAAATTGCATATATTTTAAGCTATAACATGAATATTATATCAATAGTAAATTCAATATTTTGAATGAACATTATGGAATTTATTGCTATTAAGAATTATTGTTTAAATGTAATTAATTTCTATAAAACTTATATTTAAATACTTTTTGTTTTTAGTTGTAACTATTGACAACATATTATTTTGAATTCTTAAATTATTCTATTATTTAAAATTATATTTGAAATTTAGTTAAAATAATTTTTATTGATTTGTAAATAGAATATTTGATTTAGTTTAAAATTTATAATCAAATAAAACTTTTTTGACAAACTAAAAATATTTTGAATAATCTCTTTATAAATTTATGGTAATAAATAAATATTATCCAATTGTTAACTTAATTTCATATTATTTATTCAATTGTAACTATTGACAACATAATAATTTAAATTCCAAAATAATAATAATATCAAAAAATGTTTATTATTTATAAAAGTAAATAATTTCTAAAAGTAAAACTTACATCAATTTTCTGAATTTATTTAATATTACAAAACTAAATGTTTCTTATAATCGTAATACCAAATTATTCATTTATTCAATGTATTGGTTACTACATTCCTTTATTTGTTAGACTTTCTACTACGTTCTTCCTACTTGTTATATTGCATCAGATCCACCAGTATTTATAGTATTAAATTTGCTGGTTTTGTTTTGGATTTACTATTGTAAGAGACTTAAATTTGATTTCTAATATCTCAGTGTTTAATGTATATTCGCCGGATTAGTATACGCGCGCGCGGTTATTGTTTTTAATAACTATTTCTCCGTCCATAAGTGTCCATCAAAAATATATATATATATCCCTATTTAAATATAATTAACCGACAAAATCTACTCAATTGTTAAAAAGTTTTAATTGAATATAATAGTAATTCATCCACTCTTAAAGTACAATTCATTTTCAGTGAATATTTTCATCTTTTAAGTATATTTGTTGATCAGTGAATAATTCAGACTCCGTTTAAAGTATTTCCCAATATTTAATTGATATTTCATCTCATTATTGAGAAATTTACCGTCTAATTTATTATAAGCAATTCTCGATTCACTGAATATTTGTTAGCTTCAATTCATATTTTCTCACTTTAATGATTGCTTTCCTCTTTAATGAATATTTTCTCTCTTCAATTAATGTTTTCTTTATTCAATGAATGTTTTTTCCTCTTCAACGAATATTTTTCTCTTCAATGAATATTTCCCCTTCGATGTATATTTTCTCCATTCAAAGTATATTACCTTTGTAAGTGTTTAATATAGCAATTGATATTTCATCTATTTAGTAGATATCTTTAACTATCCCACTTTTTTCAGTAATTTCACCGATTTTAGTTACTCACCAATATTACTTCTTCACTGAAAATTTGTATTCGACAAAAATAAAATAATTTTAGGCTATGTAAATCAATTAGAGCTTTTAGGGAAATTTTATGATAATTTAAGTGATATCTAGTTTTACGATGTATTTATTTTAGTAAATTTTAATCATCTTTGTGAATTTATGGTTTTCTTTTGAATTTTAATGGATTTAAGGTTTGATTATGTTTTAAATGAAATTATTGAAGAAGAAATTAGGGTAAATCTATAATTTTAGACACTTAATTTCTTGAAAATTTATTAGATTTGACTTGATTTTAGGATTATTTTAAATAAAAGTTAAATTTAGGATCAAAATGTTTATGAAACATCTATTTAAGATAATTATTTAAGAATTAGAATCAAATTTGACTGATAGATTTAATGATATTTTAATTATAATTTTATGTTCTATTTAAATAGTTGATTAAATCAGTTAATTTTTAAAAATATTTTAGTGAAACCTAAGATTTTAATTGATTTTACAGTGTAAAAAAGAGATTGATAATTACTTTCATTTTCAATTTTATTGATTTCATGGATATCAATCACAAAAGTAGTATAATTTAGAGATTTTTAAGACAATGCCCAGTGTGGTTATCAGTATACTTATGAAAATCATTGATATATCTCTATGGGTTGACTGGTAATTTTTATTGAATTTATACTTGATTTACTGATTAATTTTAATTATTTGAGCAACATGATATATATTTTACAATAATTTAATTTATGTGGGAAACATAGACTTTATTCGATTTTAGTCATTTTTGATGAATTTTTTATTTGATAGAATTTTTGCCAGAATCAAATTGTGGTGATTTTCAACGGAAAATGATGATAACAATTTTGTAATACTAAAGAAAATTTATATTTATTGGTAAAATTCAGATTTTTTATGATAATTTTAAGTGGGAATTTGATTGGTTGAATACATATAGTAAATATGATCCGAAAGATGAATTTTTAAGGATCTTATTCGGTTAAATATAGATTTCTACAGAAATTTTACCTTGTAGGTTTTTAAAAAATATGTATATTGTTGGTGCCGTGAGGAAAATTGTCATTTCAATGGAAATGATTGGTTAAGAGTAAATTTTATGATATTTTAAGGAAATAATCGATTAAGAACAAGTTTGTTGTCATTTTTAAGGGGCTGAGTTGGTTGAATATCTGTGTTCAAAGGGTAAATATTTTCTAAATGGAAAATATAGATGAGGAATTTATAATATTTTTAGGGGATTTGTTCAGATAGATATCAATATGTGTGTAAATCTTTTGAGAGAGTGGAAATATTGTCAATTAAAGAGAAATGATTTGTTAAGAAGAGAATTTATGATCTTTTAAGGAGAAAGGATTGGTCATGAGATGAATTCTATTGTAAGGCGATTTCAAGAAATTTATTCGGTTGAATATCGATATGTCGGTGATTTTTATGAAAATAATGAATATAGGTGGGGTTATTGTCATTTAAAGAGAAATGATTGGTTAAGAGGAGAATTTATGATAATCTTAAGGTAATTTGATTGGTCAAGAGAGGAATTTTATGTTAAGGCGATTTCAAGAAATTTATTCGGTTGAATATCGATATAAGTCGGTGATTTTTATGAAAAATATTGAATATAGTTTGGAATATTGTCGTTTAAAGAGAAATGATTGGTTGAGAGTAAATTTTATTTTAGTGAGAAACAATTGGCTAAGAAGAGAATTTATGATCTTTTAAGGGGAAATAATCGATTAAGAACAGATTTGTTGATATTTTTAAGGGGTTAAGTTGGTTAAGTATCGTTATTTAATAGGTGATTTTTATAAAAAAAAAATAATGAATATGGTAAAGTAGGAGAAAGTGTTATTTGATGGTAAAAGATTGGTCAAGAGATGAATTTATTTTAAGGGGATTTCAAGAAATTTATTGGGTTGAATATCGATATAAGTCGTTGATTTTTATGAAAATAATGAATATAGCTGGGATTATTGTCATTTAAAGAGAAATGATTGGTTGAGAGTAAATTTTATATTATTTTAGGGGAAAACGATAGGTCAAGAGGGGGAATCTTACTTTTAGGGTGATTTATTCGGTTGGATATCAATGTCAAAAGATATATACTTAGTGAAATCGATACATTTTCATTGACTTAACTGTTTTCAAAATATAACAATAAGATTTTGGTTAATTTTAATGATATTATTGGAATCTGAATAAAATATACGATACGTGTTCAGTTCTAAGAAATTTTTCGATTCATGCATTCAAGTATTTATTTGATTTTATTATTATATTTGTAATTTAATTAAAAACTAAAATTGACTAGTATTTAAAAATATTTGATTACCTATTATTTATGTTTTTTATTGACAATTTTCTGAATAATTTAAATATTTACGATTATTTCCAGGAATGAAGAGAAATTGTACGATTAAAAACTATGAGCTGTTGATAAAATACATTAATTTTTATTCAACAAGTACCTAGAACAATTACCTAACAATCTTAAAATTTTTGAAAATCTAACAAATTTTTTCAATTATTTTACAACTTAGTTAATTTAATTAACTGATAAGTACTAGTTTCTTTACGATTTGCTACTGTGTTGAAACTTTTTTTTTTTTTTAAAAAATTCTTATTCAAAGTACTAACAAATTTTATTAAAGATCTATCAAGACTTGTCAAAAATTGTAAAACTTTGGTAATTTTAATAAGTATTACTCAATAACTACTATTTTCTTACCAATTTGCAGAAGGTCTTATTTTAAGATCTCAAATTTAACAACTTTCTCACAACTTTAATCAAATTCTAATCCCATGATAATCATAAATTACGTGTATTTTCTTAAAAAATGTCCATAGTTTTTCTTATATCGGTAAAACAAACACCTATATTTCAATAAAAAAACAAAACACGTGTGTATCATAAATTATTTACATTTTTCTTAACAATCTCAAACTTTACATAAATATTGAACTATTTTTATCATTTAACATATACACATAAAATAAATATTTCATAAATTGTTGAAAAATAACACATATTTTCATTAAAGTTTTTCCATAAACACTGTAACATATCGATTGTTTAACACACATTTGAGCCATAATTAGTTTTGATATTTATTTGCACATATTTTCTTAAAAATATAGAATTTTTCTTTAACTTTTTACAAACATTTACAATTGTTCTATCCCTGTATACTATGAACCACAATTGAACAAACTTTTTCTATTCAATATTAATTTTATATACTTTGTTGAAAATTTATATAAAATAATAATGAAAATAATAATAATAAAAACTTGTAATATTAATAATAATAATAATAATAATAATAGAATAATAATAATAAAATAATAATAATAATAATAATAATAATAATAATAGAATTAAAATTAAAGAACATTAAAACACTACTTATAAAAAATAAGTAGTATATTAAAATTAAAAATGTTTAAAAATACTATGGCATTGACCTACTTTTAAATGACCTTGAAATAATATTATGACTCATCCAATAACCTTGAAAATAATAATAATAATAAATATTAAAACATTACTTATAAAAATAAGTAGTAAATTTATATTTAAAAATGACTAAAAATATTATGACTTTGAGAAAATTATAATAATAATAAAATTAAAATTAAAAAACATTAAAACATTACTTATAAAAATAAGTAGTAAATTTATATAAAAATGTTTAAAAATACTAAGACCTTGTGAAATTTTAAATGACCTTGACATACTTTAAAATGACCTTGGAAAAAAAAAATTAAGACTCATCAATAACCTTGACAATAATAATAATAAAAACAATAATAATAATAATTATAATAATAATAAAAATAAATATAATTAAACAATATTAATATTTTTAATTAATAATATTAATAATCATATTAATAATAATATTAATAATAATAAAATTATTTCCTTATAATAGAAGTTTTATACATTAATAATAATAATAATAATATTATTAAAAATAATAATAATAATAATAATAAAAATAATAATAATAAATATAATAATAATAATAATAGTATTATAAAAAGTTTTCAAAGTATTAATAATAATAAAAATTTTAATAAATTTTATAAGTAATAAGTATATTAAAAATAATAATAATAATAAAATTAATAAAAATATTAATATTAACAATAATTAAAGTTTTTATAAGTATTAATAAAAATTTTTATAAGTAATAATAGAATAATAAAAAGTAATAATAATATTAATAATAATATTAAAAATAATAATAAAAATATTAATTATAATAAAAATAATAATAAAATAAATTTACAAAATATATACTACTTATAAAAATAATAATAAAATAAATTTACAAAATATATACTACTTATAAAAATAAGTAGTAAATTAAAATTTAAAAATGTTTAAAAATAATATGACCTTGAGAAATTTTAAATGACCTTGACCTACTTTTGAATGACCTTGACCCACTTTTCAATAACCTTGAAAAATTATGATGAGTCATCCAATAACCTTGATAATAATAATAAAAATAATAATAATAATAGTAATAATAATATTAATAATAATAATAAAAAAAAAATATTAATAAAAATAATAATAATAAAATAAATTTACAACATATATACTACTTATAAAAATAAGTAGTAAATAAATATTTAAAAATGTTTAAAAATAATATGACCTTAAGAAATTTTGAATGACCTTGACCTACTTTTGAATAACCTTGACCTACTTTTCAATGACCTTGAAAAATTATGATGAGTCATCCAATAACCTTGACAATAATAATAAAAATAATAATAATAATAATATAATAATAATAATAATAATATTATTATAAAAAGTTTTAAAAGTATTAATAATAATAATAATATTAATAAAAGTTTTTAAAAGTATTAATAATAATAATTAAAATTTTTATAAGTATAAATAAAATTTTTATAAGTAATAAGCATATTAATAATAATATTAATAATAATAATAATTAAAGTTTTTATAAGTAATAATATAATATTTATAAGTAATAATAGAATAATAATAATAATAATATTAATAATAATAATAATATTAAAAAAAGTTTATAAGTATTAATAATATTAATAATAATAATAATAGCAATAATAATAAAAATAAAAATAATAGTAATAATAGAATAATAAAAAGTAATAATAATATTAATAATAATTATAATAAAATAATTTACAAAGTATATACTACTTATTTTTATAATTAGTAAATTAAAATTTTAAAATGTTTAAAAAATAATATGACCTTGAGAAATTTTGAATGACCTTGAAAAATTTTGATGACTCATCCAATGACCTTGACAATAATAATAATAATAATAAATATATTAATTATAATAATAATAATAATAATAATAATAATAATAATAATAATAATAATAATAATAAAATAAAAATAATAATATTAATAATAATAATAATATTAAAAAAAAAAGTTTATAAGTAATAATATTAATAATAATAATAATAATAATAATAGCAATAATAATAAAAATAATAATATTAATAATAATAATAATAATAAAATATTGATAATAATAATAATAAAATAAATTCACAAAAAATATACTACTTATATAAATAAGTAGTAAATTAAAATTTAAAAATGTTTAAAAATAATATGACCTTGACCTACTTTTAAATGACCTTGACCTACTTCTGAATGACCTTACAAAAATTTTGAATGACCTTGAATTTTTTTTTGATGAGTCATGGTCTTTGTTTGAATGACCTTGAGAAAATTTTGATGAGTCATGGTCTTTGTTTGAATGACCTTGACCTACTTCTGAATGACTTTGAGAAGTTTTGAATGACCTTGAGAAATTTTTAAATGACCTTGAAAGTGTTTGATGAGTCATCCAATGACCTTGAATGAGTCATGGTCTTTGTTTCAATGACCTTGAAAGTGTTTGATGAGTCATCCAATGACCTTGAATGAGTCATGGTCTTTGTTTCAATGACCTTGAAAGTGTTTGATGAGTCATCCAATGACCTTGAATGAGTCATGGTCTTTGTTTCAATGACCTTGAAAGTGTTTGATGAGTCATCCAATGACCTTGAATGAGTCATGGTCTTTGTTTCAATGACCTTGAAAGTGTTTGATGAGTCATCCAATGACCTTGAATGAGTCATGGTCTTTGTTTCAATGACCTTGAAAGTGTTTGGTGAGTCATCCAATGACCTTGAATGAGTCATGGTCTTTGTTTCAATGACCTTGAAAGTGTTTGATGAGTCATCCAATGACCTTGAATGAGTCATGGTCTTTGTTTCAATGACCTTGAAAGTGTTTGATGAGTCATCCAATGACCTTGAATGAGTCATGGTCTTTGTTTCAATGACCTTGAAAGTGTTTGATGAGTCATCCAATGACCTTGAATGAGTCATGGTCTTTGTTTCAATGACCTTGAAAGTGTTTGATGAGTCATCCAATGACCTTGAATGAGTCATTGTCTTTGTCTTAAAAATTTTTTGTACTTTTAGACTTAGAAAAAAAAAATTTTTTTTTACCCCCCCCGGGGGGGGGTTGATCCAGCGGTGACATGATCTAGCGGTGACACATCCCACTACTCATGACCTTAACAACTTTTCACCATTAGGCAAAATTTGAAAAAACCAGTCACAATTAAGCTTTCTTGTTTCACTTTTGGCTTTGATAGTATTATAAGGACCTTTTACTCCTTCACTGAGATCGGTATCTAAAATTTGAATTTCAAACGGATCTTGACATACCAAGAATACTCTTGTATTGTCGTCAATCTTTTTAGGCTATAATCCAACATCTTTCATAGAAATAGATGGAATAACTTGTGCAGCAGACTATTTATCAGAATTTGATGAACTTTTTACTTCTTCGCCAGTAAATAAGGTAGGTATTTCTGTTTCAACAACATTGGAAAAAGTTTTCTCATTTTTGAGGACTACTATTTTGCCAGTACTTGAGGCATCAATATTAAAAGAACTATAAGTTGATTCACGGCAGATGTATTTGAGTAGTGTTCCAATATCTTTATTCTGCATTTTATCCCTTGCCTTCTTTTTCTTTCTAAATAAAGCTCCACTTTCTTTTATTTGTTTCATCCTAAGGAAAAGTTTAAAAATATAAATAACAGAAATAAAACGTATAATTTGTATTTTAAATAGTATACATCTTTTTCAAAATTACGTATGTCTTTTGTAACGTTTAATAAAGGACAAATTTGAATATAATTGTTAAATTTAAACGATTATTTATATTACTAATTGTAGAAAATATTATGTCACTTATAAAGAAATCAGAGGTGAAAAACAAAAAAAGTCCTTATAAAATTGTTATATTATTTAAATTAATTAAATAGATTAAACAGCTGGAATAAAGTATTAAGTAAGTATTAATAAGAAGTATTAAAGCTAAGAAAATAATACTTCTACGTTACACTGCAAAACAAATTATATACAGTTCACTTTAAATAATACATTTGATAGAGAATAAATATGTTAACATATTTAGAATGAAATCCGAGGTCATATCACATGTAAAAAACTATTTGAATACCGTTTTCTATGATTCGGACGGGAATAGTTTTTTATAAAATACTTGAAAAACTGTCATAGGCCCTGGTTAATTTTAAATTAAAGTTTATTTAATTTGTTAAAAAATTAAATTATAAAAATGTATAGATTGTTTATCTGCTTCAAATGTAGGGACTTTATGTTTGGATAAGGAATTTGAATTGAGTGGATTAGTAGTTTGTTAATTGTTAATTTTGAAATAAAGATTTTGAAGCTAAAATTTTGTTGGTTTTATTAAAGGAGTTTAAAAAAATGCGATTCAGTTCTACATTAATTTACATGGATAATTCTATATTTCTCTCTGGAAGAGCCACGGTAAACTGGACTACATTGAATGATTTATGGAGATTTAATCTGAAAGATAAAAAGTGGTAGCGAAGTTTTTTAAGTGGCACCTGGCCTCCTACAATGGCCAGTGGAAATGGAATTCTATATCAGGATAAATTGATTATTATCGGTGGATTTGAAATAACATTCAATATACATGTTAAATGGAGTTCAAATTGGGACGATTTGCTCAGGATTTATAATTTCACTTCAAACAACTGGATCATGATGGCTGTTGATGCCAGCAAAATTCTTGATTCTTTGGATGGCGATTTCAATACAAATTTTCACATTTCTCCTAAGCTAGTGGGACAGTCAGCTTACCTGATGTTAAAAGATCAAATAATACTATTCGGAGGACCCAGAGCGCTTTTGAATCTTTAGCAGGGCTTGAGGCGGCACAACACAATCCTGCCGCATTTCCTTTGGCACTGTCGCTTAGTAATTCCACCATTACATGGATTCGCACGTTCGGCAATATTTGCCCTCCGACAAGGCCTTATTACGATGAAACCAGTGAAGCTTCAGAGATGATGGAAATTAATAAGCCCCTTTATTAATGCTATAATACTTATAACGATAGGTTTTATATATATTTTATATATTAATTCACAAGTAAAATACAATTCATAAATAGTAATTAATGTTGAGTTATAATTTTATTTGGCTCGGTAGAACTGTTTGCTCTGACTCCACGTGCTCTTTAAATGATACTGGAATAACTCAACACAGGAAAACTTTTATTCGATACCAACAATTTCACAACGATTCGAATGTTACTTTTACAATAATGGCAGGAATTCCCACGTAAAGTCGCCTTTTCAATTAACTACAAAATATCCTTGATTAGTCTGACTAGTTCTTTTTCAATCTCACGAATCTTTTTAACTTTTCTGTTACTCGCAATTTTTCGAAATTATTTTTTCCCTGTTGTTGATTTGAGACTCCCTTATATAGGGAATCTCTCCTCAAGCAACTAATCTGATTTACGGCAATTTACATTGGACTCCCTGTGAATTAGTTAAACAATTTACTTTCATATTTTGACCGTTCCCCAGGAGAAGACTTCGAAATAAATCACATTAGGGAATAATTAGTTCTCTTCGTAATTAAATTTATTCAAATAGGAGAATTTCTCCCTAATTTATTTGTTTTCGTCATTTTAATTAATTAATTAATTTGTATTTTCTTAATAACTTTTTCTAGGGGTCCCAAATTAATTTTACATTATTATTTTCGTACTCGTCTTGTCAATTGGTATCGGCACATACCCATTTCCCTGGAAAATATTGATTTTAATTTTTTGATTATTTTTAATTAATTATTTTATTTTCCCAAATTTTTATTTGTTATAATAATTTTTGAAAATCACCTAACTCCAACATTAATATGAACGTAATCAAGATTGAGCAATTTATATTATATGTTTATATTTAAATAATATAACTAATAGTTCTACAGTTTAAAGCAGTGCTTCTCATATGAAGCCCTAGGGCTCCAGTTCGGGCAATTTCGAAATTTTTTGGATTTTTAAAATTTGTTAAATCATAATTTTTTACAAGTATATGCGTCGTATTTTAGGTATATTATGATAGAAACAATTTCTTAACACTGAAGATATAGGTCTAACCAAGATCTATGCATTGTACTTACATTTTCTCAATCCAATCTTTACTTTATAATGTTGATTTTTTACAAACATTTTTAAAAACTGGAGCAATTTGACTTTTAAACTCTATTGTTGGGGACATAGAGCATAACATGATGAGAAGCGCTGGTCTAAAGTGTATAATAAAGTATAAATGCCGCCCTAAAATATGTTCCGCCTGGTGCGGACCGCACCCACTGGCGCCCCTATGTACGCCTCTGTATTTACATCTTCCTATGGCCATATTACTATGTGGTGGGGATTAATGGGGTAGAGAGCTGAGCCAGTGGATTACAGTCACACTGACGTCATCATCTGAGTGACTAGATTGAATCCAGGCTAACATATTAATTTTTCTTCTTGTACGCATGTAGTGAAAGGTTAAAAATAATTATTTTTAATAATAATAATAATAATAATAATAATAATAATAATACTAACAATTACGAAATAATAAATTAATGGTAAAATCAATTTGTAATGATGTAGTAATAATAGTATTAGTTCCATAGGTAGTTTTAAATTTCGATCAAGTATGAAATTCCTAAGGCCTAAACTTGATTCGAACACAAACCACAATTTCCTATTCTCATTGACTTTCATTAGCTGATCTTAAAAAGAAAACTCAGGTACTCAACAACAACTGTGAAATCTATTCTACCCTGATTTTTCTTTTTCTGACCTTTCAATCATAGTAAGGTAGGCTGGCCATGAGCGGGGAATTTTCCGAGACAGTCCGGGATTTTCAGCAATTGTCTCGGATCACGGTCGGGAAATAAGGTACTATAAAGTATTGCTACAATACAATTATGTTTAAATTAGTAAGTCAGACCATCTTAGACCTTTATTAATTCAAATACAAATTTTACTAACAATAAAATTCTAAAATTTTGCTTCTTCGAACAATGTTTTGATAACAAATGGAAATTTAAGAACCCTTTAATTGAATTAAAATCTTTAACTTTTAGCTCTATCTAGTACATCGACAGATGTTGAGGGTAAATTCTTGCTAATGAATTGGATTTGGTATGATCTGAAAAGCCGAGTTGAAATCGGAACACTTAACGCTCTTCTTACTATTCAGTTCAACTGTTATTTAGATTGTAACCACTTCTACAGCTTTATCAAGAACGACATTGAGTTCTTTGATAAAGTTCATTCTTCAGAAAAGTATGAATAATAAAAAGTAATATTTTGAGTAGAAAAACTATTTATGCTTTTACCCAGGTTTTTTTTACAAATGTCCCGGATTTTATGGGAAAACCTCTGGCCAGTTTATAATAAGGTCATATAATGATAATAAAAAAACATTGACAATTGAATTTTTATTACTTCGATTAAATTGGGTACAAAAAATGGTTAAAAATAAATAACAATTAAAATTATGCATACCAATTAACCATACTTCTGGATTCTTTAAATTTTTCGAAATTTTTACCAGAAAAGGACTATAAATTTTAAATAATGGTTGTTTTCTGTTGATCTGGTATTGACTCATATTTGGCTGATTTCCACGCATATTTTTTGATGAAATAAAACAATCCACCTACACATTTCCCCAAATTTGGCTACTTTGCTCCTACTTATCAGATTTTTATCTTTTCTTTTTATTACAGTTCTAAATTTAGTTCGAAGTTTAGTTCTGTCACTTATTTTCTAAAATTTCATCGTTTTTTACAAATTTGGAATCAATTATACGTAAGGCAGGTAACTTGATGCGAGATCACTTTTCCGGACGTCAATAGTAATAATTTTGTTGTTCTGATCATTCAATCACTTACCTTGTCTTGTTTGTTTCTCATTAACACATTGTTTCGATTTCTAATCTTCGACCATAATGGTGGTTAGCTTCTCTGTCGTTTTTCTTTTATAGCATTTCTCTGAAAATATTTGAATTACTGCTCGGCAATTGTTCAGAAATTTCTTATCTAATTGCTTCCAAAACAACCTACCTTCTTTGCCTACCTATCTCAAACTTAGTTCAATCATTTTTATTAATCTCAAGGGCTTTCATTACTGCTCGGCTCCAATCATCTCGGGTTTTTTACTAGGATATTAATTAGTTTTTTGCATAACTTTCCCCGGTGATCTCACACTAATTTTTTTTTATTAGATTTGGGTTTGTCTCTAGATTTGGAGGTCCAACATACCCGTTATTTTTCAAACTTTATAAATTTTTAATTAATTTTATGTACATTAATTATTTTTGATGCTTTTGTTAATGTTCAGTTTTCGTAGTTATTTTTATTTTCTTCATTTTATCTCAATCCCCACGCTTTACATTTTATATTTTTCAAAGAATTACTTAGTTCTTTGAATGTCAATATTTCTTAAGTTATTTTATTTTCTGATATTCACTAATACTTTAATAATAAAAAAAATTTCTTCAATGAACATTTGCCAGAAACGCAAGTTTTTCAAACGTCGTCTTAGAAACCAGCAATAGTAATATGTTTCGACAGTAGCTCCTACCACTTGCTTGCTTTAAACACGATATAAAACCGCTACAATACTAACGATTCGCTTCAGGGATGAGTTAAAAGTGATATTCGATACACTTTCTAATAGCAGACTAGTTTCGAACTTATTTGGATTTCATCAGAAACATGAATGAAATTCAGTCACTCATCATCAACTGTATGAATTTTCGTGTACCACTTTTGTCAAATTTATATAATACATATCTTACATACTAAGCGTATAGAAAAAATTATCATACGTTACAAAATTGTTATAAATACATTTAAAGTTTAGTGACATTTAATGATTGTAAGTGATTAAATGAAAAAATAGCCATCCGTAATGAGTAAATGCAGTTTGTAGACTTTTTCGTATAACATATGAAGCATAATTTTGTTGCTGTTCTCAATTACCATTTTTCCAAACAGACAGCGCTCAGTGGAATACCCACAACTTAGTTATCTTAAAACAGAGATATTTCAAGCACTCGAAAAAAAATCATGAAACATTAAAGCTATTACACAAGTTATAATAAAACACTAAAATGCGATTTTTGATATATTCAATTAAAAATAAGAAACTCCAAATTTAAACAAACAAAAAATTGAATTCTAATTTTTTAAGATTTATATTTCGGTAATTTTAGTTAAATATTAATATTTCGAAAATTGTGATTGTTATTGAATCTGTCTATAATTTCTTTTTGATGTTTATATAATGCTTCTATAGCTGGATGATAAGATTTCATATCATCAGCAATTGTTTCGTCAGGAACTTTGGTAAAAGATTCTATTTCATTAATTACTTTGCCAATTGGCGCACAAAATCTAGGCCAATGATTTTCTGGGTTCTGAAAACATGAAATTATCCAACTAAACTTTAACTATGGAACTTACTGTACATATGCCTGTATAATTACAAAAGCTTCTATCACTTAAATAAAAAAGTAACTTTTCAGCCATTTTCCTGCATCCTTCCCTTCGGCAAATAGTTGTTTCCAATGGACTTATTCCGATTGCATCAAATAATTTCATAAGTAATTTTTCATCCAAAGAGCAACAATTTATAAAGTCATGTTTAGCATCTACGGTTATTGTGAGAAACAATAAATTATTAAAATCTTCTTGCATGGTTACAATTGTAATACAAGATTAATCAAGCTTTAAGCATTATATGAATCCGTAAACATATATTTAAAATAAATGGTCATTTAGGAATTTAATATATTTTAAAAAATCTAGATAAACAAAAGAAAGTATTTATTTTTAACAATGAAAACTTTTATTCGTTTTTAAGGAAGAGTTTACTTAGATTTTGGTTATTTTTGTTAATGTTTATGCTTCCATAAACTATTTTTTTATTTTTATGTATTTCTAAGAAAATCCTTCCAAATATATTTAAATTATTTTATTTAAAAACATAAAATTAAAACTTAGCATTTAAAAGTTTTGCTTAGATTTAAGTCACCAGATATTTTTTGTTGGAATGCAGTGCGATGCACCCAGGTCCCCCTTGGTCGGGGACCCGCCAAACACTTTTATCAATACACTTTAATTTCTTATAAATTTTTCTTGCATTTTTAATAATAATTTTTTTTGACAAATATTATAAAAAACAATTATTTATTTTTTTCAAAAGGCACACTTTTAATGTTATTTTACTTTATTAGAAGAATATTTTTTTTATTTAATGGAAGAGGGTACCAAAACTCCTACTTACACCTGGGCCCAAAATGGCTAGATCCATCGCTAAAATGCGGGACATGTTCAAATCAATATTCAAAAAATACTTAACACATTAGCTGACAGAATTTTCTTAGATTATTTATTTGTGCGTCAATATAATGCATCTACTAAAAAAACTGAAAATTAAATTTATTTATAGTTGCACAGGCGTCCATATTGACACACAAATTTTGTTGTTTTAGTGACATAAATTTATATTTTTTTTTAATTTAATTTTTTTACATTTGCTGGGTACTTGATGATAAAAAGAAATAAAAATTACGACCACTTTCAAGGGGATTGCAACCAGTTACGCGCATATTAGAAATATTACATTTGAACTTTGGAAATGTATTTCAATGGATGGTTACAAGTAACAGGTGGTACGTATTGCCATGACTGCTTATACCCTGGTGAAATTCTGAATTCATGAGCTACCATAGAAGATCTCATGCTGATCTTTAATTTGTCCCTTCATTTAATTTTAAGTAAAACAACATAGAAAATTTTAAAAGAACAAATTGTACAATACATGATATTTACGACAAAAGAGAATTAAGATAGTAAGTTAGTCGAATATTTCACCGTAAGAAATTTAATAATATGTTGGGCAAACACAAATATTTTAAAGTAGAGTTTATTTGACACGAAATCCGATAAAATCAGGGCGCGCTAAATGCAAATGGAAGAAAAATCATCAAAAATAGCCTAATTAGCCTTAAATAATACAAAAAATAGAAAAAAGAATAGAAAATACAAAAAATATATAAAAAATAAATAAAAAACATTTAAAAAGAATCAAAAAACATTAAATTTTAGCAAAATTAACCTATTTCATCAAATTGGCTCCAAATTCATAGGAAACGCTTATATTCTAGAAAATAACTATGAGAATTAAGCTTAAAATGTAATTAGAAACTGTAACAAAAAGGAATCACGAAAATCTGAAAACTGGGGGAAAAGTGATGAAATATGGTAAAACGTGTAGGCTTTTTGTTTTACCGCATCAAAAAACATGCGTGTAAAACCCCCTTATATAAGTCGATGCCAGATCGATACAATATAAAATATTTGGTGGGTTTCTGGGTGTTGATATTTTGAAACTATATGGTTGTTACCCAGACAACCCCATACAAATATTTTTCGCTTACCACTCGATACCCGTTGCTAAGCAACGTTAGAACTGTATTCGAGTGGGTAGATTGTCCGCAAAAAGTGAGCGCTATTACTAATGCTATAATTGACCGAACGATCCATAGGTCCAACGAGCTGTCGATAGAAGGTCTGTGCTCGATTTCGATTTTTAGGTCCCATTATTCTCCTATCTCATTCAAATGTTAACTTATACTCTCAAATCATTTATCTTTATGTCCATTCACTTGGTCCTTCTTATAGTTGTCCATATTGATGATTTTGCTATGGCCTGTAAACCCTTTGTTATGTAAGAATCCGCACCGTATCTCTCTTACTCTTATCCCTATCATAACTAAAATGTTCTCTATTATTGATACTAGCATTGTCATTGTTACTATTATATGTATTACCTTTATTAATTGTTACTACTATTAAATTTATTATTATTCTTATTACTATAATTACCATTATATTTATTATTATCATAATTATTATCATTATTATTACAAGTACCATGATCATTATTATTATTATTATCCTCATTATTATCATTATTATTATTATTATTATTAAGGTTTTGTAGGGATCCGTCCTTATTCCTCAGCGTTATAAAAATATTTTATTGGTATACAACATTAACCGTAACCCATCCTTATCTTACAGTTTTCGACAAAGTATTTTTGTTAGTTCGAAAAAATTAAGCAGCGTTCCGCCCTTATTTTACGGTTTTATCAGATTATCCTACCAACAATTGAGCCGCGCTCCACCTTTTCCTTACAATATTCGCTGAAGTATTTTAATTAATTCGGAAAATTTGAGCAGCGTTCCACCCTTATTTTACGGTCTTATCCGATATCTTATTAATTACTGAGCCGTATTCTACTTTTACTTTGCTATTTTTATAAGTATTTTAATTGATTCGGAAATTTTGAGCAGCGATCCGCCCTTATTTTATAGTTTCATGATAAATGTTTTAAGTATTTCCAAAAATTTGCGCAGCGTTCTGCCCATATTTACAGTTTCAATTCAACATAATTTATTTTAATTCTTATATATTTTTTAAACATTATTTCATGATTTTAGTCGTTCGGATTAATCTTTTTCCTATGGATATTCATTTTAACTGTTTCAACGATTTCGCAATTTTCCCTTCTACCCTTTCGCTCTCTTGGTCCTTAAGATCTATGTATGCTCATGTTATATTTAATGAGTGCCCACTGGACTACTCAGTGTTAGTGATTTTAAGCCGAATGTTGTTAAAATATTTATGTCGATTTTATCGAAATTAAGTGCAAGAAAGTTGAGCCGAAAGACCCACTTTCAAGCTACTCTCTTTCGCTATTTAATTTAGTGATTTGACGTTTAGGTTCCTGCGTTCTCACGCCGGAACCTTCACGGGCACGACTGTTGGCGGACTTACACCGCACTTAGACAGTCGATAGTTATGTGTAATTTTACTAATTTGCAATATGTTTTGGCTATGGGCCGAAAAATAAATAAATTTTACCATAGTAGTTGAAATAAAAGCTTCAATGCACAAAGGTGGTTGGTTGAAAATATTTATTCAGCATATTACATCGTCCACGTTAAATTCGTTCGGCCAAACACGACAATTGTCAATTCATAAAAGTATTGTGAGTATTTCATAAATACCATTCATAAAATCATTGTGCACATTCCATAAGTTCAAGTCGTAAAATCACTTTGCACATTCCATAAATTCAAGTCGTAAAATCATCGTGCACGTTCCATAAATTCAAGTCGAAAAATCATTGTGCACATACCATAAATTCAAGTCGAAAAATTACTGTGCACATTCCATAAATTCAAGTCGAAAAATCGAATCAATAATCATACACTAGCCGAGAGTGGTCGTGTTCAGGCAAAACACTTACCAGTGTTAATTGCCTGAATTCACGGCTCTCAGCTAGTTATACACACCAACTAATTTTCTGAAAAACTAAGACTGCAAAGTAAGAATGAAATTTTTTTTCCGAAAAATAAGACTGAAAATTTGTCAAAACACATCACTATATATACCTATAATTTGACCTGAACCTTGCGTGTTAATTTTATTGCGATTAAACAAAATTCGACCTTGAAATTATTTTTGTTATCTAAATTAAATTTTTATTTATTTCTTAATTTAAATTAGTAATTTATTTTTAACATTTTTAAATAAATTTATTCAGCCAAAAATATTTTATTTTTATTCATTTAATTGATTAATTTTTTCTTTTATATAAATGGTCATTTTACGGTCAAATTTTCTTGTTATTATTGTTGGGCCAGAACGTAAACGGCCTTCAAAAATGTTTAAATGGATCAGAAACACACACGCAGATACAACACGCAATTTAAAATAAACCTGAACAACACCAATTAAACCATATAAAATCTGAGAAATAAAAGAATTAAATATAAATTAAGAAACATAAAAATAAAAATAAAATAATAACAAAATGCACCAAGATCCGCACGATACCTACACAGATACAACAAGAAAACACGACAAATTCGACGAAATTAGAAAAATCAATTAAAGTTCATTAAAATGGAATTTAAATTGAAAAATTGAATTAGCAATAATTCAATAAAAATTCTAAATAAAAAAATTATAAAAATAAATCGAAAAATAATAAAAATAAATAATAGAATTTGCTAGAAAAGAACAAGGTCGAATTTTGTTTTACTGCATCAAATTTCACACGTCATACAAATAGGTATATATACTGATCCATTTTCACATTAAACAACCATTTTTTGTTGTGAAAACTAAAAACTATTTTTCGAAAGAAAACCATTTTTCAAACTATTTTTGAAATTGTTAGAACTGTTTTAAAACCATATTTTCAAATCTTGAAAAAGTTATCGGAAACCTTTTTTAGGTGAGAATCATTTATGTTGGAACCCTCTTTCCACATCACGACCTTGCATCTCAATGGAGCTCTGCTCGGCGTTGGTGTGGGAAGAGAGGTATTTATGCTGTTTTATGCTATATTTTATGATTTAATGTTTTATGGAATGGTTAATGGGTAAATTTATTGTTTATGATTAATAAATTTTACTAATATGTAATTATATGTCTTTATAAATAATAAATTTTAAATGTCGAAATTTTTCCGGCCCACAGCCGACACATCACGCAAGTTAGTAAAATCAACATAGTGCAAATGCATGTAAGAGCGTGGAAAATCGCCAATGATATGCACCCGTGAAGACTCAGCGTGCGCAACGCAGCGGTCGTAACGTCAATATTTATCCCTATAGCTGAAGCGAGAAATAAGGAAGGAGCCTCTGGCTGCTTCCTCGTTTCTCAATTCTGTAAAATCGACCTAAAATTATCTTACAAACGGCTTAAAATCACCACACCGAGTAGTCCAGTGGGCACTCAATAAATATAATATAAACACAATGGCGCTTAAGATCTATTAAAGGGAAAGGGTACGGGAGTAAAATAACTGGAATCGTTGGTATAAATAAATTCAATTGATATTTAAAATTGACTTAACTAGAGGTGGATTAGTTCAGCAAAATTAAACATAAATATCGTAAATAGTTGAGTGAATCCTTTAAATCGAATTTATCCATCAAATTAACAGATTTTTGTTGTCATTAAAAATAAATATTCTATTAGTTAAAGTAGATTGTAATAAAATAACTATTGGAAATTTAAGTGATTTACAGTTCCATCGAAACTAACTCCTTGAGTAACGTAAACGAGATAACATTGAATGTGAAGAGGGTATTATGATAACTTAAATAAAAATCACTGATATAATCAAAACGCGTGAAATAATTTTAGAGTAATTTGGATGATTAATTTAAACTCCTGGTACAGCTTGACGGTTCGAAGAGCTTAAGCAACCTTAGGAATAATAATAGTAAACTAAACTCATTTTTAAATGAACTTGAATGCGAGAAATACCCAAAAATTGTCGGTAAATCTTTAAACTAATTAGACGAAGGCCAAACCAACTCATTAGGTACAATCCACGAGAAAGTCACGGTAGTACGTAGGAATTATTAGTAATAATTTAAAGTTGTAGTTCAATTTTGACGGACGAGTTTGCTGAGAGAACGAATCAGATAAAAAGTTATCCATAGGAACGAAGAAAATTTTATAAAATTAGGTGAAATGAAATGAATTCCATATTAAGTACAATCGATTTTAACGAATAAATCCATTTAATGTCGTAGGAAAAACTTCAGCAGGGCTTAGCGTAATGGCACCTTTCATGGTAACAGAGTAAAATTCCTTCGAACCATCAACCTAATTCAGGGGAGATGAATGAAATAAAATTGCGATGACCCTAAAATTATTAATAATTTACGACTCAAAATCGAGTGAACCTTTAATAAAACAATTTATGAATTAACATTCAACATAAATAAATCGACTGAATTTGGATCATTAATCACTAGTAGATAAAAAATAGACCCGCTGGTTAACGACCACATTGTCCGCAACGAGAGATGAGAGATAGAATTACCGACTAAGCGATCTGAATCACGGGAACGTACGACATTCGAAGTCCATCAATACCCCAAATAAAATGGAGAGACACAACTTTAGGTTGAAATCAATGATTTATGAGATTACAAATCCGTCCTTTGATCGACCAATGTTGCTGAGGGCCAAGATAACTTCCACCCGCTAAATATATAAATAGACCCGAACGATACGAGAAGAAATCCACGGTAGGAGCGCGTGTGGCACTAAAAATCTAAAAGAAAAGTAGGGGAAACAACTAAAACGACAGCTTACCGAGCTTGACAATTAAAATCTTTAAGACAATCCAATAAGTCCGAATGATGAAATTGTTGAATGAGAAATATAGACTGAATAGATTAGATCGGTCAGGTCGCGTAATCAAATTACAGTAGACGACGGAATGGGTGTGCATCCGAAACAGACACTGATGAAAAATAATTAAATTCCAAAGTGATCGGATGGCACGAAACGGATTCTGAAAAATCTGCACTGTATAATTAAATAAACGAACGCATTTCGTCATGTGGAACATGCCTTAATAATTAAAGTTCACGTTAATTGCAATATAGGCTTGGTATTTTTAACTAATTATTTAAGCTATTAGCACATTGGTATGTTTTTAATGGATATTGTATTTAGTATTTATTCTGCTAACCCATTGATAACTTTAATTAACATCACCTTATCTAATAACCCATTGATAACTTGAATTAACATTACTGTATTTAATCTGTTAACCCATTGATAATTTTAAGTAATATTACATTTATTATTTAATCTATTAACCCATTGGTATTTTTAATCTATATCATATTTATTATTCAATCTAGCAGCCCAATTATTAGTATAAAGTACGCATCGAAACATATTTTGGTAATTAAGAGCAGTGCATGGTCAAGCCCATAGGAGATACGAATTTAGGTTGATCGATTCAGATACCTTGAGGGCGAAAAATATTTACAAATAACTGGAAACCCCCTCCGTAACTCCTAACTCCTAATGTTAACGTCAAGTCTAATATAGATCCAGCGATAAGTTCCGCCCAACATTGACAAATGGCAATAAGTGATCGAACGCCAGTTTCTACGCATCTCAACAACGTAATATTAAACAATATGAAAGCCCAACAGCCATCCCCTAGCCATTAGAGAATCAAATATGAATCACGCGTTTCGTTTCTTTCGTTATCATAAGCCAGTAATTGATCATACTACATTACTTTCAGTCAAACATGCCTCTAGATTGGACAGACACCAGCTCAACCAACACGCTATCTAGGAAGGAGTCGCCCAGGAGAACAGGGGCGATCGGGAAAATTCGTCGGCAATGGCCGTACCCCGCCATTCAGAGGGCACCTGACCTAAATAACGACCATGAGGAACTCAATAGGCAGCAGTGTCCAGCTGCTGAGATATTCGCTAACGCGCAGGACCTCCTCACCCAGTGGGAACGGGTGCAGGAGCGGGTGGACTTGCAAGTGGTCAAGGCAAGGATGTATCTTGCAAACGTGCTGGATGACATCCTTGCCGGGCGGATCGCCGTCGCCCATCCACCTCGCCCGGTTCGGGATACTAGGCGACCCTACACGGTGGAAGCCCTCAAGAAGAGTCTAGAACGGTACTGCCCGGACGATTGAACTAACAGCCAAATTTATGTAGTGATCATATAATAATTATAATTAGAACTGCGTGTTTTCTTCTCACATAATATAAATTGAATTCTTGATTTGTGTGGAAAAATTTAAATATCTAGACCAATCATAAATTGACGTGTAACAACCCATTTAATTTCAGTAATGTCCTCTCTACGGATCTTGCAGACGGAACTAGATCGTGCGAGGCAGGCGAATACAGAGTTACTTAGTCAGGTCCTGCAATTAACTCGCGAGATGCAGCAGGTCAAAGCGACTTGTTTAGACCCTAAACGGACGAAGATCCTCTACCAACGGCTCACCGCAGCTCAAAAAGGCTGGGCCGAAGAACGCCAGCTAAATCGGAGTCTGCGTACGCAGGTTCGGGGACTCGAAGTCGCTCTAGCGGTATGCAGGGAAGGTGAGGCGGTCACTTACCCGCTCATCTTCGCCCCCACTCAAGTACCGCAGACAGCTACCAAGTCAGCAGGGCAACCCAACACTACAACCAGCAGTCGCCGACCGGGACGTAAGGAACGCGCCCGACGTCGCGCAATTCAACTCCAGCACGCTCAGCAGTAACAGTTGTACATAAATCGAATAAAATAGTTTTAAATGTAGTCGAATTATTCTTTTAATATAACCGTACACCAACATCGCCAATTCGCAGCCAATTAAGCACTAATCGTGAACGATTGTGAGGGACAGAGCAAAGCGAGCATAGGTCTTCTATCGACAGCTCGTGAACCCGAGGGTTGTCCGAGCAACTATAATACTAGCCAATGGTATTCAATTTTTGCGGACAATCCACCACTTGAACACATTACCAACGTTGCTTAGCAACGGGTGCCAAGTGGGTCAGCATCTTTTTGTATGGCGTTACTAGGGTAGCCAGGAGGACAAGCAAGATTTGAAACCCTGTAACCCACCATTATGTTATTTTTTATGTAGATTTCGTGCGGTTCTTGATGCATTTTGTATTTATTTTATTTTACTTTTAAGTTTTTGATTTTATATTTATTTATATTCTCTCAGATTTAAAAATGTTTAGTTGGTGTTGTATGTTATATTTTAAGTTATCTTGGTGCTGGGTTTTCTCAAGGCTATTTGTGTTCTGGCCCAACATATTTTAAAATATATTTTGTATATGCTATTATTCAAGAAATTTTTATAGTAAGTAAAAGTTTTTTTTTTATATTATTATCATCTTATCATTATGGTGGGTTACTGGGTGCTATTGTTTGTTTTAATTATGCTGTGGTTACCCAGGTAACGCCATATCAATATTCCTTTGCTACCACTCGGCACCCGTTGCTATGCAACGTTGGAACTGTGTTTGAGTGTGTAAATCGTCCGCAAAAAGTGAGCGCTATTACTAATGCTGTAATTGCCCGAACGATCTCTGGGTTCAACGAGCTGTCGATAGAAGACTTGTGCTCGCTTTGAATATAAGGTCCCCTTATGTCGTAATTTTTATCATTGGAGTCTATTGAATTCTTTAATCAACGTTTCAAATATCGACAAACATGTATTAAAAACAAAACCAGTGGCTACATAGTTTATGAAACAAGCGATGCATTTTTAGTGAGTCGGCTGCGTTTGGTTTAATATTCGAGCGGCTCGGCGCTTGGCCCGCTCCTTTCGACCGGGTCGATAGCTGCTTGTTGTTGGGAGTAGTTTTCGGAGTCGCTACCGTCTCTCGGTAGGCCAACTGGGCAAGGGCAAAGACAAGGGGATATGTTACTGCTGCCCCTTCTTGTCAGGCCGACAATGCGACATTCAGTCCCCTTATCTGTGTTCTTAGGCTTTGGTTTAACTGTTTCTCGTCCGCCCATCCCTTTTGGGCTGCTGTAAGTCTTTGATAAAGCGCCTTTGCCTTCCTGGGCTCCATCCAGGCGGCCTTTGTTTGTTGAATCTCCGTTGATAGCTGGATGATCTGCTCGTAGAAATTCTTATTGGTTTTCCGGCATGCTCTAGTTCTTTCTGTAGTATTTTCAGGGATTCCATTTCTGTAACAACGAAAATTAATTCTGGACTACAAGTCTTAAATTGTTAAATTTCTCAAACAACATTAATATTGTAGAATAATAAAAAATTCAAAAAGGAAGAACAATTTTGGATGACAGTAGATCATTTATTTAACATGCAGTTTGAGTGTACTCAACATAGTCAGATCATTGATGTCCTTCTGTGGTCCCCTGATCATCAAAACGCTCCCGATATACGAATACCGGCCGCTTCGTGTTTCTCGTGCGGTTGAGGCTGGGTGGCGGCACATAATCGTAAGTGTCCGCGATCCTACCGGCCGCGATATCGTCTTCCACATTCGCCAGATATTGTCTAGCCCTGATCACATGGAAGTCGACCTGTCGCTGGTGGTCCTTGAGACGGGCAAGGAGAGAACGGGCTTGATCACGAATTTCTTGGGCTGGGCTCTGATCACCTTTTCGTCTGCTCGACGCAAACGGCCTCCCATTATCTTCCACGGATTGTAAGGCGTCCCATCGGGGCTCTCTCGGTTGGGGCACATCGCTGTACCTTTCTTGCCTGACTCGTCGCCAGGCTTGCCGCCACTGATTGGCAACTTGCGTGGGAACCCGGACTATGGCACTTGATTCTGGTGAATGAAAATTTTAGTCAAAACTTTCTTGAAAATTAAAATTATTCATGGTTGGGTTGTTTAATAGCTATTCAGGGCGTGTCATTATACTGATGTCGTAAAATTCCTTCACTGATTTGTGTAGTGGGTTCGTCGGGAATGCTGAACCAATATTTCTCTTGCCTTGAGTTCCCGGAACTCCCTGAATTATCACGCTGTAAAAAGATCGTTTATTCCTTCTAACGCGGTCTCATTTACTCCTCTTTGGCGATCATTCATCCCGACAAAACTAATTGCACCCTACTAATTAATTGATTTTACATTAAAATAGCAAGAATTCAGAATAGCTATGGTTGGCATGAAAGAATATAACCCCATTTGTTGGCCATGTATCCTTAGAGGGAACCTGCAACTTTTCATTATCAGATACTGTCGTACCTTGTATTCCCGTTAACAGAAAATTTTTAATCAGTTTATCAAAGTAAGATTCAAGAATTGTGACATGTCTATAATCGTAAGGGTCTTTGATTATTAAGAAATTGCGGGTAGGAATGTATTCTGTCCGCTTTTCAATGACAATTAAAACATAATTGGTTTATAACTCGTACTCGAAATTAACTAAAGGCTTTATAAAACCCAGATAAAAATTTATCTCATTTAATATTGCTACTAAATTACGGTTTAAACGAACAGGCACGATGTCGATTCATTAACAGTCTTCTGTCCTATCTTCCCTCTGAAACACCAGTGAAAAATCGGGCATGACTCTTAAAGTAACGTGGTTTGATTGTAAGAGGGAATGAAAATTCTCCTTCCGCCACTTAAATGAGCGGTTGTTTGCCTTGATGGACACGAATATAAATTAAAATTTAAATAATTTTCTTACTATTTATTAGTAAAAACAAAAATTACCTTAATTAATACCTTCGTAAAACCCGCTCATTAAATGAATGATTAAAATAATTAAATAATTCAATAAAAATGACCAAAAGAAGTGGCGAACAACCTAATACAAATGATGGTAGATTCATTACAAGAGGTAATTAAACGAAATCCGGTGGGGTAAGGTGTCGATTATAATTTGTTTCCCGCCATAGACTAATAAAAGATTCGGTGAAAAGTTTATTGCGATCAGAAATCTCCTAATATTGTAGATATGGTTCCGCGAGAAAATCGTTGTTGGCTATGTCTTATAATAAAAATTAACACAAAAAAAATTAACTGAAAATTTATTATTTTACTTGAGATGTCCGCGCTGAAATCCGACGAGTTCATTGCATTCGAAAATCGAGTCGTGGTGCTCTCATCTGGATTGTTGGAATGGTATTACATCATAAAAATTTTGTGTTAGACTGACTATTCCAATTCAGTCATACCCATATATTGACTAGGTAGGAATGCATGCCGCTGTCGTTGTGTGCTCGGCATGCAGGCATCCTTTGCTGTGGTGTCTCGACAGTGAGTAAATTATTAATCATTCTTGTGCGGACGCTATTCCAAAGGTCGAAGCGCGAATTTGTGTTATCTGTCTACGACATTCAGGCACACCGATTTCTTGTCTGGTCAGTGATAATTGATCCAGATTTAAATAACTCGTCGATGGCTACAGTGATGGTCACTTTGGATTTCCAAACTAGTAAGTTCAATGTCATTAATATTTCCTGTAACTTTTACCTTATTTTGTGTAGATGGCAAGTAATGCTAGAAAAGGAAAAGTAAAACTCATTGTGATCATAATGGAATCCGGCTCAAGCTCCCTCTAACCCTACTCTCTGGGTCTGCTCATAACAGGGTTTATC
This sequence comes from Schmidtea mediterranea, assembly GCA_022537955.1. Lineage (NCBI taxonomy): Eukaryota > Metazoa > Platyhelminthes > Tricladida > Dugesiidae > Schmidtea > Schmidtea mediterranea. Next base: position 201,863,375 of record CM039680.1, on the reverse strand, counting down.
TTCGATGGAATTTATTTCATTCAACAAAATTTTTGAATCCGCTACTGGAATATTTCCTTGATTACTATGACTAAATGGAATTTTATTTATAAGAATTTTTCTCAATATTACTGTTTATTTTAAATGATTTTATGATAGTAATGGAATAAATACTCAAGTCATTTGGATAGTTTAGTTCGCCACATCTATTCAGTCATACTTCAAAATTTTGGTAGAATCTACCGTGCTGTCGTATTTATGTCAGTCAATTCTCTTCGTGAATGGCCGGTTGAATTTAGACTATATTACGGTTTATTGTGATACAATCGTTGGGAGTTCTTGGAAATTAATCCCTTTTTAATTCAAAAAAAATTTCTTTAAAGTTGTAATAATTGCCGTATTGGATTTAAGTGGGGATTGTTAGATTTAATTCATTATGTTATGGTATCTGTATAATCTTATCTCCCCCTTCAAGTAAAGTTTTATTAGATCTAAGAATTTCACTAACAACTACCACATTTATTTTGAAAATTTTATTGGTTTTAATACATCTTGTCTGGGGTTTACATTCACTAAATTATTTTACTATTTACTTTAGAAAGCTGGTTCTCCATGTTATTTTAGGGTCGATTTTAGTCTACACTCAAGTAAATTTCGACTTTCTACATTATATCGGGGTGGATATTCAACTAGTTTATTAATTTAAATACGAAATAACGCCTCAAAATCTATACTTTAAAGTTCATTAATCTTCTATTAGCGTAAATATATCAAAGTTCATAACAACAATTTCATTTTCTTTTATTATTTCCCCATCAACTTCCCTTGATTTGTCCTTAGGCGCATTGTGTTTATATTATAGTTAATGAGTGTCCACTGGACTACTCGTGTGATGATTTTGAGCCATATGTGAATATAGTTTAGGTCGAGTTTATGGAAATTGAGAGACGAGGAAACAGCCAAACGTCCATTTCCTTATCCCTCTCTTCCCCTATACGGAATATTATTGACGTTCCGACCCCTGCGTTCCACACGCCGGAGCCTTCACGGGCACGAATCATTGGTGATATTCCACGCACTTACACGAATTCGAATAGTATGTTTGATTTTAATAACTTGTAGTGTGTCCTTGGCTGTGGGCCGGAAAAACTTCGACAATAAAAAACAAATTTATGCATCATAAATATTTTATTAAAATAACATATAAGTTACCCAATCCAATCATAAACGAAAATATCATAAAAACATCACTATCCCCACGCCGACATCCAAGCAGAGCTCCATTGAGGTTGCGAGGATGCGACGTGGAGAGAGAGTTTCAAATAAAACTCACACTTACATCGAGTAAAACGATTTTAAGCTTTTTAAAAAAAAATTGATTCTTTACGATTAAAAACGATTAAAATTATATAAAAATGAATCGGTATATATACCTATTGTACGACCCTAACCCTGCGTGTTCTTTTTGATTTAGTAAAACAAATTTTGACCTTGGAATTTTCTGGTATATTCTAATCTTTAATTTTATTATTTTGAGATTTTATTTGACAATTTTTTCTTTAGATTTTTAATTGAATTATTTCTAATTCAAATTATTTGATTTTTATTTCATTTTCATGAAATCTCGCATTTTTATAAATTGTCAAATTTCGGTCAAAATCGTTGGGTTTTCGTGCTATGTTTATATTTATTTCGTGCGGATCTTGTTGCATTTTGTTATTATTTTAATTTATTTTTGTGTTTATAATTTTATGTTTAATTGTTTTCTTCCTCGCATTTTGATAGGGTTAATTGATGTTTTAATAGGTTTGATTTTAAATCTGCATGTTATATTTGCATGTGTGTTACCGATTCATTTAAACATTTACAAGGCCGTCTGTGTTCTGGCCCAACAATTATTTTAATCTTTTTTAAACATCTTAGGATAGATGAAAATTTTATATAGGAGACTCTATTTAGGTTATTTCCGTAAGGTTTAGGTCTATAATTGTATTGGTTCTAGCAAAATATTTTTTATTCAAATAATATGATTTGATTTATTTTTGAATTTTCATCAATTTATTTAACGATAAAACAACATTAATGAAAAACAAAAAAGAATGAATGTTCCTCGTATCGACCAAGTCCCAAGAAAGCTTCGCTTCCATGGTACTTGACCTATACGAGATGCCTCGTGATTAAATTTTCATATGATTCATAATGACCGATTAATCTTAATAAAAACCAAATTTGATTATCATTTATATTATAGATATTATTATTTTTAATTATTGTCCATGAATTTTAACCAAATAATATCGAGAGAAACCACATGCATACAAGCTAGAAAAAGGATAGTTTACCAAACTTGTTATGAAACCAGTACTTAGGTGTGGAGGTACCCGTAGTAAATGGCAGTTTGCCGGGTCAGTTCTCTACTCCAATAATCTCAACGTCAGACCCTCGGTAGAGAGCGACTGGTCACGAGAAAGGCCTAAATAATACTCAAAAAGAAAGAGAAAATATACGACTCAGAAAAGAAAGAAGAGTAATGAACATTAAAGGACATGTATAATAATAAAGCGAGAAGGAAAAATTATTGTTGCAAGAATACATCAAGAAAAAAGAGTTCAACGTCAATTCAACGTACCATTATTGAAATAGTTACGGAATTGTAATCAGGTATTAATTGTCAATTGTGAAAATACTTGAATGTAAAAACTATTTTTTGAAAAAGAATTTCATTTTTATTTCTAAAAGAATACGAATTTGTTTTAAAAATGAAAAAATTTTATTTTATCATTAATTTTAAAAGATTCTTGGGAAGCTGGGTCAGGTTCACGATGACCAAGATTAACTAGTTCAAACACAGAGAGAAACAATCGCCGTGAACTATTTTAGAATGCAATTAATAATCGCAGAAATTTACCACAAATGGAAAATATTGGAAATATCGATTGGGCAAATTATTTAAATTGTTACCCTTAATTTTTAAATACCCATTAGATTTTATAATTACTTTTATTTTTATTAAGTTCCGGTTATCGAGGAAAAATAGTCACTCGGAAACCCATCGAGAAAACAAGACGAAGCACAAAGAAAATACATGTTTTATCATGTTTGTGTTTACCACTATTAATTTTGACTATTTTGTTTTTAATTTTATACTAATTTATTGAATATTTTATTATTATATAACCCCATCACCAAAGGAGATGTCGGTCAAAAGAGAAATGGCTATATAGGTCTTCAATAAACCGATGCCGGTTGTCCAAGAAGGGAAGAAACAATGATTAACTTGCTCCTGAAAAAAATCATTTTACTTTAATTATATTATGCTTAGTTTATATTTAATGAGTCTCCTGTTATCTTATAAATACATTTAATTATGTTTCTACTAGTTGTTGAAAAATTGTGAAAAGTGTTTTCTTTTAATAAGTGTTAAAAGTTGACTTAACCTAAAGAATTTTACCAAAATTAAAAACAGAAAAATAATATAATATCTATTCATAAAAATAAAGAAACATTTTAAATTCTCCAAACTTACCAGCGTCCAATGAAATAAATTTCATAAATCCGATAAATGCGAAAAGTTCCATTTGAAAAAAATTCTGAAAAATTTCCTACAAGAAAAAATAAAGATCGATTAAAATATATAGGAAATAGGAAAAATAAATTAGCTCACCCTGAGTAGTGGTGTAGAAGTAGGAAATTACGTTTCCATTTTTAGAGAGAAATTTCTTACTTAAATTAATAAAATTCAAAACCTCGAATTTGAGATCTTTAAGGGAAAGGGTCCCGAATTTAATATTTTTGACAACATTTTTGATGGGAACAACATGATTAGGACCCTTTACATACGTCATTTGACCCCAGAATTTGGAAAACCCATAAAATAAATAAAATGCCATAAAAAATAAATGAAACTTTCCCTATTCCACGAATATATTTTTATAACGGTATCATAAATCTTAATAATCAATGTTCCAAATCGATTCTCAATTTAATTTAAATGTACATATAAAATTTCAGTGGACAAAAATCAAGCTACGATACTGGACATCGAAACATTCCGACGAGACGTGGCCTATTATCACGATAAGGCTCTGGAAAAAGTCAGCGAGCTGAGGCAATGATCCGTTGATGCCGCAGAATGGAAGAAACTTGGACGCGGCCGGAACAAACGAAGAAATTAACCCAACATAATGACCTGCTGAAACTGCAATATTCCGAAATAGCCATGGAATTAGAAAAAACAAAGAAAGAGATACAGCAACTGAAATTGAAAGAGACCATTCGAAACGAGATTGGCCACCACCCGTCCACCGCTACTACCACTTGCATCGATCAAACATTTATTCCATCATACTCAAGCCAATCCCTCAACGTAGACGGCAATATCGCCAAAACCAAATCTAACAAAAATCGTCCCAGCAAAGCCGAGAGAGAGACGCCGAAGATTAAAGACAGCCAGGCTAATGGGACAAAAAAGAAATCCACGTCACACATTCCAGATCAAGATTGATCCGTTAGCTCATTTTTGTGTATTTAATAAATGATTTGTATCGTTATTTTGGAAGTCGTTCTGAAACTAATTCAAATAATTTAATAAGCAATATTCGTGAAATAATCGATATTATTTAAATTAATTGATAGCAATAAAGGGACTCGAAATCAAGTGAGCATGAATACCTTCTATGGTAGCTCGTTAACCCAAAGGTTTTCTAGAGTATTAGCAGTCATGGTAGTATGACTCACCTTTTACTAGAAACCGCCCATTGGAATACATTTCCAACGTCATTTTTGACGGTATACAATGGTTGTATTTCTTGTGCGCGCATCTGTCGGGAATCACTTGGAAGTGGGTGCGAAAACCTTATATCTTTAACCCATCAGGTGCCCAGCATATGTAATAATGTCGATGTGTGCTTCCTGACTTTTATCAATAATCTAGCCACCTTCAATCTTCGATTCCTCGCCCGTTCTGCTTTGCCGAGACAAGGTTTATTGGAAGGCACTTTATGTTAAAGAGCGGAGACCATCATGTCTGTATTTGTTAGAATCGTTACACTCCTGATCTGAGAGGTATCTAGGTGATTCGTACTTGGTATTGTTTTTGGCTACTTTGCGCCTACTTATCAGATTTTGATCTTTTATTTTTATTAAAGTTCTATTTTTTATGATTTTTGCTGCAATGGATTCCGCTGTCAACTTTGTGATTGAATCATTAGTTATTTTGGCAACATCTTGTAATGCTTCGTAAATTTTTGCCAATTCAAATTTCACAGTTTTGACAGCATTAACATGGCTTTTTCAGCATGTATCACTTAACGATTTGACTGTCATTAATGGGCATTTAGATTGTAAAACTACCAATCTTTTTGTTGAGGAAAAGAAGAATTTATAAATCTGATCAATTATGTTGAAAAATAGAGCAATTTGGGATGAACTATGCATTGAATCGACTACCACTAAATTTAAAGTGTGACTGCAATATGGAATGTAAAATGCATGGAAATTTTTCTCTAAAATGTGAGATTGAACGCCATTTCTAATGCCTTTCAACTAATAATTTATTTTTTCCCAGTGAATCGATGATAGCATTTGTCAGTTCAATTCCTGTTGAACCTTCAATCAGATAAAATTCAAGAAAACTTTCATTAATATGAATTGCATTGATAGAATCCACATCAACATATCAAATTATCATTGACATTTGTTTCCGGTGGCTGATGTCTGGTGTACAATCAACAATTAAGGAATAATAATTAGATTTCTGCACCTTTTCTAAAAATTTTCTAAAAATTTTTTTATGAGTTTTTAGGATATTGATTCGAATTATCTTTGAACTTGTTGGGTCCTTTTAACACAATTTGCTGAATGAAAGTTTTGTTAATTGCTTCTCCCTTTGGCCAATTACTGATATCATCATCAAAACAAAACCCTGTTAATTTAAACTCAAGAAATTCTTTTAATGTTTCATCATTACTTTGTAAAGAGAGATAATTCGGATCCAATGGATCACGTCTTGACTGTCTGATCACAACCAAATTTCATTCATTGGTTTTCCAAAATCCCTGAAACTCTACTAGCTAATTTAATTCTAACACAAGATACCATAAGTTCCAATCGCGGGACGCTTACTATTTGAACTTGAGCTACCTTATCCCTTGATGCAATCAGAATGTTTCTATACCCAGTCTTTGTTTACGCATCATCAACTCACTTGTTTACCTCTTTAATCGATTCACACGATAACATTTCGTCTGAATCAAGACCTAATACCCACAACTTCTGTACTATCATCTTTCCTCGAAAAGTAAAAGGGCCAATTAAACCTGATGGATCGAAGATTCTTGCCACAATACTTAAGACCTTTCTTTTAGTTGGATATTTATCCTTTGGCAGATTTTCCTCAAAGCTAAATTCGTCACTATTGGAATACCATTTCAACCCTAAAGTTTTAATGGACATTGCCATTTCTTTCTCAATATTCAACGTTTTTGCTCTCTCTTCCACAGGAATCGGCTCCATTATTCTTTGTGAATTTGATAGCCATTTCCTGGCTTGCATTCCAGCGTTACTCCACACCATTATCAAGTCATTTTTCAGCTCCATCCCTTTGTCTACTGAGTCCACAGAATCCATTGTGTCGTCCATATAAGTGGATTTGCAGATTGTCTCAGTTACATTTGGGTTCTCTTGTGCAACTAATTGGGCTAAAAACGGTGACGCTTTTAACCCAAAAATCAGGCAGTCAAACTCGTACTTGACCAACTTCCAATCTTTCTCCCATAGAAATCGATTATACGGCTTATCTTCCGATGGAAGTTTTACCTGCAAGTACATTTCTGCAATATCACAAACTAGTACGACTGAAAACCTTCGAAATCACACCAAGATATCGAATATGTCATTCTGCAGTTTTGGTCCACTCTCTACTATGTCATTAAGCTCTGTTCCATTACTTTTTGCTGCTGCGTCAAACACAATTCGCACCTTTTTTGTGTCTTTGTCACGTCTGATAACCGGGAATTGGGTAAAATCCATTCGTTCTCCATTTCCCCCCGATTCTCCTTGGCCACTGTAATGTATTCTTTCTTCCGATAACCTTCAATAATGTTATCATACTCCTCCCTGATCCCTTTCTTGTCCAGTTTTCGCAGTAATAACGTCGGTGAACGTTTCCATGGAATTTTCACTTCATATCGCCCGTCGACCTTTTGTGAAGATTCCATGGTCTTTACGTAAACATTTTTGTCAAGCTTTGAAAACTCCGCTTCCATTAAACTAATTTCGTCGATTTCCCACATCCTTTTCATCTGCTCTTTTAATACATTCTCTTGACTAAAGAACGCCCTGATAAAATTACTTTGATGGTTCCATAACGTCACAACCGAAGTACTGCCGACGCAAGTCCAACCAAGCGGTGTTAGTCTAGCAATTGAGTCTTCCATTTTTCCATCCACCTCTCTCAACGACCTCTGCAATCCAAGGTAGTCAGCTCTAATCAATACATCCACTGTCTGTCGCTCAACAATCATCGGGAAATGAATATTTCTTAGATGCTTCCAATTTTCTCTTTCTTTTGTCCAACTGACCACACGCATGTCTCCGCACACATTTTTTACTGCTAAAGCCGTGCATTCTTTTTTCATCCTTTCATCAGAACTGATCAAAGTCATATTTACTCTTTTTTGTGGTCATTCTTTGGACTTTCCCACCGATGACGCTCACTGTAGTTACCTCATCCTTTCCTTTTAAATCCAATTCTTCTAAAACCCTCTGGCTAATGAAACTAACAGAACTCGCATCATCGAGTAAAGCATTGACTTTGATATTTTTATTGCCGTTCCTCAGAAAGATTGGGACTGTCCTTAGACTAAGGAAACTTCGTTCCCTCATATTCGCCTTCTTTCCCTCATATTCGACAATAATTATTGATTCATTTATAAATTTTTTAGGTTTAGGATTTCCGGAATATTTCTACAAATTTGGGAGTTTTTCCCAAATTATTTCCCATTCTATTCAAGATCCATCTCCACGTGGTTGAAATTCTTGGTGGCAAGGTCGTGGATGACCGATAAGATTAATATTTCATTTGGTAAAATCACAAAAAATGTCACCTCAGCAAAGTGGAAAGGGAAAAAAGACGCCGATTGAAGAACCGCTCGTCTACTGAGGCAGATAAAGAAATTTGGACCTTCATCTTCTGACATTCTCTAATAATCTTAATTCAATTTTTGTAGTAATCAATAAAATGTTTTGGGATTTGTCTCAATGGTCGTTTTGAAATCATTTAAAACTTTCTATAAACAACACTTTTAAAACAAAATATAGCGATCAAGAAGTCGATATTATTCCAATTAATAACAGTAGGACCTATAATTAAAATGAGCATGAATACCTTCTATGGTAGCTCGTGAACTCAAAGGTTTCTAGGGTATTACTAGTCATGGTAATATGGCTCATTTTTTACTAGAAACCGCTCATTGGAATACATTTCCAACATCCTTTTGACGGGTATCCAATAGTTATATCTCTTGTGCGCGCATTTGGTGGAAACCCCTTGCAAATGACCACGAAAACCCTGTATCTTTGACCCATTTGGCGCCCAGCAATCTTCTGATTTCGAATCACTACTAGATAAATCATTATCGATCATATGAAACATTTTTAAAATATGTTAGTTCTATGATTTGACGTTTGGGCCTGTCGTTACTCACGACTAGGTCTTCACGGGCACGAACTATAGGCGGAGAGACCGCATTTACACAGTTAGATAGTGTGTCTGATTTTAATAACTTGCGATATCTTCTGGCTGTGGGCCGAAAAATAAATAAATAAATATTACTATCTAAATTAGATAAAAGCTTCGATGCACAAAAATTGTTTATTCAGCAAATCACATCTCACATTGTAGTCGGAAGTTCACAAATTCGCATAAACATTGCCAACTTGCATCATCACAAATCATTTAATCATTATTGATCAATTAATTCATAGTGAAGTCATTCATATAGTAGGTACACATTCATTTTTAAATCATAAGTCAATGCACACTAACTGAGAGTTGTCTTGTCCAGACAAAACACTTACCAGTGTAAATTGCCTGAATGCACGGCTCACATTTGTAACGTATACCAACTAAAAATTCAGACAGAAAACTTTCTGAAAAATAAGACTCAAAATTTGTCAAAACGCATCAGTATATATACCTAAAATTTGACCTTAACGTTGCGCGTTATTTTTATTGCGATAAAACAAAATTTGACATTGAAATTATTTGTGCTATCTAAATCTAATTTTATTATTTTCTTAATTTAAATTGACAATTTATTTCTAAATTTTTTTATTGAATTTATTAAACCAGAAATATTTTATTTTAACTCATTTAATTCATTAATTTTATATAAATTGTCGTTTTTCGGACAAATTTTCTTGTTATTATGTTATTTTTTATGTAAATTTTGTGCTGTTCTTGATGCATTTTGCATTTATTGTATTTTACTTTTGTGTTTTTTGATTTTATATTTATTTATGTTCTCTCAAATTTTTGGGTGTTTAGTTGATGTTGTATGTTGTACTTTAAGTTATCTTGGTGCTGAGTTTTTCTGCTATATTACTGATACATTTCAACAATTTTTATGGCCGTTTGTTTTCTGGCCCAACATATGTATATATATATATATATATATATATATATATATATATATATATATATCAGAGGCGACTCTTGACCTTTTGGTTCGGGCATGCTATCTTACCTACTTCGTATATTCCTGGAAATGGCAACTAATTTCTGCTTATAAATGATAAAATAAAAAAAATAAAGTATAACAAGCACCAATCACGTTCAAGTGTTTTGTTACCTTTAAACTTTCGTTGAGCGTGATTGGTGGTTGAATAGAAGTTTGACAAGTAAGTTTAAGCATGCACCGCGGCCTAATTTATCAGACTAATATGTGAAAATAGACAAAGCTTTGCGAAATTTTGCCGCCTTTCCAAGCACCTTAGCCGCTTCGCGCCTGTGTAAAAAGCACACGTTGTACATGCCTTCTGCCGGCCTTGGTAACAACCATATAGTTTCCAAAAATCTCAACACCCAGAAACCCACCAATAGTGATAATTGGTGTTACGACAAATAATAAAAGAAATGGTCCAGAATAAATTGTTCTATCTGTATGTTGGGCCAAGACACGATTTTGTTTTAATGAATCAGTAACAGCACGCAGATTTAAAATCAGACCCATAAAACATCAATTAACCATGTAAAAATATGAGAAAGAAACAATTAAATATAAAATCGAAAAAACACAAAAGTAAATTAAAATAATAACAAAGTGCAACAAGATCCGCACGAAATAAACACAAAAATAACACGAAAACACGAAATATTTGACCGAAATTTGACAATTTACAGAAAAATGCGAGAATCCATGAAAATGGAACAAAAATTAAATAATTTGAATTGGTAACAATTCATTTAAAAAGTTAAAAATAAAATTGTCAAATTAAATCAAGAAAATAATAAAATTAAGATTAGAATATACCAGAAAATCACAAGGTCAAATTTTGTTTTACTCCATCAAATTTAACACGCAAGGTTAGGGTCGTACAATAGGTATATATACCGATTAATTTTCACAGAACTTAAATCAGTTTTAAAAACTCGAATCAGTTTTTGTAACAAAAAACTCAGCCAGTCTTAACTAGTCGGAACTGAACAATTTTCAATGTGAGTTGAAGAATGCTTGAAAACTTTCTCCACGTCGCGTCCATGCAGCCTCATATGAGCTCTGTTTGGTCGTCGTCGTGGGGAAAGGGTTATGATATCGTTTAATAAATGATGAATATTCAACATAAATTGTCATATGCGTCAACATATTTAAAAGAAACATGTCAACAAAAAATTATACTATATTTCAATAAAAGTTCTTACAATAAATACTTTGTCTAAATTTTTCCGGCCCACAGCCGACACATCACCGCAAGAAAATAAACTATACATACCCCAACCGAATTGTGTAAGTGCGGTGTAAGTCCGCCAATAATTCATGCCCGTGAAGGCTACGGCGTGAGAACGCAGTAGCTGAAACGTCAATTATTATTCCGTATAAGGGAAATGGGTTGGAGAGGGAATAGTCTTTTGGCTAGTCCATCACCACCCTTTTCCTAAAAATTCGACCTAAAATTATAGTAACAAAACGGCTCAAAATCATAACACTGAGTAGTTCAGTGGGCACTCATAAATTCGTAATATCAACATAAATTCGCCTAGGATCAATTAAGGGAAGGTAACGGGGAATTTAATGCCCAAAATCGTTGCTATCATTTCTAAACTATTTAAATTGGTTATAACTACTAACTTAAATTATTGACTACGACTTTGAAATTACTATAATTGCTTATTTACTCCAATTCATTATAACTTCCAACTTACCTCAAGTTACTATGATTTATAAATCATTATAATTTGCTACGACGCCTGAAACTAAAAAGGTAAAGATTAGGCTCAGTAAAATCCCATTTAATTTACTAGGGATATTTAACATAACATGACATGATTCCTTGACATAAAAATGCTAAAATAAGTGATCTTAAAAGTGATGTAAAGCCCCCAAAAAAAATTAAACCCATAAAAACCTAATGTTAAACCTCTAACCTCTAAATTCACAATTAATCATAACCCTATTGATAAGTCGACAGTGAAACTGCAAGCTGAAGCTATGACCATGTAACGAATAAATAGGCAACCGAGATTTCAGCTACTAACTACATACGTGAATTTACTTATAGGTCTTCTGGTTAATAAAGTAGTCGATTAACTTAATTTTTGGAAAAGATAACCTAGCGATAGGACACCCATAATCATCAAAAAACTTTTATTAAAATTACATTGAAAAATGAAAAGGTAAAAATGTTTAAATATCAAAAAGTCGATAAACACTATCTAATACATGGGATTATAAATACGGGAATGCAAACTTTAGAGTAATAACTTTACATTCGCTCACTTGAAAAATAGACATAAAAAATAAAAGATCATAATATATCTAATAAACTTATATTTCGATAACCATCAAGAAAACTCCCCAAGTTAGAATTAAGTAGTTTACAAATATACACAATTATAGATATAAACCATAAATCTACCGAGACCCCCACATAAAGGCATACAGACACTGACAGAACAGGCTTGTTGATATTTTAAAGGGAAATGATTAGTTGACAGTAAATTTTATAATATTTTAAGGGGAAACGATAAGATAAGAGGGGAATTTATGATATTTTTATGGGGATTTATTCGTTTAAATATCTATGTTAAAGGCTGGATACTTAGTGAAATCGATACATTTTCATTGGTTTAAGGGTTATCAAAATATATCAATAAGATTTTGGTTAATTTTATTGATATTATTGGAATCTGAATAAAATATACGATACGTGTTCGGTTCTAAGAAATAGTTTGATTCATGTAACTATTTGTATACAAGTAAGTATTTATTTGATTTTATTATAAATTTGTAATTTAATTTAATTAAGAACTAAATTAACTAGTATTTAAAAACTTTTTATTACTCATTACTTATGTTGTTATTGACAATTTTCTGAATAATTTAAATATTTACGATTATTTCCAGGAATGAAGAGAAATTGTACGATTAAATACTATAAGAAGTCGATAATATACACTAATTTTTATTCAACAAGTACCTTGAATAAAATTTTAAAAAATGATCTAACAAATTTTTTCAATTATTTTACAACTTAGTTATTTAACTTTTTAATTGATAAGTACTATTTTCTTTACAATTTGCTAGTATGTTGAAACTTTTTTAAAATTTTTATTCAAAGTACTAACAAATTTTATTAAAGATCTATCAAAACTTGACAAAAATTATAAAACTTTGGTAATTTTAATATGTATTACTCAATAACAACTATTTTCTTACCAATTTGCCGAAGGTCTTATTTTAAAATTTCAAAGTACTAACATTATTTACAAATTAATCAGGTTTATTTAACATCTTAAAATATTTAAATTTAATCAAATTCTATCACATGCTAATCATAATTTAAGGATAAGTCTTATTTTTACAAAATCAAATATTTTACAAAAATTAAACATACATATTTGGATTTTTAGTAGATTTTATCGGTATCTATCAGTACACAAGTACCTGTTCCATGTGGTTTTTTAAGCTTTGTTAGAAATTCAACTTATTTAGTGGTTGGTCGATAACCATTTAATTTTTAGTAATGTGGTAGATGATAATTATTTTATCTATTAACTTTATTTGATGTTTAGAAACTTAAAAATCTAATAATTTACAATAAATATATGAAAATTTATTTCAAGTACTGTGAAAGTAATGTATGTTTTGTGAAATTAATTAAAAAATATTTTTCTAATCAAGTTTATACTTACTAATTAATTTATCATTCAGTAAACAACAAAAGTGTGAGTAAAAAGAAAATCTATAAAAATAAATTTAAGTAATTTTTTTGAGCTGTTAACAATTAATTTATTTAGGGCATGTGAAAAATAAATGAAAAGGTTGACATTCATCTTTGAAAATAACTTTTAATAAATGTTCATTGTTGGACGCAATTAAAAATATTACAAAAATGGTAGAAAAATTTCAAAGTTTTTTAACTAAGTTTTACAAAATAATTTCAATAAATCACATACAAGACTGTAAAGAAATAAATTTTTATTCAGAGAAAATACAACAATTGATTGAGCTTCAATGATTAATAGTTTCTTGATAGCAATCAGGTAACTAAACAACAAAACAATTTGGAGACATCAATGATCGATAAAAAAGTCGAGAAGTTAATAAAATTGTATTTCTTTTGATTTTTCAAATTTATATGTGCTTTAATTTAAAGATTTCTTGGTCAGTAAAAATTTTTTGATATTGATTTGTTCAGTAACTAGTTATTGATAACATATTGTGAGTGTGTGAATAACCATGTATTTTAAGGGGAAATGATTGAGAGAAAATTTTATTTTTTAAATGGGTTAAGTTGGTTGAATATCGGTGTTCAAAGAGTAAATATTATTTAAATATGTCATTTTAATGAATAAGTAAATTATTGAATGCCTAGTATGTATAGAGAGTTGTACAGTACTCAGTTATTTGTACACAGTACCTAGTGATTGTTGTTCAGTTATTAATGAATTATTCATTGTGTATGGGCTATCAGTGTTCAGAAGTTGATACCAAGTAAGTTAACTTTTTATGTTTTCTGAAAGTATTATTATTATTATTATTATTATTAAGGATGGGTTGCTGCAGAGTGGAGGAGATGGGTTGCTCTAGCAAATGACTACTACCTACCTTAGGCAATACTATGTAACACTGAAACTCAAAAATTTAATTTAATAAAATTCTTTGAAAAAGTTTTTGAAAAATTTCTTTGAAAATTTGATCGTTACATGTATAAAAAAGTCATAGTAAAAATTATACTAAAAATTTGATTGTAAGATTACATTAAAAAATTTTTCAATTAAAAACATGTATAAAAAATGTCATTGTAAAATTATCCTAAAAAATTCATCTTTAAAAATCATGTATAAAAAATTCCATTGTAAAATTATGCTGAAAATTCTATTTAAAAATCATGTATAAAATTTGATCGATAAAACTATACTAAAAATTTTATTTAATAAATTTTATCATGCAATTTTATCATGCGAAATTCTTACCTTATGTAATTTGCCTACTATAACTGCTTTTAAAATTTTCAGCTTTAAATATTACCCTTATGTAACTTAACTGTTGACTCTCTATTTAATTTTAAAAAATTCTTACCTAACCTACCATACTTTACTCTAGGCACCTTAGATTACTTTAAGAACCTTAATTTACTTAAATTTATTTTAACGTACTTTAAATTACTCTGATGTACCTTAATTTACTTTATGAACCATAATTTACTTAAATGTACCCTAATGTACTTAAATTGACTTTCGACCCTTTAATTTACTTTAATTTACCTTAATGTACTCTAATGTATCTTAATTTACTAGAGGAACCTTAATTTACTCTAATATACTTAAATGTATTCTAATGTACTTTAATTTACTGTAATTTATCTAAATTTACTTTAATATACTCTAATGTATCTTAATTTACTTTAGACCCTTTAATTTACCTTAATTTACTTTAATATACTTTAATGTATCCTAATGTACTTTAATTTATCTTAATTTACTTTAGGTATTTT
Organism: Schmidtea mediterranea; assembly: GCA_022537955.1. Lineage (NCBI taxonomy): Eukaryota > Metazoa > Platyhelminthes > Tricladida > Dugesiidae > Schmidtea > Schmidtea mediterranea. Next base: position 201,848,180 of record CM039680.1, on the reverse strand, counting down.
AAATTATTTTTATCTAGAGCCTAAATTTGCCTATGAAAATTGTGTGAACAAATATTTCAAGTGTTTTTTTTTAACAAGCCTATAAAATACCCCTGTCAATTTTTTATCAGTAGGCGATTCAAGCCATTTTTATTTTATGCCTATATTTACCTATAGAAAGTATTGACACCAAATATTACATTGTTTTTTATTATGAGTTAAAATTACCCCTGACTATATCACATCTTAGGCGATTTGTGCCAATTTTAATTTTATGATTTTTTTTTATCGTAAGGCAATTCAAACCAATTTATTTTAGTCTTTTTCAAAAATACCCCCTGGCTATAGTGTGATTGAAAAAAAAATTTTATGGATGAAAATACAATCTCTGACTATCGTATGCAACTTGAGCCAATTTTAATGTTAAGCTTTTTTTTATCGAGTCAAAAATAATCCCTGACTATAGTGTGATTGAAAAAACAAAAAAAATATTTCAATTTTATTTCAAAAATTCGCCAAAATTTGAATTTAAAAAAAATGTTCTAAAAATTTGAATTAAAAAAAAATCGCGACAAAAACTCGAAAAAAATTTCGAAAAAAAATACACACAAAAATTTGGAAAAAAAAAATTAATACACACAAAATTAATTAAGTTGATTACATCATTATGTAATCAAGATAATCCGAATTTAATCTGTAAATAAACCCCCCCCCTCCCCCTATTTTTTTTGTATTCCAGTGTGCTACTAACTACTTACTGCACCGGCCCAATTAGCCTACCGATACGTAACGGCAGCTCAGAAGCCCACGACTAGACCGACGAGCGACTGAAGCTAATAATTGAGATTCTCCTGATAAAGACATTATCCTATTCTTTAATAAATGTTAAAAATTGACCTTTTTATTTACCTGATTGGTGTTAAATAATTGATCAGTCCCAGGAATTCATAGATCAAGATCGAGTGCGAGTTAACGTCTAAGTTAAAGGATGAAAATCTTGACCTTACTAATGAGGGACCAGGAAAATAAAGCGCGTGTGAACCTTCCATCGGTAGTGCGTTGAACCCATCTTGAGCTCGGGCCAGAGCAGTTCCTGTGTGGCGCTCACCTTTGGCGATCTCAAAACCAGTGGTTACATTACCAAAGTTGCTTAGCAACGGGTAACCATTTGGGCGAAGAAAAATTACATCTGGGGTCAAGGTCATTCAGACCATAAACCCCACATGTAGCTCGTGAGTCCATGAAAGGTCCGAGCACTAGAAACAACATTTCATCTTTTGCTGACGGTAATCTACTCAAAGACATTCTCAACATTCTCTAGCAACAATTACTGGATGGTAACCAAAACTTTTGTATGGTATTACATTGGTTAGAGTTATAAAGATTTATATTTCGGTACCAAATAACAAATTACTCATGACATGAATCAAGTATTTTAAAAATGAGTTTGATGTAACTTATTGTATTAACAGATTTGTTCTTATTCTTTACATATATTACAGTCATTTATCAGGTATTAATTATAGTCATCTCAATGTGCCTAAATACAATTTTAAATTCTGAAAACCATATCATAAATTTTTATTTTTTGTGAAAGTTTTAAAATGAGATTTTATCTAATTATTATAAACGTTTTCAAAATAAATTTCAAAATTATTTAGGAAAGAATCACGAACCATTTTAATCAATAGTTTGTTTTTAATAATTTTTAGCCGGCGGTAATTTAAAGATCTTTTTATATTTTAAAGTTTATAATGTCAAATAATGTCTTTAAGTTTTGATGATTTACTATTTATAAACATTACTTGGGAATGCTTACAAGAATTTGTAAATTGTTTGGCTCTTAATTATGAAATACCTGCGAGGTTATTGGAGGTAATTGGAATGCAATGGCATGAAAGCATAAATTTACCACAAGTAAAAAATATCGAAATAGCTAAAAGCTTTTGTGAAAAATTAAAATATAGAAATTACTGCTTAGTTTGGGGTAGATGCCAAGTAAGTTCTCATATTTAAATGCTCAGAAATCAATAATAAATAGGACCCGGAGAACCATTGGCCTCAGTATTGCTCAACTTTTGGCAAGTTGACTGAAGAAATTAAAAGAATATCTGGTGATAATACGCATCCAGCCTTGGGAGTTTTATATGATCATGAGTCAAGAATTATTGAAAGGTTTAAAAACAACTCCAAATTTAGAATTATTCCACATAATTAGCTAATTGTCAATTTACTTGTGAAATTTATATTAAATTCTTTTTTAATTATTATTATCAAATATTTTATATTTAAAATTTATGTTGTGAAATTTAGTATTTTATTTATGTTTAGTGCCGGATGTTTTTTTGAAATTATTAAATCAAAATTTATTCTCATAAATATTAGAATAATTATGAAAGAAGGAAAAGCACATCGATCTTGCCATTTTGATTATGAATGCCATAAATACTCGTGTATGTGCAGCTTCAATGACTGCTTTTCACGAGGTTATATTGCACGTTTAAGTGCTCTCCAAACGGTCTACGGATTGATGAAGTTCTCAGAATGGTTTACGGTTAAGTGAATATGTCCATTTTCTACTAAATTATTTTAACCGCGCCAAAAATCTGTTACAATAGTAGTTATTTTAATTACCTACAGGAGCATTGCTGAGTTGGGATTATTTGGACAGATTTCCACACGAAACATCCTCTTCGCCCATTTCCCAACTCGATTTCAGCCAATTCCCTTCCACTTGCCCGCCACGGTACAAGTTTGGCGTCCGATCTTGGTTTCGTCCAATTCTATCACTATTTGTGATAATCATGAGGAGATCTCGTTTATCAATTTACATGTAAAGGGTGTAATTCCACATACATTGGAGAGACTGTACTCGAGTTATAGAGCATTGTCGATTAAAGGGTTTGACGAATATTAGTGAGAAAAATAGAGACTGTAAAAGTGAAATAGGAATTCTGGTGAAAAATTTTAATAATTATTGGGAACGCGTGATATGTGAAGCATTGCTGATAAGGTCATTTGATCCAAAGATTAATGTACAAAGTGCTGTGACTACGAATGTTTTTACATTATTTATTTTTTTGATACCAAGTAAGTTAACTTTTTCTTTGAATGTTGATGAATTTATTTTTATTAATAATATTATTATTTTGAAAATTTCATATTAATGTATTTTTTCACATCTTACTTTGAAAATTTTTTATCGTTATTAACATGGATAAAAGAAAATTCATGAACTTTATCCAATAATTAAAAATACGTTGGATTATTGATCACCAGAGTTTCTCGCAACAAAAATTTACCATTCCACAGGGATTAACATTGAAGAACTTCTCGAGATTCACTATGACAACGTTCAAGGATCTGGTGACCGATGTGTTGCAAATTGCATTGTTTGTAAAGATAGTATGAGAGTAACATGTTCAAATGGACGTCCATGTTGCCACGATTTCAAACGTGACCAAACAATCCATATATTGTTGGCCGAAATGCGTAAAACATATTACTCGGATATTTTTGATTTGAAATAAAAACTAATCTTTTTTATTTAATCTTTGTTGTCAATAAAAATATTAGTATGGATTGAAAGTTTATTATTTTTACAATTCAAAATTTATCGATGATTTATCAATCTTTTTTACATTGAAACATTCTTAGAATTACAATTAAATTTTAAAAATAAATAAAAAAAAATTATTTATAATAATAAAATAATAATATTAAATAATTAATTATATAAAAATAATATTAATTAAATAAAAATAAAATAATTATTTAATTCACTTCAATAAAACAAACAATTTAATTTAATAATAATATAATTAAAATAAAATAATTGACTTTATTAAAACAAACAATTTCTTGACAGTGATTGGTACTTAAAATGTCAAGCCTGTGTTGGTGTAATGGGTGGAATTAAATTTGTTTAAATCTGTGCTCATTTGTTTCAGTCTATTCTGCTTCACTAAATCCTTACTTTCCTTGGGTCGATGCTATATCACCCAGACGCCCCACAATTTTGACCTTACCATTATATACCCATGAGCAAGCTCACGTCGGTACTGTATATAGCAGCCGAAAGTCCACGAGCAGATGAGCGCCATTTCCAAGACTACTCCTCGTGATAATCTCGCTTCGGGTTCCTGACTGCCGTTAGAAGGACGTACGTCTACTAAACTCCTCTGACTCCCTCGACATTAATACTAGCATTTCCCATTCTTTATTATTGTTGGGCCAGAACACAAATAGCCTTGAAAATTGTTTAAATGCATCAGTAATACGATGAATTCGAGTTTCCCGACATGGATCCAGACGTAAAATACGCGCCGTCGATGACGTTCTACACACCGCCTCCCTCAATATACATCGATTTGGAGGAGGAGGAGAATGAACCACCCAACCTAAATCGAGCGATTAGATCTCACACCGGATGAGATAGCCGTTCTGAGTGGACGAGCCCCGTCGAGCACCCACTCCGTGGTAGAACCGTCAACCTCAACTCAGGAGGATCCGAGTCAAGTCACCTCAACTCCTAACCACCGTCAGCCAAAACGTCGATGCCTACCGGTCGACATTGATATGGAAGATTGAACCACAATCCTGGATTGAAATCTTAACCGACGTGTTTTGAGTGTTATTTATCTCCTAATTCTCCTGTACCCTTCTCATAATTATGTTTTCCTTCAGTACCGTGCTATCATATTATTTTTTTTGTAATATTAGAAACTGTAGTTAAGAATTATAGGATTTAAACTTTCGCGTTTGTTTCTTTTCTTCTTAATGTAATTAATAGTCAATATCATAGTAAACCAATTGATTTTCAAATAAGCGAATGAATTAATGATTAATATCTGATCCGACAGTAGACAATAAAGGTATATATAGTAAATGCCCTCACAATTCTCATTCCTAAACACAATGAATAAGGTTCGCCTTAAATACAGTAAGATCAGTATGTAAAGCGTAAGACTTTCTAGCGGCAGCAGTGAACAGGGAACGAAGGTCATTCGGGGAGTAGTTTTGGAAACAAAACTCACCTGCTCGAATGGCATTCGGCTGTTACGCACAGTATTAACATGATTTCGACCATGGGTGCGTACCAGTAAGCGATGATTGTGGAGGTGTGCGCGGATAAATCAGTCCTAGATTATAAATGGGATAGCTGTTAACAAGAAATGCAAATTTCCTCCGCTACCCATTCCCTATCTTTGTCCTTAAGATCTATGTATGTTCATTTCATAGTTAATGAGTGCCCACTGGACTACTCGGTGTTAGAGATTTTGAGCCGATTGTAGTTAAAAATTTATGTCGATTTTTCAGGAAACGGATGATGAAGGAGCAGCCACAAGACTACTCCCTTACCTTCCAATTTCCCTATATACGGATAATATTGAAGTTCCAGCTCCTGCGTTCTCACGCCGGAGCCTTCACGGGCACGAACTATTGGCAATTATACACGCACTTACACAGTTCGATAGTGTGTTTTATTTTACTGTCTTGCGATATGTTTTGGCTGTGGGCCGAGAAAAAAAAATAATAAATAAGTTTTACCGTATCAGTTGATTAAAAGTTTCGAGCACAAAATTGATGGTTTTAAAATATTTATTTGGCATACATAAATTCATCCCTTCGTAGGTTCGCATAGTAGCAATCATCAATTGGCATAAAATCATCTTGTCAATAATTCATAACACTTCGCAGTATCAATCAAATAAATTGGCATAAAATCATCTTGTCATTAATTCATAATACTTCGCAGTATCAACCAAATAAATTGGCATAAAATCATCTTGTCATAAATTCATAACATCATATAAATCGATACCCGTGCACTATCTGAGAGTTAACGTGTTCAGTCAAAACACTTATCAGTGTTGATTGTGTTGGGCCAGCACGTAAACGGCCTTGGAGAATGTTTTAATGGATCAGTAACATACATGCAAATACAACATGCAAATTTAAATAAACCTGTTAAACACCAATTAAACTCTATCAAATATGAGAAAAAAGGGAATTAAAAATAAAATAATAAACATAAAAATAAATTAAAATAATAACAAAACGCACCAAGATCCGCACGATACCAACACAAATATAATAAGAAAACACAACAAATTAGACAAAATTGAAAAATTGATAAAAGTTCATGAAAATGGAACTTAAATCAAAAATTTGAATTAGTAATAATTCAATAAAAATTATAAATGAAAAATTATAAAAATAAATCAAAAAATAATAAAATTAAAGAATAGAATTTACTAGAAAATAACAAGGTCGAATTTTGTTTTACTGCATCAAATTTAACATGCGAGAAAAATAGGTATAAATACTGATCCATTTTCACATTTAACTAAACCATTTTGAAACCAATTTTGAAGTTGTGTTTAAAACCATTTTACAAACCATTTTTGAATTTGTTTTTAAAGCTATTTTCAAACCGTTTTCAACTTATTTTTAGGTGAGAAATGTTCATTTTGGAACCCTCTCTTCACGTCGCATCCTTGCAACCTCGATAGAGCTCTGCTTGGATGTCGGCGTGGGGGGAGAGGTATTTTGTTTTATTTGATTATATGCAATATTATGCGATTTTTATGGATTGACATTGAATGGTAATTGTGTTTATTTGTTTATAATTAATAAATATTATTAATATTAATACATTGTTTTATATGTTTAAATAAACTAAACTTAAATTTTTCTGTCGAAATTTTTCCGGCCCACAGCCAACACATAACGCAAGAAAGCAAAATCTACATAGTACAGATGCATGTAAGTGCGTGGAAGATCGCCAATGATATGTACCCGTGAAGACTCAGCGTGAGGAACGCAGGGGTCGTAACGTCAATATTATCCCTATAGCTGGAACGAGAAATAAGGAAGGAGTCTCTGGCTGCTTCCTCGTTTCTCATTTCTGTAAAATCGACCAAAAATTCTATTACACACGGCTCAAAATCATCACACCGAGTAGTCCAGTGGGCACTCAGTAAATGTAATATAAACACAAAATGCGCCTAAGGTCTATTAAAGGGAACGGGTACAGGGGTAAATTAAATTGAAATCGCTGATATAACTGATTCCGTATTAATGTTTTGAAATAATTAGACTTATTGCTAAAAGTAAATTAAATAAAACTTATTACTAAACGTAAATTAAATTCATATTTTGAGATAAATGAGATGAAACTTGTCGCTAGGAGTAAATTAAATTAATATTCTGGAATAAAATTAGCTAAACTTATTGTTGACAGTCAATTCAATGGTTTAATTATATTAGATAAACGTATCTTTAAAGGTAAATTAAATTAATAAATTTTTAAAAGTACTAAAACTTATTTCTAAAGGTAAAGTAAATTAACAAATCTTATTTCTAAAAGTAAATTAAATTAATAAAACGTATTTCTAAAAGTAGATTAAATTAATAAGCTTATTTCTAAAAGCAGATTAACTTAATGTTTTGAGACAAATTACATAAGACGCATTGCTAGGAGTAAATTAAATGCATGTCTTGAATCAAATTAAAAAAAACTTATTACTGAAAGTAAATTAAAATCATATTTGAAACAAATTAGTTGAAATTGCTAGTAAATTAGGGGAAAAACCATTACATTCATTAGGTAAAGTAGTTATTGATTAAAGACAAAGAAAAATTAAATTAATTCATGAAATTATTATGATTACAACTAAAATAATTATTGGGTAAAAATAAGCAATTAATAAATTAGGTTATTATAAAGCATTGATTAAAAGTAAAATGATTATTAGTTAAACCAATTAATAAGCACAATTAACGAAACTCGTTGAGTAACAAATAACATCTTCCCTTTTTCGTAACTTGTAGATTAAAACTAACTAATATAAATTCATTAACGGTAGATTAATTCATTGAGTAAACTAAAAGTAAAATAATGCTCGACAATAATTCAGTACATCTTTGAATAAAATTGGAGTGTAGTTTTGATTCATTAATTAAAGATTTTTAAGTAATTTATCAAGATAAAATAGTCCATCGCCCAAAGTAATTTAACAGTTTAACGAATGTTAAAGTAAAAATAAGTGATTGAGTAATGACAATTTACATAATTAGACTAAATTAAAGTAATTATAGAGTAAAACGTATAGTAATAAAAATATTGAAATGCATTGTTTTAAAAGCAAATTCTCCATCAATAAATATAAATTCATGGACCCACCATAAAGAATAGGTTGTTACTTAAAAATAGGTTAAAATAAAATCTACACAAATAAAAACAACCAAAATTCAGGTTAACAGGTAAATCAGAGAAGCAATCAAAATGTTATATTAATATTACACAAATCAAACAGTCATAGAGTTATGCTTACCGACAATGACAAATTAAATCCAAAAAAAAATATAACAAACAAGATCCAATGATATAGTTCCACATGCGAGATCCGCCATAGAGCCAAGTAAAGATTGTCCTAAATGCGTGGATAAAATATATCCAATCAAACGAAATACCAACTTACCAAATCGCTACAACACAATTGTAAAATTAAATTCCAATAGATAGATAAATCGATAAACCCTGAAATTGAAATCAGAATAATGTAAACACCGGATAAACCTACGAAAATTCATTATCGCCACGCGCTGGCAAGTATCAAATAAACACCGGACATAGATCCAAACATCACCGTTCACTCATAAATTCGAAATGGTTGAATTGACTTAAACACCGGATATAGATCCAAACATCGCCGTTCGCATGTAAACGCCAAATTATTGGTAGCGACATTTCAACGGTCATTCATAGATTTGACGAAAATTAAATAAACCCACATGCCTACAATAGTTCATTTCCGCGTACGCTAGAGATAGGCATAAATAGATTTTATTCGAAACCCAAACTCATACGGTGATCTCTCGCAGTTTTCTATGCTTAAATTACTAGAGTGAAAGCCTAAATAATAGCCATCAAAGTTGTTTCTGTTTTAACGACGATTAACGAATTAACAACCGTGTATTACTATACTTAATGCCCAGTTGTTAGACTACCACTGATCTACTGTTAAAACCCTGAAGGCCCACAACTCAATTGATGTGTCGCTTTCGCTTAAAGATCATGATAATCTTTAGAAAGATACGTAAGAACGTCCTGAGAAGATATAGGTATAGCGTGCCTAACACTCATAGGTAGACAACCCCAGTAGGTTCACAACGAGTTACCATAAAAATCAAAAACAATAAATTTAGATTCGATAAGTTTAACTTGTGATAGATCCAATGATAATAACAACCTAGTCATTAGTGAATCTAGTATAACAATTGAGCGAACAAATTAAATAAACTACTTTTCACTCCTATACGCAAGTGGTTGACCTTGATGCATTTTTAGAAAAGAACATGCCGCTAAAATGGAATGACACTCAAATGACCGATGAGCACGCTCGAAAAGAACCACCCCCAAGGGTGGAAATCCTCCAGGAAATTCAACAACAGTGGCCGTACCCCACTACTTGGAGGTTACTGGGCCTAAACAGCGACCCGTGTGGACTCGCCGGACAACAATATCCTGCAGCGGAGACGTATATGAATGCGCGGAGTCTCCTCACCCAATGGGAACGGGTGCAGGAGCAGGTGGATCTACAAGTGGTCAAGGCGAGGATGTATCTCGCCAATGTAGAAGAAGACATCCTCGCCGGGCGAATCGCAGAAGCCTACCCACCTCGCCCAGTCCGCGATGTCCGACGCCCATACCCCGTGGCCCCTCCAAGAAAGAGCCGAAGGAAGTCGTTTCATGGAAAATAGAAATTCCAAGGACTTTGACGATAAATATGAATTAGTTTTGATTTTATTTTTGTGGTTAAAAAGAAATGTTTGTTACCCTGTCTTTGAGTTTGATTATTTACCTGAGAATATTCGTTTCAATCGATATGTTTACGATAATTATAAAAATAGATTATATAAATTTCTAGAGTCAAATTTAACGAACTTATCATTTACAGTTATGGCCACCAGTCAAATTTTGCAAGCAGAACTAGACCGTATAAGGAACACAAATACGGACCTCCTTCACCAAATACTCCAGCTGACAAGAGAGGTCCAACAGATCAAAGCGACTTGGTCGGATCCGAAAAGAGTCAAAACGTTATACCACCGACTATCTGAAGCACAGAAAGGTTGGGCTGAAGAGCGACAGCTCAATCAGAGCCTGCGTACCCAAATACGAGGACTAGAAGTTGCCCTAGCAGTTTGCCGGGAGGGGGAAGCGGTCACCTACCCGCTCGTATTCGCCCCGTCCCAGATGGTGCAGAAGAATCCTCAACCAGTAGATCAGTCCTCAACTCAACCAATTAATCGTCGGCCGGGGCGCAAAGAACGTGCTCGACGCCGAGCTGCACAACAATCAAAATGACCCATTAACCTTTGACAACCTCACACTTCTGTTTATTTAAATAAAATAGTTGTACTTACAGTTAAAGTATTTCCTAAGGGCAATCGCACGCAGATGTTATTATGAGCACTCGCGTCGCAACTTTAGATCATCTCTATACATTCGATTATGAATTTACTTCTACAGGGACGGAGCTAAGCGAGCATAAGTCTTCCATCGACAGCTCGTGAACCCGAGGGTTGTCCGAGCAACTACAGTACTAGCGATAATACTCAATTTTTGCGGACAGTCCACCACTTGAACACATTACCAACGTTGCCTAGCAACGGGTGCCAAGTGGCAGTTAGCATCATTTTGTATGGCGTTACCAGGGCAACCATAAAGATAAGCAAGATTTGAAACCCTGTAACCCACCAATTGGCTGAATGCACAGCTTTCAGCTAGTTATGCACACTAACTCGAAGTATACTAGAAAATTTTTCTCTGAAAAATAAGACTGAAAATTTGTGAAAACACATCGGTATATATACCTATAATTTGGCCTTAACCTTGCGTGTTAATTTTATTGCGATTAAACAAAATTCGACCTTGAAATTATTTGTGTTATCTAAATTAAATTTTTATTTATTTCTTAATTTAAATTGGTAATTTATTTTCAACATTTTTAAATAAATTTATTCAGCTAAAAATATTTTATTTTTATTCATTTAATTCCTTAATTTTTACTTTTCTATAAATGGTCATTTTACGGTCGAATTTTCTTGTTATTATGTTATTTTTTATGTAAATTTCGTGCGGTTCTTGATGCATTCTGTGTTTGTTTTATTTTAGTTTTATGTTTTTAATTTTATATTTATTTATATTCTCTCAGATTTTAAAGTGTTTAGTTTGTGTTGTATATTGTATTTTAAGTTATCTTGGTGCAGGGTTTTCGTGCTGTATTACTGATGCATTTAAACAATTCTCAAGGCTATTTGTGTGTTGGCCCAACAACATCAACGTCCTGCAAATTTAACTGCCGTAATTGAATATTGCTTCACCACCTATCCACAGACTAATAAATATAAAAATTGATTTTAGGGGGATCTGTCGCGAATGCTAAAAAGTATTGCGGCCATCCATGATAAAAATTAATCAAATTCGAAAACAATTAACATAAAAAAATATTTGTCATACATAATCAATGAAAAACCACTTACAATTCAAAAATTCCTAAAGTCCAAGGTTTAAATAAAATTTGAAAGTTTTTAAGTTGTAAAAGTGTAAAGTTTTTGAAATTTGTAAGGTTAACTTATTATGAAAATGGCTGCTGTATATATATTGTTTTCGTGCATGGGTGCGACCAATATGCGAATTTTAAACCTTTTTTGGCCATTTTTCGGGTTTTTTAATGGCTTTTATTTATTTTTATTTCTTTTTCTTTTACTATTTATTTTTCTTAATTTTTTTATATTAATTTCATTAAATTTACATTTTTTATTTTCGCTGATTTTTATTCTGGTTGCCACTTCCGCATGTGTATTTTCTAAACCTTATTTTGCAAGGTTATAGGCGGTTTTGTGTTCTACTTTATTTTTCTGTATGCCATTATATGCGAAATTTATTAATTATTTGTTTTAATTAATTATGATTTTTTTTAATTTGTTTTAATTGGTGTTTTTTATTTTGTTTTCTGCTTGTGGTGTATGCTCATGTTATAGCAGCCATTTTGATAATTTCCAAAATGACATTAAATAGTCATTATATTTTGTTTAAAATATGGCTTATAGCCCAACACCTGTCTAAGGGTAACTACTTCCCACGCAGCGCCTGAATAAGAAATTTAACCGCTAGTCACCCGTCAAAATTGGCGTTGGTACTGTGAACTAGTGAGCTGAATATTAGAAAAGGGTGAGCATCTTTTCAAAGACTGCCAATGCCCTAATACTCAAATAAAATTATCAAATAAAATCGAGAAAATAATAAAAATTAGAATTAGATTAGACAAATAATATCAAGGTCAAATTTTGTTTTATCGCATCAAATTTAACACGCAAGGTTAGGGTCACAGAATAGGTATAAATACCAATCATTTTTGCATAATTTTAACTAAGTAACCGCTCAATCACTTGAGTAAACATAATCACTTATTCGCTGAATAACCATAGTCACTTGTGATGAATCGATTGAAAAGAAGCATTATCTCAAACTTTTAGAACCGAAACTCTAAGACGAATTTTTTATTAGAAGTGAGCATGAACGATTTACGCATGTAGTATGAAAAATGAACCTATGTGAAATGTCATTACGAATAATTATATGCTACGAAATTCTGAAATCAATTTTTGTCGAAATTTTTCCGGCCCATAGCCACATAAATCACAAGTAATTAAAATCAACTCATCCCTACCGAGCGGTGTAAGTGCGGTTCATCCGCGAATAGCTCGTGCCCATGAGAGATCTCACCGTGAGTTACGTCGGGTTCGAACGATAAATTCATTGCGCTTATAGGGGTAGTGGGGGATTGGGATCAGTCTTTTGGCTGTCTCCTTTTCCACTCACTCCCGAAAAATCGACCTAAACTTATCATACTCATCGGTTAAAATCATCACACAAAGTAGTCCAGTGGGCACTCTTAAAATTTAATATAAACACATGCGATAACTTAGGGTCATTTTGTGGTTAAAGGGAAGGGTGCTAGCGGAAATCGATGTAACGATCGTCGTAAAATAACTATTAGTAGCAGTAATTATTTTGCCAATATAGGGTTCAAATTAATTCCGCAAATAGTGAGAACACTAACCCAAAGCCAATCATCAAATCTACTTAAAGGTAACCCCTTGTCAGTTTAAAACTAATTTACAATTTAGTAAGTCACGAATAGCTGGGCTAAAATTATTAAATACCTTAAAATGAATACACCCATCAGCAGAGAATCAAATAATAATGATACGTTATAGCATAGCAAAAAATGAAATGTAAACCCAAAAACGAATATAAAAATTTAGTGGTCAAGATCGCCAGTAAAAATCTCGGTAACCAGTAACTTCATAATTAATATTGAATAATCGAAATTCACTCACCGATAACGCATAATGGGAATTCCGTAGAAATAGGATTGAATACATGATCTGTTTAGAAGTGCAAATACACTAAAGAATAATTTTATCCAATACTGATAATCATCCACCCACCACACAATCAACCGAAAAGTAGACTCATGCAATAAATAAAAACGTATATTACAAATCAACGAAAGGAAAGCAAAAAAACCAATTCATGCAATATATGTATTCATAACATTCCTTGGATGTACGCCAGCCGAGGTAGAAATAATCTTGATTTAAAATCAGTTGATAATGTACTAATTTTACTGCCACATTTTGACACAAACTCGAGAGCAAGAAGTTTATAGTATCACGAAGCGTTCGTCCAATCTACATTGCATTCATCAACGGGGCGAAGGGGCTCTGCTAAAAGCAAAAATAGGATATAAATAAACATACCAAAAAAAGCTGAATTAAGAGGGAGTTCAATTATTAAATTATTAGAATATACAGAAATAAATTTTACCTATCAATACAACGAACCAGAAATGATCCGCGCCTCAGACCTTTGACGATGAGTGACACTGAAGTTATGGACGTCAGTGATCGAACCAAGCAGCCGCAAATATATAATATCGAAGGAATATAGCATAACAAAATGACCCAGGATAATGAGAATTGAGAAGCAGCCAACTCATCTAATTCAAATTAAGGAAACAAAATTCGACTGCACATCGACCCATATGGAGAGAGACAGAAAATTTCTCTACTACTGCAGAAATATCAACAACAGTGCCACGAAAAAATTTCTGCCATCAATAATCAATGGAAGAAAAATTCAACGCCGGCCAATCAGCAAATGCCAACGCGACTAACAACTATCACCCGTTAGCGTGGGATGAAAATCGATTGGTCATATATATACGTGGCCGATTTACGACGAGCATCATTATTTCGTCGACCTATCTACAAAAAATGCAGAAGCGAACACAAGAGAGCTGAGGCAAATGCAAACAGAACAGGCTTGCGGAAATCCGTACAATTCCCAGGAAAGACATGTCATCGCAAAAGCAACAGCAAGTCCGCCCTGACAGGGTTGACACTTCCCGGATATGCGTTCATGAAGAATTTCGCGTAGAACACCCTTTGGTAGGTAAGGCCCTCCATTCTTATAATAACTTAAAATTTTCTTTGTAATATATTTTTCTATTTGACTTATGATTAATTATCCATGTTAAATTTTTGTTGGACACACAGGGGTTATTAAATCCCATTTTCTTTGCTCGTTATCCTGCTGGGACTCTCAACTCCAATGACTAGGGGAAACCCCCCGGTGCCGCACGATTTCAGTAACCATCGTGTACCCGTGACCGAAATCACGTTGGTACCGTACACAATGGCCGAATGCCATTCGAGCAGGTGAGCGCCATTGCCAGCACTACTCCTCGAAGGACCTTCGTCTTTCCCGAGCTATTGCTGCCGTTAGAAGGGCTTACGCTTTTGACCACAGATTTTTCGTTCGCGACAACCCACGGAGAGAAGATTACGGATGATCACCTAACCCTGATAGGGGTCCGCTATAGTTTATCCCTTCTGTTACCGCTACAACTCTCATAGACTGATTCATTTAGCCAATCCCAACACAAAATTCGTGAAACAAGAAGGAAAATAATGTATTTATTGACGATTAAGGTATGTTCCAAATAATTAAACACAAATTGATCAAAGTTAGTCAAGCCAAGTCTTAGGGAAGAAGGTCCTGATCACACGTTCTATTTGTAACAAGACCATTTCGAGTTTCTTTAATCATCTTCATCGATGTCGGTGGGGAAGTATTTCCGTTTCATGGGCCGGTATGGTGGCGGATTCGAGGATCGAATTTCTTCCCTTCGCGTCGAGGGACCCGCGATCTCTTGTGCCGCGGTGGAGATAGGCACTTCGCCCGTGAGAACGGCGATTTCTTCGGTTCCGAGCCCAAGTCCATCGAGGATGTGGGTGACCGGAAAAGATTCCGGGTCCTCGTCGATCAAATCGATGTGAATAGACCGGGCCGGCGATCGGAACGTGACCTCGGGAGCGTAGAGAATATCCGGGTCGAAATCCGGGAATTCAAACTCCTGGTATGGTGGAGGCGGATCGTTGGTCGGACGAGAGATTTCAGTGGGTTCCGCTCCGCCGAGAACCTCTTCCACTCGTCTGCGTCGCTCGCGGCGTCGCCGATTTCGATTCGGTCGCCGGCGTATTCGTACGTTAGCAGTACTCCTTGCGTCCCTACCAGGTGGTTGAGGGACATCGGGTTCGACGGGCTGACTGGGGATCTCAGTGATTTGGCTCCCGGAAGATGGGAGTGAAGGCAAGGCATCGAAAATAGGGAGATGAGAGGCTGGGATTATGTTCAATTGTCTGGCTCTAATGCTTGCCGGGACGTGGGTTTGCAATTCCGTATCGGTGAACGCGCGTCGGAGCGCGGTCGATTGCTCCTTGATGAGCAGCCGCTGAGTACGGGATTCGGTAATTAGCTCATCTCGCGCTCGAGTGAGCCGCTCGATTTTCTGTCTCAATGCTTTGACGGCTTCTGGGGGAGCCCAAGTACCTTTGACCCGTGCATACTTGGTTTGTAACACCTCGTAATTTCGTTTCAACTCCTCATACTGGTGGCGGACGGCCACGATCGACGGTGGGAGTCTGGGTATTCTTGGTGAGCTGTTAGCTCTGGAATCGGCATTACTATCTTGCATTCTAAAAAAGGAAACAAGAAAATTTGAGGGAAGTTCTCTGAGAGGTGAAGAGGCAATACATGACGGGAACATTGATGAGGGTCCGATAAGGACAACCTAGCCCTTACTTTCGTAGGTCTCCCCTATATTTTATTTTAGTGCGATCAGTTACTCTTATTAATTGAGACTATTACCATTTCATTTATCAGTCACGATTCCATGGTCAATCGTATTAGGTCAACTCATTGTTACGATCACTTATTCCCTCCTCGATTTGGTCTTTCCTTAATTGTGGATTTGGTCCTAATGATTTTATTTAATTTATTTTCGGTTCCGTCGATATATTCCAACGACATTTATTGCTATAATTTGAATAGTTTATTACCATACCCACACTAATTATGAGCTATTTCCTATTAAATTCAATGACTAGTTGTTATTAGGTTACACCAGGACGTCCTAGCGCTGGTTACTGTGAGTCAAGTCGTTAATCGTTTATTAACTTAATTTTCACTGCGTTGTCAGATTTATCGTAAGAGGGTCGACAATTTTCCTTGACCTTTGGCTAAGTTCGTTTACTTTGATGCGAAATGAGCTTACCTTATCGGTGGGTTAACCCCCAGACACTGTTCTATTTACCCGTAGTATTTTAAGCGTTTTGTTCATTTTATTTATCACGGTTACTATACTCGTAGGAGTTATTATCATCACTACCACTATCATATTTGAGTTATCCGCTCTACTGGTTCCTATTATTATAATTATTTTATTCGTCTCGTTCATCATCGTTATTATATTTATGTTAATTGTCATCAAGGCTATTAGTATACTATCCGTGCTATCGATTATGTATATATATTTTTTCTATCATGCTCACAGTTTGTCTAAAATCTCAACAATTGTGTAGGACGGTTACCATTCCATTTGATACTTAGTTCAAAATTTGGTTTGAATTGTCAATATACCAGTTGAAAACTCAAATGTTTTAGAGTCGTTCATGCTTTACGGTTCATCATTTAAGTAGATCTACAAATTTCTATAGTGGTATCTGGTGGTTTGTAAATTTTTGGGGTCTCACATCGTTGCTATTTTCTCTATTCGGGGTGGAGGTTTGTTTCTGTTGGGGATAGATTGTGACGTCGGTTTTGTACTGACACTCTCATAGCTGTTCTCTCCTTACTTCACTCATTTTAACAAGTTTACTTTTCACGGGGATCTCGTGGTCATAATACCTGTTCATCGCCTATTCCTAAGCTTACCCCTACTACCCATTCCTTATTGAATGTCCGAAAGAAAAATGATTCGTATGATCTAGTTGCGATCATTCCTAAATTCCCCCTTTCTCTACTGTCGCATCTTCCCAAAGGTTATTTCAACTCGTTCCGGCCACATATTTCAGAAGCCGCCCCGAGTATACAACGGCGCCCTGCGTAGCGGTCCTGTGCATTATCACCAGAACCGACTGCGGACTGCCGAGGGGTCCACGAGGCACGACCCGCGAGCCCAACTAAGGGTTTTCACCCACTAGTTAGCCCGAGATCCGTCCCATGGACCAGCTATTACCATACAATATATATAATAGTTTAAGGGTCGGACGATAAATATAAATTTAATTTAATTAATACAAAAGTAAATGAGACATTATGATACATTTTATAAACAGAACATACAAATGTTAAGATAAAACAAATAAAATTCCTTACGTTCAGAGTTTTTCAAGAATATTTCTAAAAATAGTGGTTGACAATTTGCATAAAATTTTAAAGGTTTTTAAAAGTTAAAAATTATGAAATTCATCACTGTATTTATACTATTTGTATGCGTGTGTGCGACCAATAGGCGATTTTTCGCCATTTTTAGGGCTTTTTAATTATTTTATTTCTTAAAGTTTATTTTTATTATTTTTTGTATATTTTTCTTTATTTTTTAATATATAATTCAGTTTATATTCGAATTTTATTTTTACTGTTGTTTTTTGATAATATTATTTTTGCCCTTTTTTATTTGTTTTCTGGTCGCCACTTCTGCCTATGTTTTTTCTAAACCTTATTTTGTAAGGTTTTGGCAGTTTATTTTATTTTTAATATGTTTCTTTCTGCAGCTGTCTTGTTTTTTCCTGATTTTCATTAATTATTTGTTTTATTTAGTTTTGTTATATATTTATTTTGTTTTAATTAATATGTTTTTCCATTAATTTTTAATATCTTGGTGCGGTGCATGTTTATGTGCAGTGATTCCTTCCACAACTTTTTCACTTTTATTTTTTGTTTAAATTGTGGCTCTGAGCCCAACATTTTTGTTATTGTATATAATATAAATTTTTCCGAATAGTTAGTTAACCTTACCATTAGTTGTAAACGTTACATTCTTGCATTTAATACACTGTTAAGTTTGGAAACAGTCATATCACAATCATTTACCGACACAAATTTTTGTAATATATTTTCTAAAAATTGGTTGAAATGATGTAATCTCATCATTGTATCTTCGTAATCAAAATATTTCCAAATTTGGGGCTAGTTGTTTGATTGTACCATTAATTGTCCACGTTATACTTTTTGCAGTTATATATTTTTAAATATGGAATTAGTCGTTTTACATATTAATCGGCTACCCACATGACAAAAACTCATTTTGCAGAGTAAATTAAATCACGTAATCTTAGAGTAATGCGTCTAGGCTATTTTAATTAGGTACGTATGGACGTTGTCTCGAAATGATTTACGATAAAAAATGATTGTTTTGTTCTTCTAAATTTGTTGAGACGAGTGAAGCAGCGCCGAGATTCCTTTTAGACAGCGTCCGTATTATAAACCGATTCACTATTATCGATAATAGGTAGCTCTAGCAGGCGATGGGGGTGATGTTGATCGCACTACGCTGACGATCCCAAGCAGGTTTGCGGGGAGATACCGCCAGGCTCTCTGGGATCGTGGGTACTCCATATCAACCTATGGTACCCCCGAATGGCCTAACAAGAACTCGAACTATCGGGATGGAGATACGGAGCTGCAAGCATACGAATCAAGAGAGAGCCAGGGAGAAACCCGGCTCAGGAAATTCGTCAGGCGGCGGAAGGAGCACTCCACAAGTTCGAGCAATTAGAACGACAGTACCGACATTTGGCTAACCAACAACTGGAACGATTGGCTCGAATCAAATGAGTTCGGACGGCTACCTGCCAAGTTACGGGGTGGCCTATAACCCAGAGGATCCAGCACTTTTGGAGCTCGATGCGCCAGTCCATCTGGTTGTCCCAAAGCGGTTACTACAGCCAGATATAAGGGACATACTAGAAGACAGAGGGACGTAAGAACACGCCTTCTCTCGAACGCGCCTGACGCGAAAACGAACTGTGAATGGACCAATGGTGTAATAGAATGAAATAAATGTTTTTTCTCAATTGTTGATTTGATTTAATTGCACAGAATTCAGTTTAAATAAGAAAGTTTTACTATAATATTGTTGGGGTATCACAAAAAAGCACAGTAAAATCGATAAAACACAAAAATGATAAAAGTGCAATATTAATTAAAAAATTTATAAAAATCCGAAAGTAATATTGATCGGGGGAAATTGGTATGGTTGAACGCCAAATTGAGAGGCAAGTCCAGAAATAATAATAAAAATTTAGTGAGGGGTCCCTAGAAAATAATATAAGATAGAAAAGGAAATTAATTAAGAAAAATTAATTACTAATGAGAAGCCCGAGTCAATGGGAAGCCCGAGGCAATGGGAAACCCTAGAGATGTGGAAAAGCCGAGAGCTGAGAAAAACCCGAGAGATGAAGAAAACCTGGCGCATAGACGGAATAATATAGTAGGATAAATTAGCCTAAACAACATTAAATGGGCGCCACTGAGTAACGGAGAGGTAATTATGTTGCAATTAGTAATTTGGTAATGGACCAAACGTTGTTGACAAATGTCGGTCTGGAAAGTAATTTATTATTAATAATTTAATAATGTAGAAAATGTTGTTGACAATCGTCGGAAAATAGACTGAGCAGGAGTATAAAAGAAAGAGGGAAAAACACGAAAGGACAGTCATTATTAACCAGATACGAAAGACGGTCATTATTACCCGATACGAAAGACAGACATTATTAACCAGACACAAAGAGCAGATATTATTAACACAAAACGTGAACGAGCAGTAACTAGGTTAGTAGAGGAATCCAAATCCAAGTAAAATGTCAAAGTTATCTATCAGAAAGGGTGGTTCTCTCTTGGACAACCTACTCTAAGATAATCAGAGTCATACAGTGGTTAAGAGGTGCAAATCAATTAGTGAAATTGTGATTACAAACATTGAGATAAAACGGATTGATCTATCATTGTGATAAAGTGCAAATAAAATTATTCTGTGTTGGGTTTGCTTATTTGATTGAAAAAGGACACGAGGAGTCAGAGGGAACCGACTTTCAATAATAATAAACCAACAATATTAATTCACGAAGGGCTAATAAGTTGTAGTATTTAGATAAGATATAATGGGTAACATTCATTCATCTAAGAACCATTAAATGATCTGGATATTGTGGTTAACATTATGTATTAATATTATTAATATATTGCAGCTATGAATGCCACCCAGGAAATTGGATCGGAGTTGAAGAAGCTCCGTCGAGAGAACAGCAGTTTGCACCAACAGTGCATTCAACTTAGCCGCGAACTCCAGCGGATCAAGGCCACTTGGATAGAGCCGTCCCGAGTGAATTTGCTGTATCAGAAGATAGATGCAGCTCAGAAGGGCTGGCAAGAGGAGAAGGCCTTAAATCAGGCCCAAAAGATACAAATTCGTGGATTGGAGGTTGCTGTGGCGGCAAACCAGGAAGGAAGGGCAGTTACTTACCCTCTGGTATTTGCCCCGCCACAAATTGCCTACCAGAGCCAGGCAGATCTAACGAAACCACCAGGCCAACCTAAGCCGCGCCCGAGACCGGGACGAGCCAAACGGGAACGTCGAAAGTTGCAAAAACAACGCAAGGATTAAACTAGCTGTTATGTATTGGATTTTTGTCGAAACAAAAATGTATTGTGTTAAAAATAAAAGTATCCTCTTTTAATTTTATTGTTTTACAAGTCAAACATGTTGTGAATGAAGATAATCTATGTGGGAGGTAGATTATAATTAGCGTAAGTAAAACATGAAAAGTAAGAGACTTAAGTAAGCAAGACGAGCACATACCTTCCATCGGTAGCTCGCTGAACCAGCTGTAGACCGGGTCTTAGCAGTTTTGGAAACAAACCTCACCTTTGACGGTCGCAGAACCATTGGTTGCATTACCAACGTTGCTTAGCGACGGGTAACCAGTGGCAGGCACATAGTATTGTAGATGGGGTTCAAGGTCATAGATACCACTAACCCCATAATAATAATAATACGAATAGTAATAATAATATTAATAGTAATAACATTAATGACGCGGTAGTACTGCTAACATCAATAACAATAATAAGGATAATATACATATTTATAATAGAATTCATAATGTTAATATGGTTAATAATAATAATACTAATAATAATAATAATAATATATTAAATAACAATATTAAGTTAATAATAATAATAATAATAATATTAAATTAATAATACTAATGATTGTAACAATGATAATAATAGTATTAATACTACTAATGACAATAATGATACTAACCAGGAGGGGATCCTAATAAAGATAAATTGGGTTTATAAGACTATCTAGGGCTTGACTGTGATATTCGTGGAATTAATACTGTTAAGGGTGATTAGGAAATGATGAAAATAATATTAGTAATGCCATTGACAATAATAATGATATCAACACGGATGATGGTAATAATAATGGTAATAATAATAACTTTTATGAAAGTTTAGGGTAACACTTTGATACTGCCATGAAATCAAAATAAGATGGGTCTAATTGATATGGTTTGTATTTTGACCACCGTTGCAAAAGTAAAGGCAAATTTTCCAATTTAACATTAATTTTCGGTCATGTCAAAAAATATTTATAATAATAAAATTAATGATAATATAAAAATCTGATTATGGGTCTAAACGAATGTATGTTCAGAGTCTTACTTTAAGCTGATCTTTATCAGATATGGTTGTTTGTGGTCAGTCGTGAGGTACTAATCAAAAATATACGTTAAAATTCATAATTTTTCGATTACTTCTTCAACCTAAATTTATGTGAACTAGTGAGTTGCGCTTTGTTTGTAATTCGCCCTATAGTTGAATTTTGAGTCGTTTCTTCTAAATGAACTTCTATATATATTTTTCAAAGTTATTTGTTAGCCTTTATATTTAGACCTTTTCCAGGACCTCAACACTGCTCTTTCGAGGGTTGGGCGATAGGATTTAGGAAGGGAGAATACTGAGCGGTTCCAGCTACTGCCTTCACCACGGGTTCCCCGCTAACCACCGGTTCGATCCGGGGTAAAAAAATCTCATTTTATTCACTTGTATGCGTATAGGTTATAGTATGTTAAAGGTATTTGAATACCAAAATTTTAAATTTTAAATTTATTCCTCGCGATGGAGGTTTGGTAGTAAAAGGGATCACATAAAAAATTATTGTGAGTATAAAAAATAATAAAAAAAATATTTTGATTCAAAACTTTATTTTCCATAAAATAAATACCAAAAAAAATATTTTGCCATAAATATTAACAAAACACTATCATTTTAACAAAAACAAATAAGCTTTTCAAATATTATTAAAAATAAAAATAAAAACATTATAAATATGAAAAAATAATAATGATTACTTTTGGTTTTCTCCACGTAAAATAGTTTAAAATTAATTAAAAAAAAAGTAAAGAAAGAGTAAGAGTGAGTTTTGCTCGACCAGCATCGCCTTATATACCACGATTGTTCGTGTGTGTGTTTTGATACGGTAAAACAAGGAATTTTCCAGAATATTCCAAAATTAAAATTTTTTAATTCCATTTGATTAAAAATTAAATTTTTATAGTTTTTTGTATACAAAATTTTTATTTAATTTTTTATTTATTTTATTTTTCTTTTCATTTTCCATGTTTTTCAAACAAATATGGGCTTAATCATTTTTTGCCCAACACAATTAAATTTAATAATAATATTATTAAAAAATAAAAAAAATTATTCATTTGATTAAAACAAATAATTAAAGTAATTAAAATTAAAATAAAATAAATATTCAGGATTTTTGATCGAGCAAATATATTTTAGTCTTTTTAGTCGACAGGCCATTTGAGCCAATTTTTATTTTTTAGGCTTTTTAATCGAGAAAAAATACTTAGACTTTTTATCATAAATTTAAAAATTTTTAAAAATTCTAATTTTTAAAATTTAAACAAAAATATAAATTAAATAAAAATTCATTCATTAAAACAAAAATTGAAAAGTTCTTTTTAACAAAGGGAAAATTTTTTTTATGGGGGGTCTCTGTGTTTTTTTCAAGCTAAGTATTCACGGGGCATAGTCCTCAATATACACTACTCAATGGTATTAATGATTCGGAATTTTTATATTTCTATAAAAATATTATTTTTAAGCTTAAGTTATCGGAATACTTACGTTTTCCGTTTTTTAAACTCCTCATTTGAAGGTTCTGGTTCCACTGCTCCTGGTAAATTGCAAATGAGGTAAAAAATGAATTAACTATAAGGTTTTAACAACAAGGTAAATCTTACATTGTTATTTCTTTATCTCTGCAAAAATCTAGATTTTCGATGGATATTTCTGAAATATCTGTAACGTTGTAAAAATACTAAATTGATTGAATTTCATGAAAAATCTTACGAAATTATTTCATAAATTTCTCTACAACTCAAAGTAGAGTTATTAGTTTTTTCCAAAACTTTTCGGCTTTAATTTAAAAAGAATTGTCTAAAAAAGTTAAAAATAGTAATATATAGAGTTTTTATTCATCTTAACATTTTGTACGCTCTGTACATTTTGACAGTTTGCGTGCGATATTTACTATGTATTATGTTTGTATATTTAAAAAAATTGCTTCAAATTCCTTCCTTTTATAATATAATTTTTTATTCAATTTGACAAATTAACACATTATTGATTGTACAAATTACATGCAGTCCATATATTATAACAATATTGATTTTTTTCATTTTAGTATAGCTGTTTTTAATGAACTGCAAGAGGTGTAGCTCACCTGGAAGTCTTCATGGCAATGTTAGCTTGGTTAGACCTATCTACAACGTAGAAAAATCATGAAGTGGTGCATACATGTCTGTTCGCTATTATACGAACATTGCGTGTGATTTCTGTAAGTGAGCATATCGCTATTGTAAATGATGGTTCTGTGATTTATTCCATCGCGGTTGTATCTTTCACACTTGACCACCATTCAATTGGATTCACTTCTTTTTTGAATACGCTGCCTATTATTAGTAAACTACATATAATTTGGTCTATCAGCTTGGTGACTTGTTATCTGTAGAGAAGTTTATGGTGACTTTTTCCTACAGGCTTTCGTCGCAACTTAGTTTAGCTCGTTGTTTCGCACTAAAGTGTGATGCTGGTAGTACGCTTATAACAATTGTAAAACGTATTTAAAAACTAATTTACTTAATTTTCACATTCGCTCTCCTGCGTTCGCCCCAATCACTGACGCATAGAACTGTATTCAGTACGACAAAATAACAAAACCCAATTCACCTTTCATTAGTCGATAGTATCTATCCATGGTCGTGCCCTCAAACTGAAAATAACATATTTGACAGGCTTTGAAAACGTTATTGTCACTGTTTCCATCGTTGTATTTAGTGGAATGTGAATTTGGTATCATAAATGATATGCTGCTAAAGAAAGAAAATCAGTTGAACATAACAAATCGAGAGAATTTGAGACTTAAGTTAACTAAATTAGATTCCGATATAAAATTTCTTTTTTTCAGTTGACGATATTTTGTACTAAATTTCAATTATAAGTTTTGAGAACTTAATTAGTGTTTCTGTTTAATTTCTAATGTGAATCTAAAAATATGTATGAGTTGATTTATTGAATAATTCAATTTTTTAATACTGAACATTATAAATGTATTGTATATGTTATGCTGAGGAGCATACGACTTTAAGGAAGATTTCGTTGGGGCATGGCACAAAAAGGTTGGAATTACTGGTTTACTTCCTTAATCCGGCTCGAATTCCATATAAACGGAAGTTGACTGTATTATACAATTAACTTGGATGATGTGCTTATGGTACATAGTGGTTTCATAATTTCAAAACAGTTCTTTCGCTATTTTCCACTTTTCTAAAGGTTTGTTTACAAGTACTCCAAGAGTTAGATGCTTATCTTTAGCTACAAAACGAGCTGAAAAATCCTTACAAAATGCCCATTCATGAGCTTGAGAATAAGCCAGCCATTTGAATTTTTCTAGCCACTTATATTAAAATTTAAGGTTACAACATCCAGTACCTAGCAATTTTTCTATAACATATACTTCTCCCGATAAGTAGTGTTGTGTTTATATTCAAACTCGCCAATATCGAAGCACGAATTTAAAGTAACTGGTTTTCCTTTTTCTTTTGTGCCTGCTTGTTTATGTTCTAGCACATCGATCATTGTTGCATTTTCAAAAACTGAAGTGACTGAAATCTCGTTACTAATACTCGGAGATGTTTCTAAAGTGGTATTGTTTGGTGGTATCCAAATTTGAAAAATAATCACTAATTCGCTTCATATTCAGTACTCTAAAATAAAATGCATTAATCAAATAAATCAAACCCAAGAATAAACACGAATTTAAATTTTTTCTTTACCAAAATTTATTTAAACAAATTGAATTAAATTAACCAAATTAAAATTACTGATAAGTTACCAAAATTTACCTTCATTTATAGGGAAGGTACAGTTTACAGTATGTTTAAATTTTATTTAATACAATTTTCACCCAACACAAAAACTAGTTTTTAATTTTAGTTCATTTTGAAATTTCGAGGGATTCATCCCCTTAACCCCCCTACAGTATATTAGTTATCCTACAACCACTTAATTTAATTTGGTTATTACTTATCGCGTTTCATGTACCAGCGAAATTTTTAATTTTGTTCATATTCTTTTGGTGATATTAAGGAGCTTTAATGCATTTTATAAAAGCAATACTCTGTTATTACCAAGTGTGGTGAGCCTATAAGAGGGTAATATTGAAATCTATGTATGAATAACTCCTCAAATTCTAATTCTTTGAAATCCTCGAATTCCAATTGTAAATCAGGACCATTAAATAACAAAAAGTGGCCAAATCACTGGTTAAACAATTGGTCAAATTCATTTGCTCATGGTAATAATTCAACTATAGAAACCAGGATTGAATCTCGTGATATTTTAAACACTGAAAACAAATGTTGGGCAAAAACTGACTTGAGCCCTTAATTTGTTTGACCAGCACGAAAATGCCTGTGTGTTTTTGAGCGGACAAACTAAATATTAAATCTAGTAGGAAAAATGGAAAATTTAAAAGAAAAATAAAATAATTAAAAACTAAATTAAGTTGTGATAAAAAAACGCAAAAAAATTAATAATAAATCAAAAGAATTAAAAAATTATATTTTAAAAATATAAATTAAAATTCCTTGTTTTACCGCATCAAAACACACACACGGAAAATCGTGATATATTAGGCAGTGCTGGGCAAACAAATATCAGTAGTACTCTTTCTTTTTAAAATTATCTTTAACTCTATTTGTGCTATTAAATCTACTTTAATTTTTATTTGTCAATCATTGTGAAGAAATCGGAAAGAAGTAAACCTTATTATTTGTATTTTTTAACGTTCATCATTTTTTATTATTTTTAATTTTTCATTATTAGTGTACGTCATTATTATTGTAGACAGCATTATGAATTTTTTATTATTTATTTAATATTCTTTTGATTATCATTTTAATTCCTGTTTTTATATAGAACATTTTTTATAGATTTATTTTGATTTTAACCGGATAGGACTTTTTTTATGCTTGAACCTCCATCGCGAGGAATAAATTTTAATTTTTAAATTTTTATGTTCAAACACCGTTTACATACCATAACTCACACGGACACAAGTAAATAAATTTAATTCTTTTTACTCCGGATAAAACCGGTGGTTAGTGGGGAACTCGCGGTGAAGGCGTTGCTGAAACTGCCCTGTATTCTCCCTTCCTAAATCCTATCGTCCAACCCTCGAAAGAGCGCGTGGTGACCCTGGGAAAGGTTTAAATATAAAAAGTAACAGAATTTGCAATTCCAAGAAAATATAGAGAAGTCAGTTTCAACAAATTATCTAGACGAAAGTAAAAGCGAAAATAGGTTCCAGACAAATATTATAGTAAATGAAACAAGACTCAACCAAAGAAGTATGAAAATCATGTTAAATGAAAAAAATTCAAAGATAGAAATATTTATTTTGAAAATCGAAATCTCTCGTCACATGCATAAACGCTCCCATTAGTCTGAAAAATATGCAAAATATTTATCCCTAATAACGATTTCTATTCAAGGGGATTAAGGTCGAGTTGAACCCCTACCTATTTCAATTATAAATATAAAATCCCATTAAAAATTCTATATCATTTTAAGTTTAACCTAACAGCAATAAAAGTTTTTAATTACGATCAAATATATTTTTTCGAGTTATTTTTCCTCTATTTGAAAAGAATTATTAAAATAAATTGTTAACAATTGAATTAAACTAAGTGAAGACCAAAGAAAATTTTTATATTCAAAATAAAATAATATTACCGATGAACATCCAGCATAATCTTGAAAAAAAAATATTCCAAAATAGAATGTAATTTCAAAAATTTACGAAATCTAAACGGAAGATCGATAGTAAGTAGAGTTAAAATCCATCGAGAGAGATTTGATTTCTGTTAATTCCGTAGGCATGTCGCTGAGAGGGTCTGAAAACACATGATATTGTAAAATGAAAGCTAAAATACATACAGCCTACTTTTCACGATACAGAATTTCATTTCTTATATAATGTTGCCAATGGGAAAGGTGGAGAGCAAGCTGAATAGTCCATATAGATCAATATCGGGAGGAGAAATAGACTATATAGAATTATTATTGATTTATTTCCTTGAATTATAAATTTTAATTGATTACAATAGAAATTCCTAATATAAAATTAAAATGTTAAGAAACTTGTAAAATTTTTGTGCTAATTGTATCATGCAAACAAATGTTCATATTAGTGAAAATTCCATATTTTAATTCTATTTAGTTAATCATAGTCAGTACTATTGATATTATTTCGGGCATTAACAGAGCCATCATTTTTATATTATTATTATTATGTTTAGTATTATTACAATTGCCAACATATTATTATAATTATTATTATAAAAATTATTACTGTAAGTTATAATTATTCTTATTATTCTTATTATAATAATTATGATTATTATTATTATTATTATTATTATTATTATTATTATTATTATTATTATTATTATTATTATTATTAATATTATTATTATTATTATTAGTATTATTATTATTATTATAATTATCTTGTTATTATTACCACTACTGTTACAATTGTTATTATTATTTTACGGTTATTATTATCTTGTTACCCTTACTGTTACAATTGCTATTATTATTTTACGGTTATGCTCATCATCATTCTATTATGGTTTTTATAATAGTCACTATCAACTTCATTATTAACACAACCCTTATCATTATAAATGTTATATTTATTATTATTATTATTTACGTTATGATTCAGAATTCAGTGGAGGACATTGCCTTCATCGTGAGTTTTTCATTAGTTTTAGTTGTTAATAATATCCCAAACCTAATCATATGTTCTCAAGCCGTGGAATGAGATCCCCAGAACGATATTGCCGATTTTTTTTTAACAATAATATATTGGAACTTACAAGACCAATAATTTTTCTTTAAAGTTAACTTAAAATATCTGGGAATGAGATATGAACCAGGGTGTCCTCAACAATGCTTCTACCACATCGGTCAGGTGTCGTGTATACGAGCATTGTTGTAGAGACACTCCCAAACTATATCATGGGGTAAATAAGTAGTCTCCTTCATCCAGGTGATTCAATAACCCCTCAAAAGGAACATTTTCGTATAAACTCATGCTACGCACGAAAGCTCAGGTCCGCCTGAAGAAAAACCGAAGAGAAACCGGCAGAAAAATAGGCCCGGCAAACGAGACTGGAAAAGACAAAATAAAGTTAAGGCCGCACTTACTCAAATCAAATGGGATTTGAGCGCCGTTAACTATGTTTTAGACTAAATTGTAATTTTGTTTATTTGACAATTAATAATAATGTTAACTTTGTTTTTGTTTTTGATTTATTTGTGACAAATTAAAACAGTTAAATAATTGAGAGCAGGGACCGTTAAACTCAGAGCACGAAGTCTTCTACGACAGCTCATGGACCCAACAGGAATATTAGGACATTGGCAGTCTTTGAAAAGAGGCTCACCCTTTGCTAATATTCACCCACGTACCAACGTAGTTTTTGATGGATGGCTAGTGGTTAAACTCTTATGCGGGTACTGGATGGGGATTAGTTAACCCTTAAACCCTTATAAAACTTCTGGTTACCCATCAGTACCCAGCACAATGATATATTCAAAATAAATTATCCTGGAAAGTCTTACAGTATCATAGGTAATTCTAATGAAAAAAATGTCCCAGCAATCATATAATAAAACCTTTAAACTTCAATTTCAATGAGATTAAGTTCTTTATCTCAAAACCTATAAAGATTCTCGTAAGTGGTCCCCAAACCAAACTGTCAGAAAGTTGATAATGCAAAACTTTTCGTATGAATATAAATTAGAAATTAGTGAAAATGAAATTAAAAATGATCACCAGAAACGATTTGGCAGTAAAAATATGGATTCCAATGGCTCTTAGAAATGTAAAAGTTGTTTTTCAGATAAATTTAATGCTGGTTTTGATTTAGCCCGATTTCCGGGAAATACCGATTTATAACGTTTCACCAGCAATTATGAATAACCAGTGGGGTACCCACCCAAAACACACCAAGTACTACATGAGTTATTGCATGCTATCTTAGGTTCAATGGCAGATCGCATCATATGTATTACAATTCACTGATGTACCAAACAAGCTTAAAAATATTCTGCTGTTAGAAATTACATTAAACATCGCCCTATTTGTTTGTTTTGATTGGTTAATATTACTAATAAATTAGTTATAAATGAAAAGTTAGTAATAAATGTGATAATAAATCATTAATACGCCATTTTTAACAAATACAGAAATTGCTGTGGCTGTGAATAGTGGAGATGTCATAAGGATAAATTTGATTAATATAAATTATAAAATAATATATTCCAATAAAAAACTGAATAACAGCTGATACTAATATCGAATTGCAGTAGTACAAATCACAAAATAGAGATTATGAGACAGGATGTTGACGCAAGGACCGGAGACATTATTTTTCACAAATTACATATCATCAGATGAATAGTAATATGATGATTTGTGCATTTCCCGGATCAAATAAGATTCCATAATTAAAGATCTGTTCAGGAGAAATCTGGCCATTACTCGCATACAACTGATAGATTCTTGGGCTGCCAATTTATTTCTCAATAATTCATATCCGAAATCCTAGAATTGAAATGTTAACATTAGTCAATTATCAAGCACAATTCAACGATATTACTCACTGGATCTATGGAAGTACAGTGAAGCATTTTTTCTAATAGCATATTCGTTGCCGGTTGCTGTGCCGTTGAGCCAAGTAGTGAAAATGGACCGAAATGAATAGAATTACAGTGAGCAGGAGGTGGAGTGCAACCTCTACCAGGTAAACCAGGAATTGAGCTTGGCAAAATTGGAGGTGGTGGCAAGATTCCATACGGTGGAGGTACGAGACCCGATAGAGCAGCTGAAAACGGATCATTGTCTGATGAGCTTGTGATGGGATATTTTAAATAATTGAAGTCGGAATTGCTTGGTGAAGAGTCATTGTCGACAATACACTCAAGACTTTTTAGGTCTATTTCCGGTCGGCCATCATCAGACGAATTTCCTTGGGAAACACTATCCGGATTTTCTGATCTTCCTAATTTTGCCTAAAGTTTAAAATTCTAATTATTAAACAGGATATCTACTGGGCGGTCTAAATTCAATAAATCCATTGTCCTATATCTTTTCGGTGCTAATTTATTTCCAATGAATTTAATTAATTAATTAATTAAAAAAATAAAATCTATTTATTTTTAAGTACTTATAGAAAAATAGGTAAAATTAGATTTAACACATAAATGTAAGTGTAAAATTAGTGAAAGAAAAATTGATAAAAGGAATTTGGGCATTTGAATCGGATGCAAAACTTCAATATGGCATAATTTCAAGGCGCACATGTACAAGAATGAATGGGGAAGGCCCGGTTTATCTGATTACGTGTTGATTTCCAGAGATCAGTTGCAGTCACAATTCTAAAGTACATCGAAAAGTATTTTTGTAATTTGAAAAATAATTTCGCTTTTTTAATAACATTTTTCGAGAAAATTTATATTAAGATTTTTGTAATAGAAATTGAAATTTAATTTTTAATATAAATTATTGCTTATTAAATAATCAAATAAAAATCGTAACTATTTAGAAAACGAAAAACGTAATTAAGAAGTATATTTTTTCCAGAAATATTTGACAGATAAACTATTATTTTCCAGCATATAAGTGTTTAAATTAAGCGCATACACTTATATGTTTAAAACAATAATTATATAATAATGTGTATAAAATTTTTTAAAATGAAAAAAGACATGTCAAATATTAAAGTTAAATAACAAATTTGAGAAAAGTCACTCGTAAGATATTTTCAATGATGTTTTTAGATTCTACAGTTAATGTTCACAATGCTTTCAAATATTTCAAAATGTTTTAATTAATTGGTTCAGATTAAAAAACGATAGTTCGATCTATAAATATAAATGTATAAATACACTGATATTAATTATATTTATAACCAATGAAACTATTACTAAGGATAATATGATACTATATTTAGAACAGGAATGTGTAACCCGCGGCTCACACTACCTTTTTCATTTTAACTTACTTTTTACTCACCTCTTTCTGGAAATAAAAAATATTTTCACTGTGACAGTTATTTTTTATTGGGAAAGTGGAGAAATTCAATTACTTTTTCAAAATTTTAATGGTTTTGCCATATTGTGAGTAATTCTGTAAAACATGCTATGATCCATATAAAAATTGACCGTTAATAGCAGAATGTTAAATTTTTATCTGGTCCATAGCAGGTTTTACAGAATTACACCAGATATTGAAAAACTATAAAAATTTTGTCAATATATTTTTCATCTGTCTCATGACTACTCTGAAAATTTACTAAATCGCTCAAACCACCAAATGGGTTGCACACCCCTGACTTAGAATAATGATGAGTTATAGTTAAAGAAATAATAAAATTATTACAAATATATTGTTAACTTTTTAAAATTTTAAAAAAAGAACTTCTTTTATTGTTTATTTGAAAAATAGAACACTTAATAAAAAAAAAATAATAATAATAATAATAAGGGAAAATTTGCAAGAGTGTTCTATTTTTCAAATAAACGATAAAAAAGTTCTATTTTTCAGATTTTTATTTTATTTTGTATATCACATGAATTTATGATAACATCCTGTTCATTCTATACTATGAAACTAAACGCGTAAGGATTAATTAATTTTCAAATTATTATCAAAACAAAAATTTATCGACTTTTCCTCAAATTATTATTTTGGAAAATTCTCAGAACCGATTGGCAGAAAATCTCAAAATTTCAGAAAATCAATCAGAAACTCTTTGATAAATATAATTTTCTACCCCCACTAAATTGTTGACTGTGAAAAATAAGGTTATAATAAAAATAAAATAGAATTTGTTTTTTTCGAGAATTTATGACATTTTCAAGAGAAAAAATAAATTTGTTATAAATGTAAAACCTGCGAATCGTAATTAATGAATGATGTGACGGTTTCAAATCAAATGGCGGGAATAATTACTTTCTAACATACCAAACTGAAACTAGTTAGGATTTTTGATATGTAAATGATACATCTTGTCAATAAGTTTTTTAGATTATCCACTAGTAGAAAAGTAACTTTTCAAACTGATAATAATAATAATAATAATAATAATAATAATAATAATAATAATAATAATAATAATAATAATAATAATAATAATAATAATAATAATAATAATAATAATAATAATAATAATAATAATAATAATAACAACAACAATAATAATAATATTATTAAAATAATAAATTTATAATAGATTGTCAGTAGCTGAATAATTTTAAAATATAAATAATTTACATGAAAAGTTAAGTACGCTATTTCAGCAAATTTTTTTTTAACTGAAAATTTTTTACCCGGTAGATCGTATTAAATCCAAATTCCAAATTTATTTTTAATTGAATTTTTAAATGGAATCATTTAAATATTTATATGTTTAAAAAGCATTAAGTTATTATTTAAAAAATTATTAAGTTGTTATTAAACTATCTGTAAATAATAATAATTATAATTTTTTTTACTGTCAATTTAATATGTAACTAGATCAGGTTGTAAAGATAACAATATTTATTGTGATTATTATCTTATTATTTTTACAATATTTTTCAGACTAAAATTTTTATTCTTTTATAAAAGTTTAAAAAAAATCAATAATTATTCAAAGTTTTTAATCTGATATGTTTTATGTTGAAGAAAACAAAGACATTTAAAAATCTATCAATTTTAATATTTAAAAAAATAAATGCCTGCAATATATTTTACTTATTTTTATCAGTAGTTTACCAGAGACAAGAATTTAATAAAGAGAAATCAATAAAATAATTTGTTTGAATCGAGGTTTTTTCATGGTCCTGATACTCTTTTTGGAATATTACTGAATTTTTCCAATAGGCTCCAAGAAAAATTTCTCGCAATTTATAGATAATTTTTTACACAATTGATTGAATCTTATTTCAATATACATATGACATTATATTTATATTTATTAATAAATTTGACTATAAATCAGTGAAGATATCGATGTTTTTTGATATTCACGATTTTTTTGCACAGTGATTTCACTTGAAAAAGGCTATGCTGAAAATTCAATCAAATACTCAAATTTATTTTAATAAATATAAATATAATGTCCTTTGAAAATAAAAAGAAATCAGCGCTAAAAATCAAAAAAAAAAGTTCTTATAATCAATATTAACAGCTTTTTTTATAAATGAAATTATAAAAAATTAAATTGACAATCGCTATTAAATGGAGATTGTGTTTATTTAAATGTATATATTTTATGTATTTAGTTTTTGATCAAGCCTGATCGAACCTAAAATGTAGCAATTTATACACTTTTTATACACTTATCAAATTAAAAGTAAACATTTTATTATTGGTATTTAAATTCTATATTATCACCATAATTATTTTATTAAAATTAACATTAAAATATTTTTATTTTTCTATATATTATTAAAATGTAGCCAGATAAAAATGTTTATAAATAAAATAAATAATTACTTATTCAATGGTCACGCTTACTCAAATAGAAATAAATATTGAAATTGTGCAAAAGTTTTTTTAAAAATTTTCATGAATTTTCCCCTACTGAAGTCGCTGTTAAAAACGCATTATTATATTTTGTAATATATTTATTGTGATGTCTGTGATAAAATGATTATCTGGTTCCTGAAGTCCTTAAGCATATTGAAATTTTCTAATGACACAATCATAATACAAATTACATTGATAAATTATGCAAAAAATTAGCAGACATCACTAGAAATAATATAATAATAATAATAATAATAATAATAATAATAATAATAATAATAATAATAATAATAATAATAATAATAATAATAATAATAATAATAATAATAGTAATAATAATAATTATTTTAACAATAATATTTCTGAATAATTATGCCAAAAACATTAACAAAAAAGTAAAATAATTTTAAGTACATAAAATTTTTCTATTTTAAATTAAACGCAAAACAAATGAGACATGTTAAATTGCTTGTTTTGGTGTAACATTTCTGTTGCGTTTATGAAAAAAGTACAGTGAAGAATTATCTTTTACTATTAATCGACTACGTGACTTCATTTTCATGCTTACCAATGTCGAAAAACGGTTACTATAAAGATAAATCCAAAATGGAAATAAATGCGAATAGTTTATTTTTTAAATATACATTTATCACATTATAGCAAAATTCTTCGTTACTCTTCTCCTTGAAAATATATTAGGCTTTATAATTCTTAATAATCCTACCAATTTTTAGTAGTTCAAAAGGTTGGTTGAAATAATTATTGTTCTAAACATATTCGGTATGCGTGAAATGAAAATATTTATTTATATAATAACCTTATACCAGGTGAAAACATTAAAAGTTATTTTATTATGTAAATTCAGTAAATTATAGAACACCATTTTTTAAAATATATATTTGCAATATCCTTGAACAGCTCAGTTGACATCAACTGATAATAAAAATTCAGTAATGTTGATCTATAAAATGTCAACGCAAATCATCATTATGTCAGTGATAATGTCATGAACTGTTAAAATGGATTTGGAACTTATATGGTTAAAGTTGGTTGATGATACAATAGGTTAGAATTATATTAACACACACACACACACACACACACACACATATATATATATATATATATAAATATAATTCAAAGATTTTCTTTCGATAAAATGATTTAAACAAATGTCCAATAGAAAATTCGCTCAATATTGTATCATAAAAATAAGGAATTAAATAAACAGCATCATCCAACAACAAACATTACATTATCAAGTATAAATGGTCAATATTTTTAATTAATTTAATTAACTACTAATAAATTTAATCAATCCTTTAATTATTTTATTTGCATTCTCAATATCATTTTACAAAATTATTAATATGTTATTTGGTATTTCTTTTATTTCAGTATTTAATTTTCTCTCATTAAAAAAATTTAGTTTAGATTTATTTTCACGATTTTTAATTACTGTGAATTAATTTTTAAACACTGATTGTTATTTTTTAAACAATCTACAAAACTACTAAATATTGCTGCTGAACATTAAAAAATATACTTTTCCTAAATATTGGTGGCAACTGATAGTTGGATTTTTGATGTGTTCAATAAGTCTAGTCCAGAAAGTTTTAGGAGCTTTTAGTATTTGAGCTGAGTCAAATCTTAAGAAAATAAGTTTATATGCAACGCTTTTTTGAAAAACAAATATATCTTGTAGGACAGAGAGAAAGGTAGTTACTGTGAAAGACATTGAATGTTGAAGATTTCCTTAGTTGTGATTCTGTCATTTCAGAAGGGATGAAAGTTAAGACAGAAAGGCTCCTTTGATCTTCCATGGGATAAAGAACCTCATAAATATGAACGGAATATAAAAAAGATCACAATAAATTACTTGTTGAGGAACATGAAAACAAAGAAAATGTTTTTGAAACACATGAGAAATAAATAACTTTTAAAAATATTTATTGTAGATGAAGACAAATATCTAATAAAAAAATCTTCCGCTTCGATATTTAACCATTTCTGACATTGCTAGTGAATATTTATGACAGTTCGTTCTGTATTTATGCTAGTATGTTAAAATTAAATAAAAAAAATTTCACCTTTTGTAACCCATGATTTATTTAAAATTGATTTAATCACCAAAAAAATTTAATAGAAAAACGATTTTTGTTTACAATTGATAAATATTAGAGAACATACCAGCTTGAGAATTTGCAATTCTTTGTTTATTCGACTTAGAGCTTCATTAGCCATAGCAAATGCCTTCTCTGAACACATGTGGGAAGGGGTGTCTTTCATTGATACCTAGAACAAAATAAAAACTTGTGTAATAACGAAATATCTTACCTTTCCATTATGTTTTTTAGAATTTCTTCTACAAGCCTTGAGATAACCTCGAATTTTGATTCGATGTCTCCCTTTGTCTAAAGTTGGAAAAGCTGTTGAGCAAATATCTTCTAAACTACTGATTATGTCTTTCGGCTGTTCACAAAATGTAACAGTTCTATCAAGGGTATCATCTACAACTCTTCGTACAAATATCTTAACAAAACCAAATAATAATAATAATAATAATAATAATAATAATAATAATTATAATTATAATTATAATAATTACAATAATAATTATAATACTAATTATAATAATAATTATAATAATAATAACAATAATAATAGTATTAATAATAATAATAACAATAATAATAATAATAATAATAATAATAATAATAATAATAATAATAATAATAATAATAATAATAATAATAATAATAATAATAATAATAATAATTATAATAATAATAACAATAATAATAATATAAATAATAATAATAATAATTATTATAATAATAAAATAATAATAATAATAACAATAATAATAATAATAACAATAATAATAATAATAATAATAATTAATTAAATAAATTTGGCAACGATTTTATTAAAAGATAACGCTAATCAAAAACTTTTCGTACGATGTATATCATCTTCAGGTACTAAAAACCAACTAAAAATATTGGATTGTGTTCTGATCTCGTTTATCAATTTACATGTAATGGGTGTAATGCCACATACATTGGAGAGACTTCCCGTCATCTCTGTACTCGAGTTCTAGAGCATTGTCGATTGAAGGGTTTGACCAATATTAGTGAGCACAATAGAGGCTGTAAAAGTGAAATAGGAATGTCTGATTTTAGAATTTTGTTGAGAAGTTTTAATAATTATTGGGAACGCGTGATATGTGAAGCATTGCTGATAAGGTCATTGGATCCAAAGATTAATGTGCAAAGTGCTGTGACTACGAATGTTTTGAATGTTTTAAATAGTTTACGTATGTTAAATCATGTTTTTTTTAATATTATAATATAAATGAAAATTTTAAATTAATTAAAAGTGATTTGAATATATTTTATAAATATTTATTTATTACAAAATTAAATTAATAAAAAATAAGTTGTTTAAATTAAATGTTAATTCATAATATTTTTAGTTGTTTTTGAGTACCTGAAGATGATAGCTATGCTATCGAAATATATCGTACGAAAAGTTTTTGATTGGCGTTATCTTTTAATAATAATAATAATAATAATAATAATAATAATAATAATAATAATAATAATAATAATAATAATAATAATAATAATAATAATAATAATAATATTAATATTAATAATAAATCAATTTGATTACATTATAAGCCATATCGGTATCTGTTGGTTTTTTAGTTGATCCAGTAACTTTGGCTCCATTAATATTACAGGGAATAATATTTGTCTCAAAGTTTTCTCCATTCTCAATTCCGAATTCTGATTCCTAAACGAAATTTAAATAAACTTATAAATAAATAATATTTAATTCTTAAACAAAATCTGTCATGTTTAAAATGTTTTAACTTGTTACAGTAAAGCCATTAGATAATTGCCTGTAGTGCTATTTAGATGTTTATACCAATAGCAATAATGTAGGAAATGTAAGAAAATGTTGTGTCAGCAGGAAGTCGAATCATTCTAAATCCAGGAGAGAAATTTTATTAGTCAACAAAAAATGTTTGCTAGGATACAAAAAAGAATAACAACTGT
This sequence comes from Schmidtea mediterranea, assembly GCA_022537955.1. NCBI lineage: Eukaryota > Metazoa > Platyhelminthes > Tricladida > Dugesiidae > Schmidtea > Schmidtea mediterranea. Next base: position 201,809,467 of record CM039680.1, on the reverse strand, counting down.
TTGAGAACGTCCAGAAGAAGCTGGCTGATTGTCAAGTATATTATCAGAGCCAGGAAAAGAAAATTTCTTATTTTCAAACTTTGTTTTGTAATGATAGAAATATAATATTTAACGGTTAAAATTTAACCCTTAAATGATTAGAAAAAATAAACATTAAAGACATCTAGTGCCTAACGGACACTTATATGAATAACAGCAGGGAAAATCGTTTTAAAAACTTTTGATTTCTTTTTATTTATGTTATAACTTAATACATTACGTAACACATAGATGATACCAATAATGTATCCAATAGACAGTTCTGGTCCTTTAAGGGTTAAGAAAGTTTTGTAATTAGTAATTTTGAATATATATTTGGAAATTTGTTGATTGATACCAAACAAAACATAAGAACAAGATTAATCACTAAAAATTAAATTGTTTCGTTTATTTAAAAAATCAGACATGATTTCAATAAAAAATAGCATTTTAATATTTTCCCAAATAATTATTTATTTCAAACAAGAAAACAATAAAGATTGTCAATTCAAACAAGTAAAACATTTTTCATCGAATTTTGATTGGGCGATTTTAATCAATGACCTTCGTAAATTTTTTATTTATTTATTTCAAATATGATTTATAAAATCAATTTGTTTTTAGTAAATTTTATTATTATTATTATTTGAAACATAGCTGATGTTGTTATCTTTCCAATCGAATTTTTTTAACCTACTTTATCAAAATACAAATATTTAAACTAACAAAATGATAATGTTTATTTTTTTATTTGAAATTAAATGAATTTAATTCTTACCAATTTCGGTTTCTTGATCGTAAAATTGTGAGATTCCAAATCTTCAGGGTTATGATTATGAATATTATTATTATTATTATTGTTATTATTATTATTCAGATTGTTATTGTCAATATTAGCAATTTTTGTTTCACTAATATGACTGGAATTTCGTTTACCATTTGTGGAATTCGAAGAGGTTACTGGAGGATCAGAATTTAGAACCGCCTCAATGTCTGTGCTCTGAAATTGAACCAACATCAACGTTATGCCAATTTATTTATTTATTTTTGTTGGAGTAAAAAAAAACATTTCTATTTCAGCTGTAAAATAATTACAGATTTTTACGGAAAATTTCCAATTTCACATTTAGATATTTATCGGTTTCCGAGTGATTTTGTTTTGAAAATTTTATATAAGAAAAGAAACTGTAAATAAATTAGCATAATACGGGCAACAACCGAGTTATGAATATATTGTTTTAATGTGTTGGAAATTTATATCATATTTTTGTTCGAATGATTGCCCTAAACCAGAATAAAATTTAAATTTTCGATACAGAAATAAATAGGATTTTCAATATTCTATTTTCTTCAATGGCAATCATTTGACAAATTGAGATGGCACGTGCAGAAAATATTTGAAAATAATAGAACAATAATTTTTTTTTTTACGAGATTGACTTTCGTCTATTTGGATATGAATGAGTGGTTTGTTCAATGGAATGTTTGAAATGAACGTAAATTTTATTTTGGAAATTACTGTTAGGTTTTTCCTGTTATACTTTCGGGTCTTGTCTGATATGTTTACTTTTGAATTTCCTCATATCAGGTGCTAAGAATGTAAAATATTTATAAAGAAAATGTATGTTAACTAAAGCAAATAAACAGTTTAAAACAAAAATATATATTAAAATATTTAAAAAGTATTAATTTGTTTAAATTATATAAATTAAATCTATATTATTATTTTGTTTTTTAGCTAATGATAAAAGTGAATCTGTCGGAATAAATCGTATTTTAAGTCAACGTAATCCTTACAATGTGCATTTTGTCTTTGAAAATGAAAGAAAAATATTTTTTAGAAATAAATTGATGCACCAAAATGGCTGGAGGAAATAAAAACATAAAATCTTTATTTGAAAAGCTATTTTAATTGAAATCTCATAATTTGCGCTAGAAAGAACGGATCTCCAATCGAATCCGATACTCTTCCAAAATCTTTTCAGTGAGATTAAAAGGAAAACGAATTTTAGGACGTATTCTTGATGTTATTCTACAAGCTTTCCATCAGTTCTTCAAATGGAAATTTTCAGGGAATAATTAAACCACTTAGGTAAGTGTGATATTATTTTAGGTACATATATAAAGTTCAAAGAGAACAGGAAGACGAAAAGAGTAGAGTTCACTGCAGAATTAATTCGACTATGTGGAGCCTTTGTAAAACGAAAAATAATTTCAAAATTATTGACAGCTTAATAGTACACCTGATGGTTTCCAATAAGAGCTATTGCCTAAAAGTCTTCGTTACGTTAATATTCAAAATTATCAGTAAAATCTCGAGGAGAGATTCATATAGGCCAAAAATCTAATAAATCTGTCTTTTGAATATGAACAACAGGATGTTAATAGTATTGGTAGCCTATTTGATAATGCATCTAAGGTCAGAAAACATATCAGAACTACAATCGCATTTGAAACTTCAAAACCTATCATGTGCAAATCAAAAATTCAATTTGATTGCAAATAATGCCACTGTGTTGCAAAAAATTAGTAAATTTGATGAGTATTTTCTAATGTTTCAACTCTAAATTAATAATTGAATATATTTTTAGTAGATAATAAGTGCATTATAACGAACATGACTAAAATAGTAATTATCACTAGAGATATCCACATACATCAAGCTCGCCAATGGAGACTTTCGTCCGGTAACTGCTGTATTTTATATAATGGAGATACCAAGATAGGATTGAAGATTTAATATAATAGTCCAGTCTAATGTTTTAATTGTGATAATAAAAACATAGATTTTTTGACACATAAATCGTGTTTTACTAAAAAAGGGCAAAAAGTTGAAACAATCTTTTTGGAGAATGCAAAATAAGAACGTGTAAATAAAGTTGGGTGTAACAAATGCGTCTTGATTTTTTGATATTTAAAAATGAACTAATAAATTATTGCAATTTTGTATAAATAAGTGAATTTTATTAATAACTATTATTTTGTTGAAGAACACAAAAGTCAGATTTCTTCGTGATTTATGAAATTTGCTAAAAATTATAAGATGCTTTAAAATAATGTTTAGACTTTTTATTTACAAAAATAAAAAAACACTAATTTAAAAAAATTAAAATTGTGTTTATAAAAATAAATATGAAAAACAGTAAAAAAATTGAATACTATTTTATAATATTATAAAGAAAATTTTTTTATTATACGGTGAACAGCGAAAATTGCACAAATGAGGTTTGAGTAGAAAGGTAACCGCAAACGGTATATTAAAGTCAAATATTACGTTATTAATAAAATGATATGTTTAATTATTATAATTATTATAGTGTATTAAGTTTTTGATAACCTTCTTAAAATTTATCAAGTAATTGATGTTGACCATTATTTTAATTCTATTTTTAAAAATAAATAAATTTACAAATTATTATTAATTAATAAAAAAATCTATCCAATTAAAATTAAACTGCTAATTAATATTATACTGCTAATATTTATGACAATAATTGCATAAATGTTTTAATTAAATATGAATCTGTTTCAATATTGTTTGAAAATTTTAAATTTTAAAAATTCATTTTTAGTGCTTCTAGCACATATTATGGTTAACGTTTTATAAAAAATCAATTTTTATTTTGTTTTTTACATGTGCCTTGTGAACAAAATATTGAGCATAAATAAAAAAATTCCATTTATCCTAAATAAAACAATTTTAGTTACAAACTGCGGAATAATATTTATAAAATAATATCATTTTGCTTTAAACGTGACTGGATCATTTATTATTCATACAATTTAATAAAGAAATTAAATTACAATAGAAATTGACAAATTTTTCGTCACGAGGGAAAAAAGTATTCTATGCGCCAAACTAATTACTACTTGAAAAGTGACCATGTAAAACACTAATAATCTACAATTTCAAAAAATAGATTTAGAACAAAAATTTTGAAATTTTTCTTAGACAAAATTAATTTTTTCAAAATCATTATAAAAAATTATAAAATATTCTGAAAACGTATCAAGAAATAATAGAAATGCAAATGAGATATCTTCACAAGATACAACTTACACCATTTCGACATTCAATAGGTTATAAGCAGTAAAATGTGCATTGAGCTTGATGCATGTACAAATAAGCGGCGTGAGGTGGAAAGAATGTGACAATTTAATCTATTCTAAGAAGAATCATATTACAACTAAATGCGAAATACATCCGGTTTTATTTACATTCAATAATTTGGCAAATGAAAACATTTTTTTTTGTTCTAAATTTATTATAAAAGAAATAAAAATTTACAAAGATTATATTTTTCATTTAAATAAAACAACAAATATACTTGGGAATTTAATGTCATTAACGGCATGTTAGGTTGTTTGGATTTTGTTTGCATTACCCTCTGGTTCTAACTGAGATCGAGACAATACTAAAATATAAATTAAAGTAATAATAATAATAAATAATAATAATAAAATAATTTAAATAAATAATTATTAAAGTCAATTTTAAAAGTTTAAATAATAACAATAATTGTTAATATTATTAATTTAAATTTAAAATAGATTTCAAATGACGACTAAATATACAACGTACAACATGAAGATACTAATAAATTTTATCAAAAATTTGGAGAATTACATTATTAATCCATATAACTATCATGAGAGTTAAGAAATAGTAAATAATCAAATATTAAAACAAAAAATTTATAAAATCATGTCACTTCTCAATTTCTCTATTACATATTCATACAAAATTAGAGATGATACTTATTGCAGTGCTTAGCACAAAAAAAATGAAATATTTTGATCAATAATCGAAAACTAAATGAAGATAAATAGTATAAAAAGGACAGAGCCGAAAAGTTATGCAAAATGTTATCTAAAATTAATAGGGAGGAAAAAAAAAATATTATAAAATTTATTAAAATAAAATATATATTTTTTTGTATCCTTTTAGAAATGTTTTCCATACCACATTGACATCTCGGTAAAGAGGTTAACTTAAATAATTCAGAAAAAGAAAACATTTCAAAGCGTTACTCGTTTTATAATATTTTCTAACAAATTTGACTATGAATCAGATTTATTTAAGGTATTTACTTGAAGTCCTTTTGCTAAAAATTATAAGATGCTTTAAATTAATGTTTACAGACAAATTTATTTACAAAAATTAAAAAACACTCATTTAAAAAAAATAAAAGGTGAATAAATAAATCTGATTCATAGTCAAATTTTGTAGAAAATATTATGTCACTTATAAAGAAATCAGAGGTGAAAAACAAAAAAAGTCCTTATAATCTTACTCGTTTTGTTTATTCAAACCAAAATTTCTACTGGATCATCATTTCTAATAAAACAATGTATTATATTTTTTAGATTTCAACGATTTCAGATTTACGAGTTAATATAAAAAATAACATTAAAACATTATAGCATATTCTACTAAGGCATTGGAAACGAAATAGGTCATTTCTTAAAGTCATTTCTCTTCCAACCCAATCTGAAAGTCTAATCATTTTAGATTTGTTTAACTTTTAGTCAGTAAACAATTTATTACATATCATCAATTTTCAATTTTTATTTAACATTCGCAAAAATATTTAAGATATTTATTGTATCTCTTGACTTGTTTTTAAATTTATTCTTTGATTTTTAATATTATGTTTTATGATTTACAAACTTATATCTTTCTTACCAATTATTTTATTTATATTAACTTCTTTTTTCTTCATTTCTTCACGAATTTTTTCAGATGTTGTCGCAAAAATTTTTAATAAAATTTTATAATAAGATATTTTAAATTTTGAGTACATTTAAAATGTAAATTTTACTTTGAAGAGCAGTAAGCATTTTACTTAAATATAGGCATAGCAACATAAAATTTAGAAACCACCACCAAAGAATTCGGCAGAGCTCTTTTTACAAACCTTTGAAAAATACTATGCCAAAAAAATGCATGGGATATTTAACATAAAATGACACATAGTCTAGAAAGAAATGAAGATTAAATAAATTATAATTTTATTTAAAATTTAATAAAAACAAAATTTAAATTAATCAATATATATTGTTAAATTTTCCCAATTATTTCTTCTGAAATTCATAAATTAGTTGTTTTCATAATCCAACAAACAATAGGCGGATCTATGATTATTGAAATATATTTGATCAACAATTCAGACTCAAAATATGTTGATAAATTTTTATTTTTCGCCTCCAAATTCTTCACTGTACAAAATTTTGCTTTTTTTCAATTTATTTTATTAAAAATTTGTTAATAAAAATTTTTCAATTTTTTTTCAAAAAAATCGACTAGCATTGAATACGTTAAAACAAAGTTATATCTTCGGGAAAGAACTGATTCGCTCTGCTTAAAGATTATAAAAATGGATTTATATGTAGAATGTTTCTATCTAAATCAAATGAAAAAAAAACAAAAAAAATCCAACTCAAAAACAGCTTAGAGAATCAGATTTTTATGGATAAAAAATTAATGGCAGCTAGAGCAAGTAGAGTTTCCTGAGGGAAACTCCAGTCAGTCGCAGCAATTATTCGTTTCTCACAGGCGAAAAAACCCTACACATAATGAAATACGACTACATTTCAACGACAGATGGAAATAAATCTGCTTTCAGCACCAGCTGGGGCTTCTAACTAGCATGGGTTTCTTTGTTGTTACTGCTCAGGCATTCATTTTCTGTCTACCACAATTATTTGCCAACAGCCCCACCCGTGGATCATTCAAGTATGTAGCAACACTCTATCTGCTGTTCAGTTTTCTATCGACAAATGAGCTCACAGCTCTATATCTCACTTCCGGCAGATAAAGGAGCAATCCATAGAGAGTGTGGGGGCAGCATCACTAGTGCTAATGCTGCTGCAGAGTCCATCATTACCCACTTCATCATTCTTGCATGCAGCAGTGTCCACATGCCGCGCTACTGAAACATGAGATAGCCCCATATACACACATTCATTCAAGCGCTGAGACACACAATACACCGATTAGGCTCTTCTGTAAAATGAGGCAGTCGATTGATAGATGACAGGTTTCTTTTAACTCCACTGTGACTTCGTTAGATTGGGAGGTGAGGTGGAAATCTAATTCGTGACTGAGAGCTTGGAGCTGGGAAATTCCCGAATCACCACCCACCGCATTGCAATGATCGGCTAATGCGACTGGGACGTGTCTTATTTACTTTGCTCGCACGCCAGCAACACTGAATGCCGGTGAGTGGGAGCCCCGGAGACTGTTGCCAGCTGTGGCTAATTGCTGCTGAGGCTGGAGAGAAGACGGCAATGGGTTCGTTGCTGGTGCAGTAGTGCTTGCCTGCTCGTAATGAAGCCTGGTCTCTCTCAATCGGAGCATTGCCGATTAGGAGGCACGATAATTTAGGAAATAAGGGATTAATTTAGTCGCAAATACAGAGTTACATATCGACCTCGTTCGACAGATAAATAACCAGCTTCGTCATTTAGAATAAGAGTTAATACTCTTTCAGCTTTGGCTATTTTTTTTTACCACATTTAAGAAAAATTGATAAAATATATAATATATATGAATAAGTTGATTGTAAAAATGAGAAACGAGCTTAAAAATCGAAAAAATAATATATTAAATCATAATTATTAAAATATTTTCATATAATCTTAAAAATGTTAACTTTTATTCCGTTTATTAAATCTGACATTAATATATTATTTTTTGAATATAATTTTATAATTTTTTTCACCTAAAGGTGTTATATAACAAAAAATATATATAATAAATATAAATTAACGCGATTTTCCCAATTTTATTTATCATTTTAAGAAAGTAAATTGCAATATTGTATTTGTTTAATTTTGCTGATATAAACGCAATTATTAGAATAATTGATAAATTTAGATGAATTAACAAATACAATAATGAAAACATAAATGATTTTTATTAATGTAAAACGTAGATCTACTCAAAATGTATGCAATAAAACACAATAAATTAAGATGGAAAAATAAAACTTTTAAATAATATTTTTATTAAATTAATCATAAAAAAATTATTAAAAATCAAATAAACGTACCTTGCAATATTTTCTTCGTCGTTCCTTTGATAAAGATGGGTCAAAGTTGAGTTCTCGAATTAAATCAGTTGTATCTCAGCGATAGAAGAGTTGCTACTGGTTATCGCTATTGAATGTAAAACCAGTGTCGGGCTCTCTTTTATAAGTGACTCCCTTTTGGTTTGCAAATTTAGGAGAGAATCAATCTCGTGTTCCTCAACATGTTTATCATGCCCATCTATTTGACTAAACACTTACAGATACTACATACATACATACACACACACATGTTCACCTACGAATAGTGTCAGCTGCATCGTTGAATGCAAATTGCCGCGTATCATAAAGACAGTGTGTGTGTGTAACAGAAAGAATGAATTATAGCATGCCTACTATGTTGGCATGTCCGCCTGTTTAACTGACAGTCCTCTGATTCTGAGTTTGTATGTCAAGACAACATCTGAAGCAGTTGTCGTATGCGGATGAATATATTAACAGGTTAAAAGATGTGTCGACCTCTGGTGTAACACCACCCTCTTGGCTGATAGATAGCTTTTCCCTCAGTTCCCTGTAATGAGCTATGACGAAGGAAGCTGGCTATTATCACTGGGAATGACGGGCGACGATAATCATGATGATGACAGAAGCAAAGTGCGTATAGAAAATGAATAGAGCCCCATAGAGCGGTATATGTGATATGATTTGTCATCACTGCTAATGCTCATTAATGCAGGTGCACACACACACACTCTCTAATTACACACGCTCGTGTAAATTGTTAGATACTTCGTTATTTACTTAAGAAGACCGGTAGCCATTGCCCAGATGCGTCTAGCCAACAATAATCGAGTCTTGATCTTTAATTAGCATTATCCTACGTTCTTATAATGGACGAGTTGTCGTGTGAAGTCTGTGCGTGTGTGTTTAATGCCATTTTGATGCTACAACGGTTTCTGAAAAAAAATTAAGCAGTACTGATTCTTTCAGATACTGGAAGAATGCTTTTTTTCACCTACAAAATTTCTTCAGCGTAACAAGATGATAAATATACAAAAATAATTTAATATATTAGAAATGTGTTCATTTTAAGTTTAATGACATTTTTATTACATTTTCATACAAAAGCTGATGTCTACTTATAAATAGTCAATAACTCATAAACTTTTCCCAATTTCACACTATATTTTTTAGAACTTCATATTTTATTATTTAAAATATATTATATTGAGATATTAGAATATATATACAAGGACGGATACAAGGGGCGGTGATGGGTGCGATTCCCCCACCAAAAAGATCACGAAGTTGCTTTTTTGGAATTAAAATAGTTAAAATAAGACAATCGTTGTCATTATTTTTCAAGTTTTGGTGGTCTCGTAGCAAAATCACAATAGTTTGTGAAAAATAATGGTACAAAAATAATTCAGAAAAAAAATTTTTTTTCAGAAAAAATTCTTTACAAATTTATCATCTTCCACTGTCTTGAATTTGTTGAAGTTTTTGATTCTATTAAAAATATTTTTTGCTACGATATTTTATTTCACATTTGTTTTATGATCCATTTATTTTAACCTTTGAGCCAAATTTTTTTAAAAAACCTCCCTTCATGTTTTACGCGCCCGAGATTAAATTAATTCGTTAACTGAAAGTTTGAAGAAGATGCGAAACAACTGTGACTCTAACTTTTCGGTTATTTTTAAAACCGTTTAAATATTTGCAATTAACTAGATATGTATGTTGAAATACCAAGACAAAGTAAACGACAAAGCAATCTTAGTAACTTTCCTAACTTTTTTACAAGACAATATTTATCCCAATGCTCAACAATATTTCAATGGACTCTACAAACCGCTTGTCAGAACAATTCACAAAAGTTTTGGACATCAACATTTTAATTCCAAAAGACTTGACAACTATTGACGAATAATTACTACTCCATTTAATTAAAAAGCAATTTATTTGTATCAAAAGTGCTTTTTAATTAATTATTTGTTTAAATAAAGTAGTTTTAATTATATAATTTTAAAATAATTTTGAAATTTTTATTATTATTTTTATCATAACAAATAAAATTTGTTTAAATTAATTGTTAGCCGTAAGTGCAAATAATTTTAAAAAATATATAAATATTTAAACTTATACATAAATGTAGAAATACAATGTAGGAAGAAAGTCATAATTTAACTGATAAAGTGAAGTAAAAACCTACCATGTTTTCATTTTATCGTAATAGACAATATCTTTAACGATTCTATATATTCAATGTGTCTTGTCATCAGTGACCTATCTAATTCCCTAATTTTATTTAACCTCGTTAAAATGACATTATTGTACTATACCTTACTCTGGTATAAACACCACAAAAGCAGCATTTCCGTAACAATACCTGTGTTGGGCCAGAACGTAAACGGCCTTGAGAAATGTTTAAATGGATCGGTAACACACATGCAAATATAACAAGCAAATTTAAAATAAAACCTATTGAAACATCAAGTAAACCCTATCAAATATGAGAAAAAAGAGAATTAAATATAAAATAATAAACATAAAAATAAATTAAAATAATAACAAAACGCACCAAGATCCGCACGATACCAACACAAATATAACAAGAAAACACAACAAATTCGACAAAATTGAAGAAATTAATAAAAGTTCATGAAAATGAAACTTAAATCAAAAAATTTGAATTAGTAATAATTCAATAAAAATTCTAAGTGAAAAATTATTAAAATAAATTGGAAAATAATAAAATTAAAGAATAGAATTCACTAGAAAATAACAAGGTCGAATTTTGTTTTACTACATCAAAATTAACATGCGAGGTTAGGGACAGAAAATAGGTATAAATACTGATCCATTTTCACATTAAAGTTAACCATTTTAACACCGTTTTATACCATAAAACCATTTTTCAAATTATCTTTGAACTTTGTTTAAAACCTTATTTTAGGTGAGAAATGTTTTATTTTGGAACCCTCTCTCCACGTCACATCCTCGCAACCTCGGCAGAGCTCTGCTTGGATGTCGGCGTGGGGAGAGAGGTATTTTTATTTTTTTTATTTTTGCTATGCGATATTATGAAGTTTTTATTTTTATGGAATGGAATGGAGGGTAATTTATGTTTATTTGTTATATACTTAATAAATATTATTAATATTAATAAACTGTTTTTATATGTTTGATAATTAAATAATTCTGTCGAAATTTTTCCGGCCCACAGCCAACACCTATCACAAGTAAATAAACTCTACATACAATTCAGATTCGTGTAAGTGCGTGGAATATCGCCAATGATCTGTGCCCGTGAAGACCCAGCGTGCGGAACGCAGGGTTGGAACGTCAATACTATCCCGTATAGAAGAAATGAGGAATAATGAAGAAGTCTATTGGCTGCTTCCTCGTTTCTCATTTCTGTAAAATCGACCTAAAATCATCACACCGAGTAGTCCAGTGGGCACTCAGTAACTATAATGTAAACACAATATGCGCTTAAGGCTTATTAAAGGGGAATGGTACGGGGAATAAATTAAATGGAAATCGTTGTTATAACTGATTTGGATTAATATTTTGAAATAAATTAAATTTACAATTCGAATAATTTAGTAGTGATCCGTAAATAAGTAATTCATTGATTTAATTAAAATTAAAGTAGCTACTGATTGAAAACAAGGTAAAAATTAAAGTACTTCATTAAATTATTATAATTTAAAAGTAGAGTAAATAATTGAGTAAAAATAAGTAATTCGTTAAATTGGATTATTATAAATAAATTGATTGCTGAGTAAAAACAAGTACAATAGTGATTAAATTTCAGTAATTAAAAATAAGTATTAAGCGAAATTAATATATCTCATTGATTTAATCAACAAAATTTTCTTTAATATAATTGTAGATTTAAACTAAATAACATAAACTCCTCGATTTACAATAAATCAACCCAAAATTTTGTGTAACTTTGAATTAGAATTCTAATCAACTCAAACTTCTACTAAAAAGGGGAATTTAATCAAACCATAGGTGCGTTTGTGTTGACTACCATGTAATAATCGGAATATTTGTAACAACCTCCACTATAGTGCAGTTTATAAGGCAAATTCTAACCATTGAACGATCATATAATTGGTTTTATCTCTAAAGTAGTTCCAAATAACTAGAAACCCCTTGTTAATGCGCATAAACCTGGTAAAACGATTACTTTAACATGTTAAAAAACGAAAGAAAAATCATGTAAAATTTATTTCAGTAAATTAAATATTCGCTTACTCAAATTTAACATAAAATAGTGCAGATACAATCTAGGAGGTAAGCAGATTGACTTGATGTTAGCAATGAGATTCCAGCATAAGTCGAACAAACTTTCAGTATTATGAACGTGAATGAGATAAATAAATCCAACGAGAAAATTTGGCGACGAGGAAAATCCCTTGAAATGTGTACCAAAATAAAGTAATTAAATATAATAAATTACCGAATGACCCGAGAGAAACTTTCCACAAAACCATTGACAATCCATAAGGAAATCCATTGACCAAAAATTTCCGAGATATAATAGAATAGTCCGGTCCCCTAAAATCACCATGTTATATGGAATCCATTATTACAAAAGTCAATCCACGAAACTCACCGGTAATGCACTAAATCGCGATCCAATAGTTCAACTTGTCTAAAAAAAATTTCGTCAATTACAAGCCGAAGAATAAACAATCTTACTCATAGACGTTTCCGGTGACATAAACATTAACCATCATAGTCGAGATTACGATTGGCATTCACTTCCTGCCATCGGGTTTCCATTATATATTCATAAATATATTCATCATCGATAATCGACCAAACACCCTATTCGACAAATTATGCATTCGCGAAATATCTCAGACGAGGATTTTGAGCCTCAATCTCCAAATGTTGCAGAAGCCCTTTAAGTAAATTTTAATTAATTTTAACAACAAAGTATTATTGTGTACGAGCCCTAGAGACGGAACCATCTCATCACCTTCGCCTAGCAAAAACCCGAGATCATAGGAAAACTCTCCAGGTTAAAGGCAATGTCCAAAGAAACCGTACTTGCTGACGCATCGCAGTATTTCTATACCAGGCAGATCCAAAATCCCATGCGTGTAGCAATCATTTTTCTGTTTCTCATTTGTCGCTACGCACCTTCAGTAACTCCAATTGGTCTACCGCACCACGAATGATTTGTTAACAAGCTCTGCGCGAGAATTCCCGTCCGGATTACATAAGAAGAGTACCGGACGATTCATTTTCTAACGAATTCCCTGAATACCTAACTCAGAAACCTAAATTAAGCTCGTGTGGAACTTATGATGATGACTCGGCGGTCATTCCAAGTACCTTCCTTTAACTTCTTCCATCAAATCGGTGAATCATGTTACTGTTAATATTCCCATTCGACCCGGTATTTTTTCATCGATTAATGAACCAAACATGCAGTATGAGTTTTGTACCCTGTGTAACGATTTTATTTTTAAATAATTAAACGGTATTTGTTGGAAGCATTTTAGTTAAAAGACATGTAAACGTTTACTTAATTGAACAGTAATGGTTAAAATTATTTTAATTTAAAAGACATATAAATGTTTACTTATCCGGTTAATGTTTCCCGAGGGATAGACCACTTTATTACTATTTTATTCAGAAAGAAAATAATAAATGTACAAAGGATAGTTGGTGAGGTTTTCTTGAAATTTATTTATTTAATTAATTTCCCTTTTATCTTATATTACTAGTTAAGTATACGTCTATTTGAATATTCATAAACATATACAAATTTTAGATTGTTAGTAATGAATAACCTATTTGTAAACTGAATAAGATAAACCATAAAGGATTTGCATTTATTATTTCTTAACGTCAGTAACGATCTTCTCGAATGGACCCTTACGGCATGAGAACGCGTAATCCCGTAGCTCTAAAGTATCATGTTCCCTAATTTCCAAATACATTTCCAGACCGGTCAGTAATACGCGTTCAACGTTAAATTCCGCGAGTTCTAGCGCATTTGAAATTGAGTTAACCCAGTTTTCTTAAAACGACGAGAAATGTTGTATAAGTGCGAGCCACCAGATCACCGCCCCAATTTAAAATGTCAAGAGGAATGCTGAGTAACAATACTAATCTCATCAATTTTTCCATTCAGGCCAAACCGGAGCTATGGTTGAACTCCCTGCTCATGTCGTGGAACAATGGAGGCAGGCATGGAATCGGGTGTATCGAGAGCGATGCCCTGACGTGCCCGAAGAGGACAATCGAGAGGATATATCGCCAGAAGAATTCATGTGGCGGTTCCGGAAACCGTCATGAACCAAACCCATCACAAGACATACTCGCTCAGGCCCAAGAGCTCCTGGAAGATCTCCTACAACACCAGCGCCAAGTCGAGGCAGCTGTAACACGAGCCACGGAATACCTGGCCAACGTCAAAGATGACCTAGCGGCCGGACGTCTAGCAAATAGCTATCCCCCTTCACCGAGACCAATCCGGAATCTCAAGAGACCAGTGTTTGTGATCCCTGGTTATTCCCCAGAAGAAGGGATCAAGCGATTCCTCGCCGACGAGTGATCATCGCAATAATGACAATGAATGATTTAAATATTTGGTTATGTGGTAGAATATTAGTATTATAGATTCTAAAAATTCTTTCTCTCTTCTTTTATTATCGTAGTTTTCATTTCATAAATATGTTTAAGTTTAAATACACCTATCATTATAATAATCATCATAAAATTCAACCCTTATTATTCTAGAAATGGACCCCGTGCGTTACTCCAAAATGAATTAACCAAGGCGAGGCAAACCAATAGGAAACTACACGATCAACTCATCCAATTAGGCCGAGAAACCCAGCAAATTAAAGCGACGTGGATAGAACCAAAGAGGGTCAAACCGTTGTACCAAAAATTAGCTGCAGCCCAGAAGGGATGGGCGGAAGAAAGGCAAATGGTCCAAGGACTGAGGACTCAAATCAGGGGGCTAGAGGTAGCGTTATCCGCCTGTCAAGAAGGAGCAGCGGTGACCTACCCTCTGGTTTTCGCCCCTGCTCAATTGGCCTATCGCGAAGCGAACCCTACTCCATCTACAACCTTAACTACTCCAATCACCCCGTCAACAGCCAGTCGTCGACCTGGACGTAAGGAGCGGGCAAAGCGCCGAGCCGCTCGATCTTCCAATCCGTCGGAAATCGTATAATCCATGTGTTTCATAGATAAATAAAGCATCATTTACATATATTGTGGTTTCCGTATACATCTTATTATCTTTATATCCTCTTGAGATTTTGAAGCAACATTGAGGAAGGGTTAAATAAGCAGTACCACCCATTTCATTTCTAAAAAAATGTTGGTAAAACAATTAGGTGAACGATTGAAACTAAAACGCAAGGGGACCAAATATTTTAAAAGCGAGCACAGGTCTTCTATCGACAGCTCGTGAACTCGAGGATTGTCCGAGCAATTACAGTACTAGTGATAATACTCAATTTTTGCGGATAATTCACCACTTGAACACATTACCAACGTTGCCTAGCAACGGGTGCCAAGTGGCAGCGAGAATCATTTTGTATGGCGTTACTGGGCAACCACAGGCTAATTCAAACAAATTACGAAACCCTGTAACCCACCACCTGAGAAACTTTTGTGGGATCGTTTCATACCCATCATCGACCCACCCTTAAATTAAGTGTGATCATAATGTTACATCATTATAAACAGTCATGTCAAACCTAAATCATTTTACCACTAAACATCATATAATGACTTTAAATATCCTTTGATCTTAATCCTATATCTCATCCTAATTTGATTAAAATTATTTCATTAGACCTGAATTTATTTACCCGGCATCAATTATGGTTTTTGATATTATCCAAATTATTATTTAAATTAAATTGTACATATCAAACTAAAGTAAAAATTTTAAGTTAAATATAAATTAGAAACCTTAATAAATAAATTTTATATTAAATGATTCAAGTAACATCACAAAGTTTAAATGACATCATGCTACGATGATGTAGCTAATTTGATGTTACAATAAAAACTATGATTATTAGATACATTTTGGTCATTAATTCATAGATTTTAACATTAGAATCCACTTTATGATATAAACTTAAGCTAAATACATTGTTTTTTGACTGAAATATGACTTTTTATTCGAAATTCAATACTACTCCCTTTGACCATAATGATACATTGAATACATTTTGATAATTAATTCATAGATTTTGACACTAGAATCAATTTTTAATGCAAAATTAGCCTAAATACATTGTTGTTTGACTGAAATTTGACTTTTAGTTCAAAATTCGATCTTAACCCCTTTTGATCATATAGACTCATTCATAGATTTTGACACTAGAATCAATTTTTAATGCAAAATTAGCCTAAATAGATTGTTGTTTGACTGAAATTTGACTTTTAGTTCAAAATTCGATCCTCACCCCTTTTGATCATATAGACTCATTCATAGATTTTGACATTAGAATCCACTTTTTAATGTAAAATTAGCCTAAATGATTGAAAACTGAATTTTTGTTAAAAATCCAACACCACCTTAACCCATTGTAGCGATAAAACCACCCTAAGTACCCTGAAATCATAATTTCTGAGCCCAAATTCGTCTTATTTGTCCAAAATTAACCTTAAACTGATGTTGTTTGATTAAAATCCGATAGTTTAACCAAAAAATCGAAATGAGGTGTATTGAAAATGGTGACTTCATTAAAACAAAAATTCAAAATGACGACCATTTCATTAAACAAAATTATCAATAACGTCATTTGACCTTAACCGATGACATCATACTACATTTACTTATGACTTAATAGTGGATGGGATTGCATGACCAGATATGCTATGAAACATCTTAGGGTTACGTAACAGTGACGTAATCGCATATGCTATATAAAACCAGGTGGTTATGTGATGGCATGTTGTTATGCCATAGTCATCAGCCGGATCATTATGTAATACACACACCCTCCTTCTTGGTTCTTACTCCTTATAGTGTACTACTTTAATTTTCAGTGGACAATGTTTTTGATCAAAGATGTGAGTCCACTGAGCTATTTCAACGTCTTCGTAAGCAGTCAACCTTTTCTCAATTGACTCTTAGGTTTTTATAAAAGGTATTCGAATCAATAGCATGATCATTTTTGCAATCTTTCTTGTGAAGTAAAACTTCATTAAATCGGAGATTCTGTGCAGCAGCTGAAGCACATTTTGTAATTGATATATTTGCATATCTTTTAGAATACGACAAAAAATATAAAAAATGAAACTTTTGTAAATTATATTTTAAATCATAAACAAAAAAGGTGCCATCAGAAAAAAAAACACTGTGTATACCTATATGTTTTTATGTTGTTATTCATTATTTTTTGTAATTATCGTGTTAGTGTAATATTTTAGTTTGTGGTAAAATAGAGGGGCGTACCAAAAAGTGCGCCAGGTGGCACATATCCACCTACTCCAAGAAATAGTCTATTTCACTTATATAAATGATCTACTTATACTTGATTATATTCTGATTTATTTAAAACTCAATTTTCATTTGCTTTATGACTTTTTCCATCAATGTAAATCGATGTTGATAGCATTCAACGAATTTGAACCGATGAATCTCTTTGGAATTACAGGTATGTCTTGAAATTCTGCTTAAGAGGAGTAGTGATTAAATAAATCTTATTTGGATTTAGAGTTATACATAATTATTAGATAGTTTTTTAATTATTTATTTTCATTGTTTGATCATTATTTTATTAATAATTTTTATTAATTATTATTACCATTTATTATTATTGTTTATTTATTTTATTTTAATTTATTTTAAATATTTTTAATAATTAATTATATTATTAATTTTTATCAATTTGTTTAATTTTACAATTTTATAATCATAATTTATTTCTTTTAATTATTATCATATTATCAATTATTATTATTTAGATAACGCAAATACAACACTGTTTTAAATATTTATATTGCAATTCCAACTTCATTTATAAGACATATTTTAACAGGTTTACAGTAATCATCAAATTGGAAAGAAAAATCGATATAGGTTTTAAATTTATTATTAGCATAAATAAAAAATGTTTTAAAATTATAAATTCATTTTAATAAATTATTTTGTTTTTTTGACGTTTACATACAAAAATTAAACTAAAATAGAAAAAAGGAGGACTCCAGCGCACCTTTTCCTCAATAAAAACTAGAGTCATCAAATATGAGATAATTGAATTGATTTATTTATTTAATCATTTTCAAATTGATTAAAAAAATTACAAAATATTGGCATGGAATTAAATTAAAGAAATCACCAATACAACATATATATTATACAACAATATATTTCAACAATATATAGACTCAATGTCATTGTTAGGTAGATTTGAACTTGAAAATATATAGGATAAATTTCTTTTTTAAAGAAATTTCTTCTTTTATATTTTAAAACATTATACTAAAAATCATAAGTTCTGTTTTAAAAATCTCAATTATTTTGAAAACTTAATTTATTAAATTCTTTTAAATTGAAATTTAACAAAATTTTAATAAACGTTTTACAGCTTAAAACTGAGTTTACTAATATCAATCAATTCCATAAGTCAACTGTGATCAAGAACTTGAGAACGGAACTGACGAGCAGTCCTTCCAATGTATGTGGCATTGCACTTATGACATAAATTTATAACCAAGTTCTGAACACAATCTAAGTAGGACTTGAAATCCACTTATAAACACAAATTCCAGACAATTGTTGTGCTCACTTATATAATTCAATCATCTCAGTCAACAGTTATCAAGAACTTGAGAACAGAGATGACGGGCTGTCATTCCAACCTATTTGGCATTGTACCGATGACATAAATATTCATAACCAAGATCTGAATACAATCTAAGAAATACTTGAAGTCTACCAATAAACACGACGACGATCCTATAATGTCGAATCCAAACCAAAAAACAAACCTCACTATCTAAATCACACAAAGTTAATTCAATTATTGATAGTTTTTCGTTCATTGAATTTCTACATCTCTTCCTCAATTTCAAAACTTTCTTTTGAACAAACGAAGTAAAACTTTCAAATTGATTAAAAGATCTCCATTTTGCACTTATGAATCATGCTTCACTCTGAGACGAGAAACCGTTACAAATCTAAGTGAATCACTAATAAAATTCCTGCAATATTCGGATTTCGAAGTAAAAAGTCGGAAAAAATGCACGATTGTTTGGTATGGTACTAATCAAGTAAATCAACGCATAAAGTACCTCCATTTACAGTTGAATTATACAAATAAATGGTCTCAGAATTGTGTGGGAAATTCAGCATTCGTCTTAAGTAGCCACGTAATTTACTTGAGTTATTTACTAAGAGGTTAGTATTTCCTTGAGGAGTCGATAAAGCACTTGTTTTAATTTCGCATGTTTGGAAAAGAAATAATAATCGCGAATAAATGAAAATTTTGTAGGCCTTTTGCTTTGGACAATCTATAAATCCAGATTTTGAAATCTTATTTGCATTACTGACAACCTTTTCAAGAATCTCAATATCCTCGCCAACTGGAACGCGAAGATATTGATAGAATTCTTTCGATAATAATATTTTGATCGCCTTTCCAATGATCAAATTTTCACCATTTATGTAAACTCTGGGAAGTTACATGTAGCCACACCTCTCAGGTAAGTATTCAAATACTATTTCTGCAGCAATTTCAACAGCAATATCTACAATTTGGTGAAGGTCATTGATATTTTTCGCAACAACCAATAATGAATGGTTTAATGCATGATCTAATTATTGCTTCAAGGTAGGTTTCATCCCTATCGAAAAGAGAATCATTGATAGAAGGCATTCTTGCTTAATTTCCCTTTTAATTGGAAGATTAGATGTCAAAATTTTGCCACATATGTAGAATGACCAAGTGACAGTATCTAGCAATTTAATAATGTTAGTAAAGTCTTCACATATGCTTATGGTTCTCAGAATTTCCCCATGTAATCATGAGGTACATTCCTGAATGCATTCTTGCTGTATTTTGAATGATCAAGTGAAGAAGAAAGTATTTAGTTGTGCTCGACAAAACCTTCATGAACAAAATCCTTCTTTTGTCCAATATGTAGAATGTCGTTGAAAATCACCCATGATGTTAAACGCATTGTCAAAATCGACGAAAACAGAAGAACGATTGATCGCCAGGATGAGACTTTGTCATAATTATCTGTCTTATCAGGTTTCGGAATAAATATTGTCTTGAAGATTTTCTAACTAGTTGGTATGACTTTACTATTGATGATTTTATTAAAAAGAAAGTTGAACCTTCGGGGTCAAGAAGTGCAAGATCTTTGTATTTAATACCAACAAATACCTAGCTAAATATTGTCAGCTCGCCTTAATTCATAAACAACTTCAAATGGCAAAATTTGCGTAAGTTTAAGTACCTTTGGCGTTTTTGGCAAATTTTAAGAACGTCTCCCGTGGTTTAAATACTGGATTTTTGTGACAGAATTGTTTCAGAATGTCTTGAATTTCAGACCTGACGGTAACCGACAAGTCATTTATTATTTTATAAATAGTTAATTTCATATTAATTAGAAATTCGGATCTAATATTATATTTACTTATTTTATTTGATATTTGCTTACTACGTAAAGAAGATAGAAGAATTTCAAAAATTTCAATTTCATTACAATCCAAAATCCAAGTCAATGATAGAAGAGTTTTCAGAAGTTATTCGTACCAAATAAATGTTATTAACAATAAAATTTACCTTGCAATTTTATCTTCGTTACAATGATGTCAGAATGGAAAAACTCCCGTTTCAAGCAGGCTTTTTATCGATTGTATACACATATATATTTTTATATCTGAGCACGTAAATCGTGTTATATATTTAGTTAATGCCCTCGCCAATCGACCTATCACTCCTGAAACTATCTCACCTTTCAAAGACTATAATAATTTATTATTTGTTTATATATTCTCATTCATCATTTCATAAGAATTTCGAATTTGAAAAATAAAATCGTTCAAAGAATCAAAATCTCATACAACTTTTTTACTTTTGCACTAACAAAAACATTTAAGAGACCATCAAACTTTCTATGCTGCATAGGTTGCAATTGGCTAAATAAGATAGATTTAGAAATCATTCAGCTCAATTTTCAAGTTGAAAGACCAAAAATGCTTACAAGAATACACTTTTCAAAAAAGACTTAAATTCTCTTGGTTTTCTCGCTAAACCAAGAGATCAAATAGTCTGCAGCATTTTTACCTTACCGGCTACTCTACAAACAGCCACTGATACATATCTTTCCTCGTCGACACTGGATCTTGCCTATCAAATCAACGAAATTATTCACTTTCGTTATTGTTCCAGAATAAATGATATTATGAATTTTATTTATCCCTTCTTAAAATTTCCATTGATTGAATCTAAGAATTCTCTCCTGGCACCTAGAATTGAAATAGGAAGAAGAAAGAATCAATTTGATCATCTGGACCATAAAAATATCAATATTTTCAAGATCAAGCGAAGAACAAGACTCTAAGTTGCTAAAAGATCACACAAGTAAAGGTTTTGGAGGTACTCGCGATATGTTTCGTTTATTTTATATTTTAAGCTTTTTTCAAATTTAGATAATTTAGATAGAATATTATATTAATCACTTTCGTAGAAGAATTTTATTAATTCAAAAGATATTCAAATTCACAGTGTTATTCAGATATATCAACAAAATTGAAAAGGCAAAGAATATACATTATATCAGTAACATATCCAGTTTGTAAATCACAATAGTGCCACAAGTGTTCGACATGGATATTTAGTGGGACTTTACACAACAATTTATTGACGATTTTCGTATCAGAACAGATATTTTTAATAAAAAGGTGCTACGATTTATAAACAAAATTGAAAACACTAAATTAAATCAATTATGTCATTTATAAAAGGTAATTGTCAAAAACGAATTTGATACCAAAAAAGTGATTCTTTAACCTAAACCAAAAGTAAAGAATATTCTAAAGAAGAATTTAAAGAAGAATTTAATGAAGAATCTAAAGAAAAAGAAGTGGAAAAAATTATAAACAATAATCATTGTTTGAAAATAGTAAACATGAAATTTGAACACAGTTTACCATATTTCAATGCCTTGGTAAAGGCTCAAAATAATAAAAGAATGTCGATTTTACAAGCGTTTCCTCAATTTGTTATTGACGATTTGCTTGAAGTTATTGCAAATATAGTAAAGCTAAAAGAGTGGTATTACAAAGACATAAGAGATCCCTTTTATCCTTGGGAAACACAAAAAATAGAAGTTTAATGAAAAGAATAATGTATAAACTAAAGGGTGGGTTCTTAGGTACCTTAATTCCAATAGTTCTATCTACAATTAGTGGAATTTCACCATTAAGATCTTAATGGGTCTACTTCACTCTAAACCTGATAAAGTCGATTTAAATATTTTAACATCTTGTTATAATAATGAACTAATCATTAACCAAAAATCAACTCAAAACAATATGGACAAATCCAAAAGATCCAGAGGGTTTTGGTGTGAAGAAAAATTAACAAAAAAAGTGATTAATTTTAAAAAAGAGTCTAAAAAATGGTTATCTGAGCAACTAGCATACAGTTTAAATAAACCAATGCTGAAAAGATTCCCAACCAGACCATTGGCAAAAACTTGTGGCCAACACTGTTTAGCTTGGCTAAAGAGTATGAAGAATAAATAACTTGTTATCTAAAACAAATTTTGCAATACACCAAGCCACGTTGAGACAAATCACCTATAATATAAAATAAAAATCAATACATTTATAACATATAAACACGCTAATTCACCTTAAGGTTGTTTGTAAAATAGTCACTGAGACAAACCCTACACTATAGAAATACAAAAGGTGATAGAGAAATAAAATAATACACATTAACACAACCCATAATAAAACATGCATGTAAACTTTTAACATGTAGCCATCAGAAGTTGAAAAAACCCCTATAAAAAATTAATTTATAGACATTTTTTATATATTTTTAGAAAGAAAAATGGCGGAAAAAATTTTTAATTTAAATTTTGAGGTTTTGGCTCTGAAATTTTATAAGATTTACCATTAAAACTAAAATTAATTTTTCAGACATTTCTTTCGAAAAAAACAACTTGAAATCCGAAAAAAAGCATAAATTGTAAATTATATTAGTAAGTTTTAAAAAATAATCATAAACCCAATTATTTTGTGTACAAATTCGAAAATTTTTTCAAAATATGCATAAAAAATCTAATTATTTAATGCAATTAATAATTTTTATAACTTCAAAACTAATTTAACTCACGTTTTTTAAATAATTTCCGATAAAATAAGTTATCATAAAATAAATCATTCCCTGAATATTTATAATCATTATTAATAATAATATACATGAGCCTGTAGATCAAAAGTTATAATTATAAGTTTGAATAATGATTTAATTTCCTTGTAAAATCATAATTCAACTCGTAAAATTTTATAACTTTAGGCTTTAAACTTGAAAAAATAACTTACTTTGCAGCCATTTCAGAAATGGCTGAAATCCATTGAATTTTCACAAAAAATAAACTCCAATAAGTTTATTTATGTTTCAACTTGCACTATAGCGAAATTTATCTTAGCTTCGCTTGGTGTATCAAAATCTTTTTACTGTATCAATGGTAAATAATTATTTACGATTGTATGTGTGCATGTTGATTGATAAAGGTATGTGTGTTCGCATGTGTATGTTGATTGATAAAGATGTGTGTGTGTGTTGATTGATTATCGATTTGTATTGGTCGAAAAAATAATTACACACATTTGAATATAATGATAAACATTTTAAGAATTTGTCATAATTTACCAAAAACTAAAATTTGTAAGTGAACATTTTAAAATTTTTTAATTATGTAATTTATTTTTTAGATAATGAATACTAACAATGCCACTAATAACGGATACGAAACAACTAATTTTAATTTTTTATTAAATTAGTTTTACTTTATAATTTAGATAATTTATTTCATAAAGATGGAAATCTCGGTCCTAGCTCAAGTAAGATTTAAATTTTTTATTAATTTAATTTAAATTTCAGGTTTTAATGAACAAAGTTATCTACAATTCAATAGTGGAATTCAATATGAATCAAGTAAGATTAAAATTTATTATTAGATTAATTGGCTTTACTTTTAGATTATACCAATTATCCTCAAGTTGTTATAGTAAATTATCCTCAAATTGATGGAGGATATAATCAAAATAATCAATATGGAACAAATAATATTTAAATTTATTATTAGATTTTTTTAATATTTCATTTTTAGATTATACCAATTATTCCCAAAATGTTGGAGGTTACATGAATTATCCTCAAAACGGAGGATATCATACACAAAACGGATTTGTAACAAATAAATTATTTTTCTAATAAAATAATTTTAAATTATAATTTAGATAATTTATCAAACTATCAAAATTATCCTCAAAACGGAAGATATCATACACAAAACGGATTTGTAACAAGTAACTTTTTTAAATTTTATTAAATTTATTAATCTTTAAATCATCACAACAATAATTTTTACCAAGCGTCACATCGAATGATTATTTAAATGGAATTCCAATAGGTAATTTTGAATTGATTTTAATTTATTGATTTTTAGATACAAATAATTATGCTTCGAATAATAATAATAATTTCAACCCAATGTAAAATTTAATTAAATAAAATCAAACATCAACCTCGTTAATGAAGATGTCTTTGACAATCTTAAATGTTAGTTTTTATTGATTTTTTAATAATATTTTAAATGATCTTTTGATAAATAAGGGCCGACTCCTTCATAAATTTTTAATCAATTTTATAAATATATGATAATTTTTAATATATTAAATAAGGGTAGACCCCTTGCTTTTTTATATGATTTTATAATAAGAGCATATTCCTTTTCAAATTTTAATATTATTTTGTTCAACGAGGGCCGATCCTTGTTCAAATTTCTTTTTTTATATGGTTATAAATGATATTCATTAATTTTTATTAATGATAAATAATGGCTGACCTCATCTCAAAAATTAATTTATATATTGTAAAACCTTACCAAATATATATCTTACATAAATATTTATATAAAATAAGACAAATCATATAAAATTGATTACCACACAAGATAATTTCAAAAATTTTATTCAAAGACATTAGATATTTTCCAAATAGGCTTGATAATAGTATTGTTAATCCTAACTCCTTGAATAATTATCTGAATTTTGTATTTTTTTTATCATTCTGTATTTCTTCCTGCAATCCGTCTTTTTCACAATTGATAAAAGTAAATCTTTCATTAAAAATCAATTCATTATTATTTGATTTGGGTTATTAAAAGAATAACCGAAATCCATTTTACTGTTACAAAAATAAGTAATATAAGCAGGTTAAATGGGAAAAGTTATATAAAACTTCTAAAATATTGGCAAACAAGAAATCCATAATCAACGTAAAAAATGAAGACAATTTATGTTTTGTTTACAGTGTTTTGTCCATAATTAAAAAATATGAGATTGCCACAGGACATAGAAAAGATATTTATAGTTGTACTCAGTTTCTAATTGATTTAAATTATAATGTTAGCGAAATGCCCATGAAATTAAATGACATCAGGAAATTTGAGGCAAACAACGGAGGATTAATAATCAATGTGTTCAGTTATGACGAAACGGTAAAACCTGAACATGAAGATTTTGTTTTAAAACATCCGTTTTTAAACATTATACACAGGTCCAAAGTTACAGAAGGACAAATAGTTAATTTACTTTTATTAAATAAAGGAAAAAATTACAACTACAATGGAATAACATTACTCAATAGGTTAGTGAATTTTGATACCAAAAATAAATTTATAGAAAGAATTCGTTCTATTTGATGCGAAAGGTGTTTGAATGGTTTTACAGATATGTAAGTGGAATCAATTAGGAACTACGCTTTATACTTTCCCTGAAAACAAATTTATTAAATTCGCCGATTGGTCCAAAACTGTAACACCACCGTTTGTAATATACGCTGATTTTGAATCTGTTTTACTAAAGGATTCTGTGCACCACCAAATTCAATTGCCGATTTCAGCTGGTCTTTTACTAATTAATAATTTCGATGGCACAAACACATATAAAGAATATATAGGGGAAGATTGTGTGAAACAATTTCTCAAAACTGTAGAAGACATAGCGATATATAAGGTTTTACCATATTACTAAAAATTGGGAAGGCAACCAATGAAACAGTTAACAGTGTTACAACAGCATCAATTTGACAAATGTATTCAATGTTACCTTTGTCTAAAAGATATTGTTGATCCTGAACGGTATCATGATCACTTTACTGGGGAATATTTGAGTGTTGCTTGCAATGATTGTAACGTAAATAGAAAAATTAATAAAGTTTTACCTATAGTGTTTCATAATTTAAAGGGTTACAACATGCACCATATTCTTAAGTAGGTTTAAGTAAATTTAAAAATTGTATACCGATAATGACTGAAAATTTATTTCTTTTATTGCTCACTTGGGAAAAATAAGTGAGTTCATGGATTCGAATCAATTTGTTGATGACTCTTTAGCTAAGGCGGTTAAAACCTTGACAAATTTACCTTTGACGCGATCTGGTTTTACTGGAACTATGGTTGATGAAAAGGATATCTTTCCTTACAACTTTGTAACCTCTTTAGATTTTCTTCATGAAGCAATACGGAAAGGAATCACTGAAGCTGAATACGAGAAAGCTCAAGTGATCTGGGATGAAACCAATTGTAGGACTTTACTTGATTACATGAAAATGTATTTGAAACTTGATTGTTTTCCTTTGACTGACTTTTTCCAACAATTTCGGGCTAAATCGATAACACACAATAGGTTAGAACCTTTGAATTATTTCGACATTCCTGAAATGTCTTGGTCTTCTGCTTTAATGTCGTTGTATGAACCCATTGACTTGATAACTGATAATGAAATGTTTATCTTTTATGAGGGAGGTATTAGAGGAAGTCTTACTTTTGTGAATAAACACTTTGTTAAAATTGACGAAAGCACAGAGTTACTTTATATAGATATTAATAATCTTTACGGTTGGGCTTTAAGTCAATATTTATCTTGTGGGAAATTTAGTTGGGTATTGTCTTATGGTTACACACTTGAAGTAGAATTTGAAATTCCTTCTGAGCTTCATGATGCTTTGGATGATTTTCTTATTGCAGCTGAGAAAATGAAACCTGAGGGTTCAAAGTTTGAAAAGTTGTTGCTAACACACTATCCTAAAAATAATTATGTGATTCATTGGAGATTATTAAAATTATATTTGTCTCTTGGTGTTAAGGTCACTCGTGTAACTGTAAAATTCAATCAGCCAACTATTTTTAAGAAATATATCGATATAAACACTGATTTAAGAGCAAAAAGCTCAAATACATTAGATAAAAACTACTATAAGCTCTTAAATAATAGCTTGTATGGAAAAACAGTAGAGAACTTGAAAAAGAGAATGAATCTGAGTCGTTGTAATACGGATAAAAAACTTATGGCTTATGCCTCAAAGCCAATTTTAAAAAATCTATAAAAATAGGCGATGACCTGATTGCTGCGTTGTTAAATCCTGACTCGATATATTTAGATCGATCGAGTTATTTAGGTCAATCGGTTTTGGATTTGTCCAAACTTCGTATGTATGATGACTTGGAAAAATATCGTCGACATTTTAAATGTGATATTAATATAGCTGCTGGAGTTACAGACTCTTTCTTCTTAGAAATAAAGCATTGTAAACTGGATATTCTTTTGTCTGAAATGGTTAAAGACAATCTTTTAGACACATCCAATTATCCGTCTACTCATACTCTTTATTCAAAAAAAACTTGATTCGGTTATAGGTAAATTTAAGGATGAAAATAAGGGATAAGGTTATGATGACTGGGTATTCATTAGACCTAAATGTTATAGTTTGTTAGGTAAATCTTCTTGTCTAAAAGGTAAAGGAGTAACATTAAAGAATACAGAGTTAACCCATAAATCATATAAGGAATGTTACGAGAAAAATACAACCTTTTCTGTGTCTCAATTTCGAATTGGTACAAAGAACCATCAATTATTTAGTTTTAAAAATAGCAAGGTAGCGTTAACAAGCAAAGATGATAAAAGGGTCTGGGTGGGTAAAAATAAAAGTTTTGCTTACGGGCATATAAAAGTATCTGGAGAAGAAATTTGGATGAAGAAATTGACGTAGAAATTGTTGCTGATGAAATTCTGCAAACTGTTAATGAAAATGAAGAAGAACCCATAGACATAGATGATATTCAGTTCTCCGACTATGATGAAGAAGAATATTGTTATTAATAAATTTTGTAGTTGAAAAATGTGTTTTGTGTTTATTTTTATGTGTTTATTTTCATGTGTTTATTTTTTATGTGAATCATTTTGTTATTCATTGGAAGATTTTGAATTAATAAGTTGTAATAAGTATGAAATAAGAATTAAATTTTATTTAAATAAAAATATTTTATTAATTATTAATGTTATCTTGATTGTTTTCACTTTCATAACCAGAATCATTAGTTACAATCATTATTACGTATTCGAAACCATCCTGATAAATATGGAAGATCTCTTTCCAAATATGAAGAACAAACTATCGCATTGTGCTCCTGAGGTTTTGGCAACGCGCATCTATCAAATGACAGGAATCAACATTAAAGAAATTGTACAGATGCACTACGAATCAGTACAAGGATTGGGTTTTAAATGTATAGACTGAATTGTTTGTGCAGATCCCTCAATGCTTACTTGCCCATTTAGATGCAGAATTGATCATCAAATCGGCCTTTCGGGACTCCTCCCTTTTACAATTCAAAAAACATTCAATCAATGATAAATTTATTAAGTGCAGCGATTCTCAACCCGTGGTACGCGTACCCGTAAGGGTACGCGGAAAAAAATTAGTAATGGCGGATGTTAAAAATATAACCTAATATAACAGTTTCAGAGGGGTGGCAAACAGTGGACAAAAAAATTGTTTTAGTGCTCACTATTTTATAAGTAAAAGATTGTTCGAAGTTATGTTTTTTAAGTTTAAACAATTTACATTTGTAGCCAATATTTATTATCTTCGACTTCTACATATTTTCAGCACTTCTTATCTGAACATAAATTGTATTAGTCATATAGCTATTTATTTAGTGTTAAAACAAGTTTAAAATAATAACAACTATGGGTATTTAAGTTATAAATTTTTTTATGTAAGGGATACGAAAGCTAAAAAAAGGTTGAAAACAGCTGATTTAATGTATTATTTTGAATTTATTGAGACATTTAATTGTTGCATCATTATAATTATCTTTTTATTTATGAATATTTTATATATTTCAGTGACAATAATGACATTTAGTATATATTTAAATGTTTTATTTTTTGTGCTAAATGATGTGTTTATTTTTTCAATATTTAAGTGCAAAAATTTCATTTTTAACTAAAAAATCAATTTAAAAAAATTAAAAACTCAGTTTAAAATATATTTTTTTAAATTTAGAATTTGTTAATTATTTATAATTATAAGAGCTTCGTTTAACCTCAGTTAAAGTTGGACAGAGAAATTTTGTATTGAGAATGGTTCTTTAATTTGGAATTTACGTAGATTGGGATTCCCTAAAGGCATCAAATTGTTATTCTGATAAAATTTAACTGGCAACCTGTGCAGTTGATCTGTCAACAAAATTTAAAACATGCATATTTCGGTTTGTTTTGTTTACGTAAATAAATAACAAAATATTCTGATATTACAGACAATTCTGCCAGATATTTATTATAAAATTTTTTCGAATATTTTGACTACAACCATTGGAGAGGAATTGTTCATGAGATTAATCAAGTATAAATAAATTATATAGCAGTCACTCAAGGGGGATTATAATTATTTTGTGGTTTCATGACAAATTACGCTTTAGGCTTTGGAACTAACATTTAGATCTTTCGCATCAACCTTAATATTGATATTTAGTCTTTTGAAAATGATCTTAGAACTTGATCGAATGGCAATTGAACATACCAAAATCAATTTTTACTACACAAAAAGTAATGTGATATGAGAATTATGACTCAAACCAAATATTGCAAGATATACAGTATGATGTAATGATTATCTAATATATCTTAGAGTGGGTGCGAATTGGATAATTTCATGTCATTATATAAATACTGTGCAGTTACGTCGTAATAAGCCTTTAACTTGTTACGCCATAGTTGACCTCGTCACCACCACTTCCTAGTTGCTAACTATCGATTACCTCAACACACGTACTTACCAGACATTTTTACGCATATAACTACCGTTCGCACTTATTACACTAAAACGCATAAGGTGAAAGTCAGAATGACAATAAATAATTGCACCAATAATATAAAAACACTAATTAATAATATATATATGTTATTTAC
The DNA here is from genome assembly GCA_022537955.1 of Schmidtea mediterranea. Taxonomy (NCBI): domain Eukaryota; kingdom Metazoa; phylum Platyhelminthes; order Tricladida; family Dugesiidae; genus Schmidtea; species Schmidtea mediterranea. The sequence continues at coordinate 201,778,906 of CM039680.1, read as the reverse complement.
AAAATTGACAATAACTTAAGCACTTCAAAAATATGTAGAATTATTGAAAAATTTAATTCGAGAAGAAAATTAAATTCATACACACGAATACAGTACAAAACTTTCTTTAATAAAATTTCAAGCATATTGAAAATAACTAAGAGCCCATATAAATAAAAAAGGACCTTGTTTTAAATAAAATAAAGAAATAACCAATGTTTTCAAGAAAATTTGTATATTTCCACACCAATAATTAAATTTCTACATAAGAATATACAAGTTGTTTAAGTTTATTTTGGATTTTTAGTAGAATTTTTGCAAAAGATGACTGATTTCTACTTAGAAAATTATTACAAAATTTGGAAAATTAAAAACATTTTCAAAAAGACTTATATCAGTCATTTATAAAATTACAGAGAAGCTGTATGGCAAAGTATTCGGTTTTAAATGAAATAACTAATACTAGTCGGTAGTTCTCCATGTGCTCTATAAAGTAAAACACAATACTCCCAATGTATATTTGTATTTATATATCACAAATTACACACCCATTCTAATTTTTCAAAATATTTATTTTTTTTATTTTTAAGATGTATTTTCGCTAGAAATTATAGCCTTTTTATATATAACCTTTACAAGCCCAACAAAAGAATATTTTCATACATCAAAATTATTTCAGTTATTGTAAAGCTTCAGAAACCAGATTATGGTGATTTAAGAAATTATTATGATTATATCGAAAATTTCTTTCAAAAGGGATTGAATAAAATTATTTTACGAGATAATTAGGATTTATATATTTATGTAAATTGCCATAAGCTTAATTGATAAGCCTTTATATAATTCCATCCACACTGTCATATAATGAGCATTGACGTTGTTAGTATCTGATCACATAAACACATAGCGACCATTCACACTTAATAGTAAATTGCACTCTCACTGTTATCCAAAGCCACACTCTTACTGGTTTCAACTCACTCTTGTTTTCACAACCCTAACTTAAACTTTGAATTCAAAGTCAAGATATTATTTTAAATACCTCCACTAGAATGGTCTTATGAATGTCAACCTTTTTAATTAATTAACGAAATTTATTGTATGCATGACATTTATTTTAAATTACTAAAACATGACACTTTTAGATTAACAATATATTGATGCAGCGGTTTTCAACCGGTGGTACGCCAGATGTCGCTAAGTGGAACGCGAAAAAATATATATAAATTATTTATAAACTCTATAAATTAAAAATTAACAATTTTAGCATATTAATTTCAAAGATTATAATTGTCCATCATACGTCTGGTTGTTTTAAATGCGAAGTGTCTACTAACAGTGACTAACTGTCTAACAATAACTAATTCTAAGTCTAAGATTCAAGTCAGTAATAATCAATAGTGGGTATCATAATTATAAATTATGTTGTTTTTGATTTGACTTTTGCTGGCTGTACGCCGACATTGAAATTCCTTACCTGGTGGTACAATGAAAATAAAGGTTGAAAACTGCTGCTATATAGTTATTTTCAATTAATTTCTATTTTTGAATAGCTTTTTCTGGTAGCCCGCCATTAACTTTATATGGTTATATATGCATTCGTTTCATCATTTCCAATCCATCTATACCCAAAATGCAACAATTTTTAATTTTTCAATTTTTTAAAAAATTATTTCATAATTTTAAGTTTTAGAAGTTTTTCTTCACATCCAAGCTTATTTTGCGCTGCTCCAGTTGAATCTCAACATCTTTCTGATTGTACTATTTTTTCTGGAATATATTTTCTTTCTGAATCAAATCTATTACTCTTTGGTCTTTAGAATTCTGTATTAGTTCATTAGACATTTTTCTTATGAAGACTTATATCATTTAAATATGTAATTAGAAATTTTGGAGTTAATGCAGTTAATGTAGAAAACCTTTTGCAATCAAAGAGAACATGCAACGCTTACTGAAAGACTGATATAATAATCTGTAGCAACTGATCCTCATTAAATATCTATACTATTCAATAACAATTTCTTTAGCCTTTAATTCTGTTAAGTAACTGTGTCACATGTTATCCTTTTTTCCTGATCCCCACTGGATCTGGAATTATGTTACTCTTGAGTTCAAACAAGCTTCAATACCAAAAAAACTAACACCATACCACAAAGTTACTTATTTACTTTTAAAAACATTCTATACTCTTCAAAATTAGCCTTAGTAATATATTTTTTCCTTTAAGTTTGATATTATTGTCTCGACCATATTTACATTAGTAAGTCTTTGATGGAATAATAAAATCTGATACTATTTTGAAACAGGAAATTTGCAATTTGCTATTATTGTACAAAAAACACTTTTTTAATTTCTTGTTTATATGAAGTGGTGCAACTTCCAATTTATTTATTATAGGCGATCTTACCCAATACTCTGGAGCACTTGGCAACATATGTCACTTGAAATTTTATTTTTCGTTGCAAAATTTCATTAAACAAATTTTTTTATATTAATTAATCTTAAATATTGAAATTAAATGTATAAATAAACAACATAACAAAGGTTTTTTACGAATTAGAGAGCTGCATCTGTATAATTATAATCGGTGAAATTGTTATTATTACATTCTAACTAGGGTTTGCAATCCCGGGATCCCGTATAATTTCCTCATCTCGAAATCCCGGGATTCGTTTAAAATAATCCAGGGATTTCGGGATAATAGTAATTTTGGTATGATTTGAAGCATTGATTTATTTATTATCTAATTCATTCCTTAATTGCTGGTAAAACTATTTTGATTTTTATTGATTTGGTTTAGATTTGTATTTTTCTTCAATAATTTAAACTATAGTGATATCAGAATTTAAAATTTTGTTTCTAACAAAAAATAATACTTGATCTCCAGGATAGTATTGTTTGTATTATGACCGATGGAGCAAGCGTGATGAAGAAAGTTGGAAAAATTTTAGTAACAGCTCAACAATTGTGCTTTGCACATGCCGTACAACTTGCTATAATTTCGGTTCTATACAAGCCATCCATCCATTCTGAATTATCTAAATATGAAAATGAAAGCAACTTTATTGAAAATTTGGAATATGAATATGACGATGAGGAAGCAAATAATTTTGAATCTGACAACAGTGAAAGTGATTGTGATGAATATTGCTTTGCAGTTGATAATAATTTTAATCAGAAAACTTCTGATGTAACAATAACCCATGAAATGATTGGACCTGTCACAGAAAAAATTAGAAAAATTGTTCATATTTTTAAAAGATCACAAACAAAAAACGACAATTATTTACAAAAATATGTAAAAATTGATTTTTGGAAGGTCATTCATTTGAAAAGCGATTGTAAAACACGACGGAGTAGCCTACTCTGTATGCTGGAAAAATTTCATATGGTAAAAAGTTGTATAAAAAAGGCACTGGTTGACTTCCACATTGACGAATCGTTAAAAATGGACGAATATGAGTATACAATTGTTTTAGATTTAGTTAATGTTTTGAGTACAATTAAATTAACGGTTGATGAAATTTGTCGACGCGATGCTAATTTAATAATCGTAGATATTGCAATAGAATTTATGTTGAAAAAGCTAGAACAAAAAATTTCTAACATCAGTAACGAAATTTCAGCTTTAGTTATTCGAATTAAAGGAAGAAGAACTCAATTAAGCAGCTTAGCTCAATATTTGCACAACGGTCATAATGATTCCATGAAAATGACTAAAGTTTTTGTACCATCCACAAATTCTAAAAACAAAAAGCTTATGTTGGAGCTTTTCTAGCGATTGAATTCAACCGATATAACAGTCCGAGTTATTAAGGAAGCCGCTACCTCTGATGATATGGGAAATATCATTCAATGAAGGTATACTTTATAATGAGAAGTCTATTAGTGAACAATTGAATCAAACCCTTTAAAAAGGTTTTATATCATCTAGAAAACCCCCAACATAAGTTGAAAATACACTATCAAAACTACAAAAAGAAATGTCGTTATTTGAAAGTGGTGCCACAAAAGGGGACTATCTCCAAAGAGTTTACAATTTTTTAATGACGAATAAGCCCATAAGTGTTTTCAGCTGCTGGTTTGATGCCCTCGAAAATTCGGCGTAGGCTAAATGATGACACGATTGATGAATTATGCTTTTTAAGATCGCATTTTCAAAAAATAAATAATTGATCCTTTAATTTTTGAAATTATGAGATATATTTTGAGCGCAATATGTGAATGTTCCTTTTCAAATGAAATATTATTTATTATGTACGAGTATTTGTTTATACTATTTTATAAAGCAAAATAAACCAATGCATTTTTTATTTTTTATTAACCTATACCAAGAAATATTAATTTTGTTGATAAAAAAACTAATACCACTCATATTTATGTGCCTATTTTCCATTGATTTAAAAAGAAAAAAAATCCCGGGATTGAAAATTTTCTGGATTTTTCTAACGATATTTAAATACTAATAAAAAATTACAAATTAATAAATATGTTTTTCGTTTCTATTAAGATTTTATTTATAAAACAATTAAATATTAATTTTAAAAAAAAGCAACGGCAGCTTTAAGTTATTTCAAGTCAAATAAAGATTTTCTAATAGACAATCAAATCTTTCGGTTTTTAATTCTCATTCAAATAAATAATATTTTTAAATTTAAAATAATAAAATTTTTAAAACTTTTCAAAAACGGTATCAACCAACACACTGAATTTTCGATTTATATATGTATATATATATATAATGACTAGTCTGATTATCTGTAGGTAAAATGAACGGACAAAAGCGAATATTTTCGCAAGAAATGCAAAGCTCCTCTCTGAGTTATTGGGGAAATTATGTATAAGCAGACTTCTGCTTTTACAACACTTCATAGTTAATCAATATAGAAATTTTGGCGACAATTCTGTTCCTGGTCTAGTTGTATAAACACTTGTATCTCTAGATATGAGACTGTAAGTCGGGAAATATAATGCCTTCAAAAGTATCTCTACAGATGGGGCATAGCTGTTTATCTTCATTACTATAGTGAACAGTAGCTAGAAAACTGCACCTGCTCATTGTGATATACACAGCTTCATAACCACAGAAGAGATGAGGAGAAATACGCATACAGACTTGGAGATAAATTCTGTCCCATGCTTGATGCAAATGTCGGCAACTGTATCAAATGATCGATTGTGGAAATCATATCAACCGACATTAGATTTATCCTAGCAGTGTTACGTCTACAATGATTCGTTCTGGTAATTTTATATAGTTTCAATGAAGTAAAACACGAACATTATTAAATATATAACATAACTCCAAAGAAGTTGGAAACATTTTCACTACTATACTACAAATATTTTTTTATAACTTACTTTAATAATAATAATAATAATAATTATTATTATTATTATTATTATTATTATTATTATTATTATTATTTTTATTATTATTATTATTATTATTATTATTATTATTATTATTATTATTATTATTATTATTATTATTATTATTATTATTATTAACTGATAGATTTTCAAATCTATTTGATTTTGATAAATTGTCATTTTTATTTGAATAAACAAATTTCCTAAAATGATTAACATGTCTTGTAAAAATGTCGATTTTATTTGTTGTGATTTGACAAGTTAGTCCGTACGGTAAATCTTTAATTCGAAAATTAATATAAACAAACAAAAACAGGAATTCATTTGTTTTAATCGATGGGATATGTCGGAGTTAGAGATTTTACAGCCCTAAATCTAGAACTCGATTCAGTAAATAATATGGTTTAAATTTTTTTTTTAAACTATATTAATTCTATTTAAATGTCGATCTTACTTCTAACCAAATATTATTGTTGTTTTAATGTTTGCTTTTATCCGTTGCTACTTTATAATAACTAGCTCCTAGTAATTATCGCCAGTATCCTTAGTTCTTTCGGCGATCCTGACAGACAGTTATTAAAATCAGACGTTATAATTAAAATTATTATTTTGTTATCAAAAAGAAAATAATAAATCAAGTTTTTATCAACGTTAAAAATACCCTCAAAACATTGAGATTTAATATTAAATTAATACTTTAACTTACGTAACAGCAAAATCAGTCAACAATAATTTTATTGTTACAAGTAAATAATAGTGTAGAAATTTTTCCAATTAAAAAAAAATATTCCTCAAATTTTAGTTATCATAGATATTTGTTAATAAAATTTAACATTCTAAAATGTAACAGAACGGCTTGGCTGACAGAGCGATTACATAAATGAGATGGGAATAAATTCTGTGAACTCTAACACGAATGATTTATAAAATAAAAAAAATCATCAAAGATTGTAGAATTTGACTTAAACTGTAGAAATAAAAGAATATATGCATGAATCGTTTGACGCAGGAGAATATTATAAATTTTTAATAAATACGAATTAGATTAGAGAATATTTTTTTGTTTTTCTAGAACAAGAAATGTATTTTTTGGTTTTCCCACAAACAAATGGTTTCATTTTATCACTGGGAATATTCGTATTATAACGGCACAGATTTGTAATAATGAAATTATAAATAACAAACATGAAAAAATGAAACCTTAAAGATTGAAAAGTATTTTTTTATTATTTCTTTTGTTATTTCTTAATTCTTTTCATAAAGATTTGATTCAAGAGTAAGTCTGAGCAATGGTGTTACCAAGGAGGAGGTTTATGGCGGTAACCCCCCCCCCCCCATTGGATTTTTCATGTACAAATATTTGTCGAAATCAAGTGCCTAAAAGATCATCCACCTAAAAAAGAAAAAAATAAAAGACACTTTTTTCCTTTATTTTATTTACTGTAAATGTAATACTGTGACATCTGTCTGTACTCTGTAGTCTCTACTCTCAGTATATTATGATTATCTATTTTGTTAAATTTTGTTTTGGTTATTTTTTTCTGGTGTCCAATACGTTATCTAGTACTTTATGGAATCAGTGAATGATGTCATTATTTCGCGCCTTCGGGACCTTCATTCGTCAACGCTTGAAATGATTGACCATAATATTAATAAATATTTCTCAACTGCACCCCCATCTTCATAAATTCCTGGCTACACCACTGAGCCTGAAACACAAATTCGAAAATTTATGAAAATGAATTAATTTTAAAAGATATTTTTTCCTTTTTAGAATAATTAATATGAAACAACCACTTAATTGCTGTGAGATTTGTTTATTAAAAAAACAATTGTGATATATTAATAATAATAATAATAATAATAATAATAATAATAATAATAATAATAATAATAATAATAATAATAATAATAATAATAATAATAATAATAATAATAATAATAATAATAATAATAATAATAATAATAATAATAATAATAGTAATAATAATAATAATAATAATAATAATAATAATAATAATGAATAATAATAATGAATAATAATAATAATAACAAAAATAATAATAATAAAGTTTTCATTAAATATTCCTAATTTTTACTTAAGAACTGTGTTATATAAATATTTACAAGAAAGTTATCTTGTTTCATATTTCACCAAAGACTCCGACAACTCAAAGCATCGAGGAGTCGTCACTGATTTAAGGAATCATATTATGGAGAACAGCTCATTAATAATTCAGCAACCTTGTCCTTATAAAGGAATAAGAATTTCACTATTGCTTGTTTATATCAAACAATAGGATACAGCTTGAAGAACATCATTAAATAATATTATTCTATCCTACAGCTACTGATTCTGAAATTATATATGAATCCTATGGAATAACACGAATGATTGCTTATTTGGGGCACCCTAATATTTTTTATTTTTAATATTCATACAATTGAAATCTACAAATTTAATAAGAAGCTAATAAAGTTTCATGAATTTTATCATTGTTCCTATGAAAACTACACAATAAAATACCAACAAATTTCATTTGTTTTTTAACCAGTTTCATTAACAGGAAACTCTTTGACCCACCTCTAGTTATATATCTATCTCCGTATCACATTTCCGTATCACATATTCTTTTACTTCAATGAATAGCAATACCTTCAAAATGTAACTTGGTTGCTCAGAAAATGACAAAATTTTTGAAGCTTTTGTGAAATAAAGTTATTGTTTGACTTTGGAATATTGAAAAATAAAAAATCAATTTTGTTTTAATTAAATGGTCGCAATTTTAATTTATGTTTAAATTGTCAGATTTCAGTAAATCTGTATCATTTTGTTGTTTAATTTTAGACGAAAAAGCCAATTTTTGAATTAAAGTCATGAAAGCATGATTTAAGGGTATTATGAGCTGGTTTTTGTTTAAATTGGTCAAGCTGAGTTCAAATTGTAGTCAAGAATATCAGTTAGAAAAACCGATTTTGGGTCTCATGTGCAAAAAGAAGGGTTAAAGATGCGTCTACTGAGTAGGGATGGCTCCACGTAGTTTAAAAGTGAAAATTGGGTCTGGCATGGTTAATTGTATCTCTATTCTGAAAGTGTGATATGTGTAAAATATAAAATATAATAATATAAAAACGTATTTTTAAAAAATAAATAAAAATAATTTCATTTAAAAAATAGTTAAAAAAATTAAATCCCAAAAAATAATCATAAAGGGAAGATAACCTAAATTTGCAAGCCAAATATCCGACGAAACACAGTCCTTATTATACACTACTAGGTAATAGGTAGAGAGTGGCTCATTGGAGCACACTTCCCCCCGCGGATTAATTACGTATCGACTATCAGTATTGACTATAATCAAGAGGTATTTTTGACTCTCAATAAAAAAATTAGGATGTATAAACAAAAATAAATGTCTTAACTTATTTATCACACTAACCGTCTTATATAAAGGCTTGTAATTAGGGAATGAAATACCGGTATTTCGGTATTAAATTAAAATTTTACAGCTATATAAACTAGAATTTTTATTTTAACAAATAAACAAATAAATGCTGTTCTATTTACACGAAAACACTTCAAAATCAGGGCATCCAGATTTATAATCAGCTCGGTCCGCTTATTCAAAAAGTTAGGAAAATTGTGAAAACATTTAAACGTTCACCAACACGAAATCAGGTACTACAAGATTATGCACGTGTTGAATTCGGTAAGAAATATTGCTTAATCCTAGATTCAAAAACTAGATGGGATAGTTTAATAGTAATGCTCGAACGTTTTTAAAAATTAAAATCAATCATAAAAAAAATCAGCTATAGATTTAAATTTAAATATAAATTGTATTGATGCTGATTTGATACAGTTTCCTTAATAGTGTCCACGCTATTTCCAGTAAAGCTAGCAGTTGAGTCATTATGTCGTGAAGATGCCAACTTACTTTCCGCAGATACGACATTTAAATTTATGTTTGATAGTCTTAGTGAAATAAAGTCATCACTGAGCACAGAAGTTCGAAGTGCCTTGATGAAACGCGTATTTGAAAGAAGAACGGAGCTCTCTGATCTAATTGGCAATCTACATAAAGGTTACACGGATTCTAGTCAAATCATCAACCGAACTTTCAATTTTCCTTGTATATCGAAATTAACAATTCTTAAATCACTGTTGGATATTGTTAATCAAATGGATCTTTGGAATCAAAATACAGCTCTACTAGAGCAATCAAATGAAATTTTAGATTCCGACGTCAATGAGCCTGAGGAAGACTTAATAGAATTAGTAGATAAATCAGAAAGTTCATTGAAGAAAAAGTTGGACAAAGCAATTTTAAAACAAAAAAATTATGCTGTTATCAGAAAAAAGCCAGAACGTGCTGGTGATTTAACAAAGTGTTTGAAAAAAGAAATGTCTATTTGATGATGAAGGCGTGCGAGGAAAATATTTAGAATAAATTTATAATCTACTTTTAACTATTCGTCCAACCAGTATTGAATCTGAAAGGGCGTTTTCTGCTGCCGTTGTAATTTTAAACAAATTTCGATGCGACTGAATGATAAAACTCTTGACGCTCTCTGTTTTTTAAGAGGATATTTTAAAGGAAGCAGTAAATCTTCATGAATTTTAAGTTATTTTATGTTTAATTTATTTATTTCATATTACTTTGCGTTTATTTTATCTTTAATTTGTGAGTTATGTAAAACTTTTTTTATGTTTATTAAAAATTCATTTAATAAATTTAACACTGAATTTTTAAAAAATTATTCTTTTGAAAACCGGTTTTAATACCGGTATCCCGGTATAATCATTTTGCAATACCGAAATACCGGTATTGAGATTTCCTCCGGTATGGAATTCAATACTTGTAATCACTCCAATTGTATTTTGGTTTTTTTCTAATATGATAATATGGTAAATGTGATTATTTGTACAGTCATATTATCTTGTTCATGTTAGAATACAATAATTATTTTTTAATTTAAAATAAAAAATATATTTTTTTTGTAATTATTTTTTGAAAGTTTCAGAAAGTTTCTCTCCAACCATCTGTTGTGTGATGCAAGCTGCATTGATATTTTGTTAAAAATTTGAGCAAGATATACTAATATTTAGGACTTGCCCAATGCATTTTTAGTTTTTTAGTTATTTCGCCATAGAGGCTTTGACCGCCGGGACATTTTTTCAATATGTCAACAAGAATGAAGAGCAAACAAAGAATGTCTTTGCACATTTACAATTAATAATCAGCAATATGCTCATTGTAAATAAAATGCTGCATTGCTTCATAATTTACAGGGAATGTTTTAATTTATTATGTATTATTCTGATAAACATATACAATGCATTAATATTAAGGTTTGATATTAGTTATTCACTTTTCAGTGCTTTGGAAATAAACTAATATTGGTAATAAAATCTGTAGTACAAAATTACTATTTTAAGTACTAATTAGTTGAGTACAATAATACACATGTTCACCATATCGGCAGGTACTATATGATGTCTTATTTCGCAATAAAATAAAATAACTAATGTAATGTAATATTAAATTGACTTTAGGCTATATCAAATTCTGAAAGCCGGCAAACTTTAAGTGTCAAAATAACCAGTTTTAATTGAAAATGCAAAAGATGACTGACTTAATTAAAGAAGTAGAACAAGAATATTACTTAATAAGTTCAAGCTAAGTAAGTACGTACTAAATAAATAACAAAATATTTAATATTTTAGTAAAAATAAAATTTTTTTAGATTAACATGTGGGTTGGGCAAGTCCTAACTAAAAGATTGCTCTATCTTCACGATATTTTGACTGTAGAGTCTCTAGATGTGACACCATCAAATGGTTGGTTGGAGAAAGGAAAAAAACGAACTTAAAAATTTTCAATTATGTATGGGACCGCCCTAGTTATCGACAATAATATCCTCCAAAATACAAAATCTTAGAACAAATCATGCAAGACATGAAAAGAAGCTTAATTTTTTATCTGGAAAAAAGAATAAGTTCTCATAGGAACATAAAGAAGGTTAGTGAATTGTTTCAAAATAAATAAGAACAGGGCAGAACAAACGTTTATGATGCGGCGTAACATATATTATAATAATATAAATTTTGCCTAATTCATGAAAAAAACAAATCAGCAATTTCATGAATTCTTCTTAATTTAAGTTAGATTAGATTATGCTTCTAAGTTACTGATAGCTTTTATGATGTTTACAAGCCTCCGCGTCAACCAGCATTTACGTCATAACAGCGTAAGAATCGATCATTTTTGGAATTAAAAATGGATATTAATGTGACTGTAAATTATGACTAATTTATTTTTTCACAATCTAATGACATTTAATTAGTTTCAAAATCGCTAGAGTGCCAGAATCTACTTGCCGATAACATGAAATGAGCTATTCAATTCTTGCCAATTTCATCAATTCGGTAAAGGCTTGCGTTTTTCATGAATTGGGCAACATTTTACCCATTTCCGTAATTGGCAATTTCATGGATTCTGCGTAACATATGTGAAGCTAATATTGATAAAAATATATCAATTCAATTATTATAAATTTTATATTCACGTTAACATTATAAACAAAAAAAGTTTCCTAGCGCGTGCCATAGAACAATAACGGGAACTCAGATGAATTTATAGTATTTTCCTTTTTAGGCGATTCCATTGTAATAAAACAATCAAAAATAATTCCTAAAGTTATTTCCGTATAGGGCAAAATTATTTTAACTAATTGGCACAAGTAAATTATTGAATTAATTAGATACATTTATTGTTCCAGTGATTTTCTCTTTGGTAAAGAATTGAGATATGTAGCAAAATATTTAATTATAAAATAATTAATAAATGATATAGTAAGTAGTTACTGCAAGTTTCAAGTTTAAAAATAACAAATGAAAATTTTCGAACGAATATAAAATTATGAACCTCATAAGTCTCCAGACTAAACCACGAGTTACCTACCAACAGTCCCGAAAATCGTGGTTGGGATCATCATAAACGTTATTCGACTTTATCTTGTAAATAGTTTGACTTGTTACTAATGGCATATATACCCGAAGAAAAGTAATGACTGGCGAAATTTCTATAATATTTATATATATACAGTGGCGCATTTACGCAGGAACGCCTAGTGCCTTAAATCTTGAAGGGTTATCAATTGAACGAAATAATTTGTTGAAATTATAAAAAATCAATGGTGAATTTTATCTTCAATGACTTAATTTAAATATAAACTATTTTATAATTTTGAAGTTTAGCATTCGCATAAACGTTTATTATTAAAATTTATTAATGGTTGGGCGAATAATATTCAATTTTGTCCAAAACAACATCGAACTTGCTAGCAACAACGCAAACGACGGCTGCTTGCTGAGGTTTACTTACTAATATAATATAAGTATAATCATTATAATTAAAAATTAGACAATTATAGATATTGGTAAAAAATCTCAGTTTAAAACTGCCACAATGAAACGTAGCTACGATTCTGGAGCCTCAAAATGAAAGAAGTGTAAGCATGCAATAAATGAGCTAAGCAAACATAAAAACTCGTTGGATGTATTTGTAATTCCTTGTGTTAATACGGATGCGAGACAAAGTTGACATTTACTATCTTCCATTAATGTGAATGTAATAGTCGTTGATAATTTTACACAACCAGGAACACTATTCCAGCCACTAGATATGACATCGCCATTTCTAATATAAAACGATTATGAAATTACAGAGACTAACGCAACCAAAATTAAATTTACCTTTGATCTCAACGAACAGACACAGATTTCAAGCATTAACAATGAAAAGCATCTTTCGTTAAGGACAGCGGGGGCCAAAATTTTTATGTAATGACCCTATTTTTTAGTGAAAATAAAATTTGACCACCTTTTAAGTGTAGCATAAACAAAAATTGAAAAGTGCAAAACAAAATCATATTAAAATAACACTTATATTTATTATAAACACATCGTATTAAATGTAATTATTGTCATAGTATTTATAAATATTGGTTATTATTAGTGTAATGGATGTGCCTGAGTATTATCACTAATGGTGTCCATTCTTGGTATTATTGTTAAAATTGCTACTCTAAGTTGATTCTCAACATCTAGACGTGACCGGTATTTATAAAAGTTAATTTGGAAAAGAAAGTTCCACATAGGTAAGTATAAGCAAACGGTAAAAGTATTTCTGATGCTTTTGAAGATATACTTCTATATTCACTTTTAATGCTAATCCAAAAGCTTGAAAGGCTTTTAGATTTAAAATCTATTTTCAATGTCAAATCATTCGATAACTCCAGCAGTTTTTCATGTTGAGAAATGGTAAGGTCATCACTAGAAATATTACCGGCAAAAAAGTTACGAACACATTAAAAATTTCGATTTTCCATATTTTTTAATCTTTCTAATAAGTTTTGATTTAGATTTTCGAGCTGATTCGATACAACAACATTAATTTGATCGCCATTAATATTAAAAGCATTTAAAACTTCATTTAGAGATGGAAACGTTTCACGAGATCCAGTATCATATTTCAGTTTCCAAAATTTAAGCTTTTGCATAAAAGCAGAATTTTTATGTGACTTCTGAAAAATTTATAAAAAAATCAGCCAAAAATAATGTCAAAATTTAAAGTTTTTCAAAAATTAAATATTATTTCCATAATTGCTATAATTGACGACCCCCCAAAAAACTCGTGACCCACACTTTGGCCACCGTTGGTTTATAAGATCACGAAATTCACAATAATGGATTTCTGAAACTGAAATAGTATATCCTAAAGATGTTGGTCAGTGGCCTGTTAATGAAACGTAAAAGTTGAGGGAACAATCTTTAACTCAGAAACCAAAAGATGTGTATATTAAAATGGGCAAAAAAATTCATGTCATTCAAGTCGATGATCGAGATAGAAGATACAATCAACATTTTCCCAAGAAAAATATTTACTTAGAAAAATCAAACGAAACCCGAGAAAAACGTGATTGATTAAGTAATAGTGAAACAACCAGCAAAATGTATTGCTATATTTAAAAATGGTTTTCTAAAAAGAAAATACAACTAACGAATGGTTATTTCGATTTGAAAACCGTATCAAAAGTACTAACTGCAAATGAAAAGTCAAAAGACCACCGATGATGTATGATAACGTATTCAAAATGCTTAGTACAAGAAGAGCACTTCGATACAACTTTAAAAAAACAACTATAAAAACAGCAGCAATATTAGAGTAAAGTTCTGAAAAATGTAGTTGCGACCATGAAATTGTTTTCTGCCCAAATGAAACAAAGAATTCAGAGATTCTACAAACAAAAGTCTTGATTATCTTGCTGAAGTTGAACAATTCATGCAGAATTATATCAAGAAATTTACGAATTGTGGATAGGTTTCTGTTAGTTACATATTCAATACAGTTAGCAATGAATTTTGTACAATACTGGGTGACAATTTAAAAGTTCTATTTATTCAAGAAGTACAAGTGACCAAGTATTTTGCATTGATTGTTGATTCAACACCGAATGTAAGTCATATTGATCAATTCAACTTTTTCTTTAGGTATATTCTTCGGACGAAAACGAAAAAGAAAGATTATTTTCTTTTCTTGATATCCAAGGTCATGATGCTCTATATTTATTCCAAGTCATCATTGACACTACACTCTTAAGAAATGGGGCATCGATATTAGAAAATGCAAAGGTCAAATCTATAACAGCTCAACCAATATGTCAGGAGAATATACTGGATTGTGTTGGGCCAGCACACAGATAGCCTTGAGAATTGTTTAAATGCATCAGTAATACAGCACGAAAACCCAGCACCAAGATAACTTAAAATACAATATACAACACCAATTAAACATTTTAAAATCTGAGAGAATATAAATAAATATAAAATCAAAAACATAAAAGTAAAATAAAATAAATACAAAATGCATCAAGAACCGCACGAAATTTACATAAAAAATAACATAATAACAAGAAAATTCGACCGTAAAATGACCATTTATATAAAAGAAAAAATTAATGAATTAAATAAATAAAAATAAAATATTTTTAGCTGAATAAATTTATTTAAAAATGTTAAAAATAAATTACCAATTTAAATTAAGAAATAAAAAAAAATTTAATATAAATAACACAAATAATTTCAAGGTCGAATTTTGTTTAATTGCAATAAAATTAACACACAAGGTTAAGGCCAAATTGTAGGTATATATACTGACGTGTTTTCACAAATTAACAAGCACAAGTACTAGAACTAAAACTAAACTAAATATTACTTGACAGTATTATTTCTAACTTGGTTAGAATATCAATTTTCCGTCTCACTGGGAGACTGGTTGTATTAGTGTGCACTATAGCACTTATTGATTGGAATTTTTATTAGAATTATTAATGGATGGATTATCAATGGATTAGGTTTTCCGAATTAATTCAAATACTTAACAAAAATAGTAAAGTAAAAATGAAACTGTAAAATAAGGGCGGATCGCTGCCCAAGTTTTCCGAATTGATGAAAATACTTATAGAAAATGGTAAAGTAAAATGAAATGTTGTTTAAAAGTTAGTGTAATATCCTTATAAAACCGAAAAATAAGGGCGGTACGCTGCAAAATTTTTCGAATTAACATAAATACTTTATCGAAAACCGGAAAAATACAGATGGATTACAGCTAAATTTTTATACAAGAAAAATATTTTATAAAGCTGAGGAATAACGAAGGATCCCTAGTAAAAACTTGATAATAATAATGATAATAGTAAGGATAATGGTAATTATAATAATAATAATAATAATAATAATAATAATAATAATGATAATAATAATAATAATAAAAATAATAATAATACTAATAATGATCATAATTAGGATAATAATAATAGTAATAATAATGATAATAATAAAAGTAGTAAAAAAATCATAGTAGTAATAATAATAAATATGATGGTAGTTATAGTAATAAAAATAATAATAAAGGTAATAGTAGTAACAATTAATAAAGGTAATACATATAATAGTATCAATGATAAGGCTAGCAATAATAACAGAGAACATTGTGGTTATAATAGGGATAAGGGTAAGAGAGATACTGTGTGAATATTTAACATAACAAAAGGTGTACAGGCCAAAGAATAATCATCAACACGGACGACGATAAGAAGGGCTATGGGAATGGACCTGACAATACATGATATGAGAGTATAGGTTAACATTTGAAAGAGTTAGGAGAATAATGGGACCTAAGAATCGAAATCGAGCACAGGCCTTCTATCGGCAGCTCATTGAACCCACGGATCGTTCGGTTCAATTATAGCATTAGTAATAGCGCTCACGTTTTGCGGACGATCTACCTACTCGAACACAGTTCCAACGTTGCTTAGCAACGGGTGCCGAGTGGTAAGCGAAAGAAATATTTGTATGGGGTTGTCTGGGTAACAACCATATAGTTTCAAAAAATATCAACACCCAGAAACCCACCAATTGTAAGATCGCATCAAAGCTAAAAGCCCAATTGCATAATCCATTCCGTGTTCTAACCATTAACTCTATTTAGTAGGTAATGCTACTGGTGAGTCTTATGCTACTGCAGTGTCATTTTTTGACTTTGTGCAAAACGTGCATATGTGACTTTCAACGTTAACCCATAGGGGGATCATTTAAGAAAAATGCACTGATAGTGAAAAAGGTTTCTGATACCAGGTGGTCTATGAAAGCAGATGTTGTTATAGCTTTAAAGAAAAGCTATAAGGAGATAAAAGCAGCTTTGTCTGATGAAAGTATTGATGCAAGACATAAACCAGTTGCAAAAGCATAGGCTAAAGCGCTAGTAAGAAAATTGGAGCGACACGAGTTAGATTTATAATGATTGTATTGTGTAATTCATAGCAGTAAAGAATAAATGCAAACAGTAAATCTTTGTTGCATTAAAGACTATGTTTAATTTGTTAACAATTTTTTCAAACAGTCAGAGAAAATTTCTAATGAACAGATGCAAAGGCAAGACATATACTTGGTGTAAACAACAATATTACTGCATATGAAGGTAAACGACCGAAAAATGTACTTTGTTTTTAAAAAACCGGTTGAGAATAATCTCATGTAATAAGGACGAGAACAGTTTCCCCAGAAAAAAAACTCGGAATCCATCTGAAAGCTTATGACATCAAAAACAGCCGCTTTGGAATGTTTTTTGTCAGTGAACAACTTAACAAGAGGAGTGATGGAAACAAGATAAAAACTTTGATGGATACATATAAAGATGATATTGACTGTTACATGTTTGAGGATGAGGTTGATCTATTTATGATTCTTGCCAAAAAAGGAAACATCACAAATTCCATCAATATGTATCAGTTCATGGTACGTGGTGTACTATCCACATTTCCAAAACTGAAATAATTTGCGTATCTACCTTACGATATCAATAAGTAATGCTTATGGAGAACGATAGTTTTCTGTACTTAAAAGTGAAAACCTATATCAGAAATTCCATTAATCAAGATTGGCTTGGTAATTTAGCATTGTAGTGCCTCGAATCTTCTGAAACAAATAAATCAAACTTTGAGCAACAAATTGATGAATTTGCAAGGATCAAAAACAGAAAGAAAGCACTTTAGTGGGATGCTTTAGCAGTAAGTAAAATTTGTTGAAATTTTAATTTTGCATGTTTTGAAACTTTAATTCTATAATCTATATTCTCTTATATTTCTATAGCGTTATTTATCACTGCTATACTAGTTAGTAAAAAAGTAACAATGGTTCAATTTCAAGTTTTTTGAAATTGAAATTTATTGATTAATAATATAATAATATCGCATTACCTAGACAACAACTTTCGTCAGATGAGACATTTTCACACTTGTGCACATAGATTATCGAGGTGGAAAAAACAATGGCAAATGATCATTTTAAAATCATTTGAAAAATTTTCCAAACATTTTATGTGATCGAAAATTAATGTAACAGCACCAACATGTTTTCCAATCATTGAACAGATCCATCCTTTGCGATACCTATGAGATTTTTCAAATCTATCTGACAACTTTACGCACATTTATGATAGCATCTTTAATATTTCTTCCAGTGTTATTACCTTTCAAACTCACAAGTTCGAGTAGTTCTTTAGTAATATCCATTTGAATGTCAACGCCTCCAATAAAAATATCAAGTTGAGCAGTATCATTAAAGTAGGTAGATGTGTCCCATCTGGCGCACTTTTTGGTACCCCCCTAACAAAAACAAAACAAACTAAAATAAAATGTAAACACAAAAATTTACAAAAATAATAAATAAGAACAAGAACGTATATAAGTATACATTTATTAATTCAATGAACAGTTGGCTGAGCTGTTGGATGATCTGTTTGATAGGCTGTTGGATGTGCTGTTGGATGTGCTGTTGAATGTGCTATTGGATAATCATGTGGAAAATTATTATCTTTATTCATTGTCAGTCTCAATCATATAATGACCGTATGTTAGACTTACATTCTTTTTTACCCAAACCCTTTTATCCTCTTTGTTTGTTAGTGCAACCTTTGAAGTTTTAAAACTATAAAGTTGGTGATTGTTTGTACCAATACGAAATTGAGGTAGAGAAAAGGTGGAGTTTTTCTCGTAACAGTCCTTATAAGATTTAACGTTGTGTCTTTTAATGTGATTCCCTTAGCTTTTAGGCATTTTGATTTTTCTAGTAAACTATAGCATTTGGGTCTAAAGAATAACCATTCGTCATAACCTTCTCCATTGCTTTCATCCTTAAATTTTCCAATGACCGAATCAAGGTTTTTAGAATAAAGTGGATGAATAGATGGATAATTAGATGCATCCAAAAGATTATCCTTAACCATTTCAGACAAAAGAGTATCTATTTTACAATTTTTAATATCCAAGAAGAGTCCGTATCTCCAGCAACTATATTAATCTCACGATTAAATTGTCGTCGGTATTTTTCCAAGTCCTTATACTGTAGCTCGGTAATTCGAAGTTTGGACAAATCAAGTACCGATTGTCCTATATAACTCGGTCGATCTAAGCATACCGAGTCAGGATTTAACAAAGTAGCAATTAGATCATCAGCAATTTTGATACTTCTTTGAAAAGTTGGTTTAGAAGCATATGTAATCATTTTCTTTTCTGTATTACATAATCTAAATTCATTCTTTTTTTTCAGGTTTTCGACAGTTTTACCATACAAACTATTATTTAGGAGCTTATAATAATTTTTATCCAGCGTGTTTGTACTTTTTGCTCTTAACTCTGTATTGGTATCAATGTAGTTTTTAAAAATAGGAGACTGTTTGAATCTTACAGCTCGATTCACATGAGTAACCTTAACACCAAGAGACAAGTATAATTTTAGTAAACGCCAATGAATCACATAACTCTTTTTTGGGTAATGAGTCAATAACAATCTTTCAACCTTAGATCCATTAGGTTTCATTTTCTCAGCAGCAATAGGAAAGTCGTCTAACTTATCGTGAAGATCAGAAGGAATTTCAAGATTTAATGCAAGAGTATACCCATATGACAAAGATTCAAGATTTAAAGAAAAACAATCGGACAATATTGAATCAAAACCATCAAGTATCCAACTGAATTTGCTACAAGGTAAAGGTTGACTTAAAGCCCAACCGTATAAATTATTAATATCTATATAAAGCAACTGAGTGGTTTCAGTAGTTTTTACAAAGTGTTTATTAACAAAAGTAAGAACTCCACGAATACCACCCTCATAAAAATTATAAATTACCATGTCTTGCAATAGTTCAATGGGTTTATCTAAAGTTATTAACGCAGAACTCCAAGACATTCCAGGAATTCCAAAATAATTTAAAGGCTCTAAACTATTATGAGCTATAGATTTCGCCCGAAATTGTTGGAAAAAGTCAGCTAAAAGAAAGCAATCGAGTTTCAAGTATATCATCATATAGTCAAGTAAATTTACACATTTAGTTTCAGTCCAAATTAATTGAGCTTTCTCATATTCAAATTCACTCACTCCTTCCCAGATTGGAGGCAGTTTATAAGTATTTTCGAGGACCTCTAAAATAGTGGCAAAGTTGTACGGAAAAATACCTTTTTCATTAACAGTGGTACCAGTAAAAACAGATTTTGTTAATGGTAAACTAGTCAAAGTTTTCACAGCCCTAGCTAATGAGTCATTAACAAACTGGTAAGAGTCAATAAAACGTATTCTAAGCTTACCAACATATACCATAAAGGATAAGAATTTTTCACTGCTAATTGGAATACATGATAAGTTACAATTGAAAAATTGATTTATTCCATACTTAAGGATATGATGTAAGTCATACCCACGTAAATTATGAAACACTACAGGTAATAATTCTTTGATGCTCCTATTAACATTACAACTTTTACACGCTGGACCAATATATTTTCCTGTAAAATGGTCATGGTCTCTAACCTTATCTACTATGTTCTTATTACACAAATAACAATTTTCACAATTATCAAATGAATGTTCTTCGTCAAAAGTAAGTGGTAACATTAGCTTTTTCCCATTTTCTTTATAATATGGTAGCACAATGTTTGGTCCTATATCTGAAACCTTCTTCAAAAATTCATAAACGCAGTTTTGACCAATGAAATGATAGTAACTTGTCATACCAGTGAAATTGTTGATTAATAAGAGTCCAGCAGAAATTGGCAAATGTTTTTGAAATTAAATATCATCTTTTGGTAAAATAGATTCAAAATCTGAATAGATAACGAAAGGAGGTGTTATCGTTTTTGACCAGTTTTTGAACTCCAAATATTTATTTTTATCTTTTGGTAATATATATAGCGTAGTACCCAACCGAATTTTCTTACATAACTCCTGGTGTTTTTCAAAGGATTTTAGCTTACGAAATCCATTTAAACAATTTTCACACCATTTGCAACGAATTCAAAATTTACAATCATGGTTTTTATGACAATTCATCAAGGACTGTAAATTAGTTGCTGCCGTATAATATCAATTTAAATTGAATAAATTATAAATATGATATTCAATAATAAGTAAATTTGATCCACTCCAGTTACTTTTGTTCGGTGAATTATATTTAAATATGGATGCTTCATTATAAGTTCTTCTATATCCTCAAAGTTTTCGTTATTATAAATCATTACATTAATTGCTAAACCAGGATTTTTCTTCTCAAAAGTTGGAATATCACAGAATTTCATTGGCATATCGTTAGGATCGTATACCAAGTCATTCATTTACGGTAAATATTTTCTTGGTCTATCTCTATCTTTCTTGATTTTATCAGATTTCAATACAGCTGTTACAGTACTGTTACTGATTCTTCTATTCAAAATAAACAAGACTTTTGGTGCAGTAGAAATATCACCGAATAATAAAGCACCAGACCACTCAATAAATAGATATCAAAAACGATACTCAATATAATAAAGACAGGACTCGATAATAAAGAGCTATGACGATCAATGTAAATGCCGAATTAATGATAAAAGTCAAATTATTTAAATATATAATTACATTAAATAATGGAAACCTGAGATACGGATCAGTTTGTGAAAATCAGAGAGAGGAAGAGTAGGTTGACGCAGGATCAAATTTAAATTCTATGCAGACCACTCTAGACTGCCAGACGACTAAATGGTAAACTTACTAATATGACTGTTGTGATTGGAGTGTTGGGCCAATTCAAGGTTTTGTTTAAATGAGTCGAAAATAACGAGCAAACACAACAACGAAAATTCAAAATCAGACCTATTAACATCAACTAAACAACCCTAAAATATGAGGAAAAGGTAATTAAATATAAAATCATAAAACATAAAAGTAAATTAAAATAATAACAGATATGCATCAAGATCTGCACAAAATTAACATAAAAATAACAAGATAACCTAAAGATTTGACCGAAAAATGAACAGTTTATAAAAATTATCAAGTAACAAATAAAATAAAGAAAAATGTAATATTTTCAATAAGAAATATTAAAATCAAATAAGAAATAAAAATAAGAAATAAGAAAAACTAAATAAAATAAATTGTTCATTTAAATCAGAAAAATGTTAAAATTAAAATTAGATACTACAATTGAAACCAAGGTCAAATTTTGATTTAATGCATGAAATAAAAAAAGCACGCAAGGCTAGGGTCACAGAATAGGTATAAATACTGATTCATTTTCACAAGATTTTAACCAATTGGTGAGAAATCAGTTTTTCTTGCAAAAACCTAAGCCGTTTTTTGTCAGAAGAAACCGATAATCACTTAGTGAGCTATCACTTTTTCCTTACAAAAGCTTCAAATCAATCGACCTTACAGAATACCAACAAGGAGTCTTACGAACACTATGAATCAATTTATTCGACGCTGTGAATCTATATTCCCAAGTGAGGGTAATTTCAAATGAGGAATGCTGATATGACAACCGATGTATAAATGTTATGACCAATTATATGTATTCAGAAGTAAGGATGTATTATAAAGTCGAAATTTTTCCGGCCCACATCCAAGACTTATTGCAAGATATTAAAATATACATACAAGTCGAGACGTGTAAGTGCAGGTATATCCGTCAATGTCACGTGTCCGTGAAGATCCAGTCGTGCATAACGATGGATCCAATCGGGAGTCTCAGTCACCCCCTCCCGAAAAATCGACCTAAAATATTTCTGACTCATCGGCTCAAAATCTATCACACCGAGTAGTCCAGTAGGCATTCATATAATCTTAATATCAATATGTTCAACCTTAAGTTCAAATGTCTGAGGAAAGGAGTGGGGGAAACACGCAAATTCTTTGCAACGGTAAGAAATCAAATAACTCAAAATATTTAGTAATCGCAATAAATGAAAACGTGGTAATATATGGTGACCTATAAATTAATCAAAGTTTTTATAGATTTAATGAAATAAAACCCGTAACTGAAATTCTGGTACTAAACAATAAGCATAAATTGTTCGAGAATATTTGGTAAATACAATAAAATGTGAATAGTAAATGAGTTTTTAATAATATGTAATGAACCTCACCAAATTTAACCAAGATGTCTAGTGAGCCAACGAACCCCGTAAAAAGATTATTTAGTAATAGATAAATAAAAATAAAATTAATTAAGTGATCTAGTAAATTTAATAAACACCATAAACAAATTATTTAACGATAAGTAAACAGGGAGGCGAGTCGATTTAAATATTTCGTGAGTAAACCGAGAGAATACTGCAGATAAAAATAGAATTATAAAAATAAAAACCCACCCAACCATCTATAATGAACCAAATTGTATGTTGAATAATAACAGGACTATCGAAGAAATTGATAGGATACAATAACAATACGAATCAGGACCGTTTCGAGAACATGCCGGAAATAAAAATATTAAAAAAAATAAATAAATTCTGGATAAATCCAATTAATGCAATCCTCTTTTCGGCCGAGGGAGGAAATAGACTTGCAATCCTCGGTGCAATATGATTCATCAAGCCCTTTTAAATGAATACGATTTTCTCGAAAATCTCCAAGGCGAAAAGGTCAACTGAATTTAGAAAAAAAAATTCCAACCAGAAGAAATAAATTCGCCAAATTAAATGTCAAATGCAGAGAGTGTGTCGACCTGCTCTTCATATACATAGGATCGATGAAATAATAACAGCAGTAATACTTACAACTAATGAATAGCAATCGCGGAAAGTCAATGTCGAAATGTCCTTCTATTTCTTCAAGGAAGGATTTAAACCACAGAATTTTAACGCAACCGTCGAAGTCAAGTAGTTTGACGCCACAACCAGACGATATTCCCGAGACACCAGGTAATAGAATTTCCCAAGTTCTTATGATTATTTAATTAGTGTTTTATGCATCCCACCAAAATGAAAAATCCGAGACCATCCAGGAAATTCCAAACTCACAAACCCGAGAGCAACTGATTAAAAGATACGCCATCAAAATATATTTAATGAACCAAATAAATATCCATAATATGTTGAATGTTGATACGAGTTACGAACTCCGCTTTCTTTTGAACATAAACAACGACCAAATCCCGAATTAACCCGACTATCAGGTCACGTGAATAGACTACAGATTTCATCAAGTTATATCTACAGAATTGTTAAATGGTGTTTCCCAACCTAATTTCTCTGACATTCACGAAACGACAAATGCATGAAAATATTACCACTTATCCAATATTAATTTACTGGTAATGCCCCAGAAAACTCGTTGTGGAATTAGTAATATCTTAACTATACAAAATTAAATGCATAAATTACACTATGGAAATAAATTAAGAGAAATGCGATTCCAAAAATTGAATAATCAAAGTTAAAAATATGCATATGAATTAATGAATTTTTACCAATCGAAGAAATTTTGGCTAAATTTATAATGTAATATAATAATTTTTTATTAACATCTTTTCAAAGTCGGAAAAATAGATGACATTATCAAAATCAACTTGAGTTATGACGTTTAGAGTTTGATCATGATGAGGCATAATAATGATATAACATAAAGGGTTTTTTCGAATAACAGAGCAC
Organism: Schmidtea mediterranea; assembly: GCA_022537955.1. Classification (NCBI taxonomy): domain Eukaryota; kingdom Metazoa; phylum Platyhelminthes; order Tricladida; family Dugesiidae; genus Schmidtea; species Schmidtea mediterranea. The sequence continues at coordinate 201,754,030 of CM039680.1, read as the reverse complement.
CAAGGAAATACCTCTAAACGGGCGAGGGTAATCTTGAACCATCGTAATAATAACGACTTAAGTCCTTGATAGTATTAATGTTGAAAAATCTAATGACGGAGTTGGCAAATAGTTCATTAAAAGGATGCAATAAATTCCTAACATAAATGGATGATAATATACGATAGCCTAGACTACTCATCTCTATATTCAATAGGCCATACGTCACTCATGGACGGATCTTGGGATGACAACACCCGAATCACCATTCGATTTCCACATAGGAATGCTGCTCGATGCTGACAAGCCTTGTGGGACGCAGGGTACACGGTATCGCCGAATCAAGGATTCATTTGGCTGGACTACTCCACGGACATAAATGACAAAGTCCAATTACCCTGCATCGCCATTAAGCGCGAGCCAGGGCGGAACCTTGCACGAGAAGCTCGTCAGAAGGCCGAATTCATGCTGGCTAAACTGGAAGAACATCAGCGACGAACTCAATGGCAGATCATTATTGCACGCTGCCATCTTCACCACATAAATGCCGACATAGCAGCTGGACGGATTCCATTATGGAGTGTTATACGAGTTAAATGATCCGGCTCTGAACGATATGGAGACACCAACCAGCAAAGTGGTGCCAAGGAAACTCATCAGAACATCGGCTCTAGATCGCCTCAGAGTACCGCACAGGGATGACGAACATGCCTACTCAAGCTGTTCCACTACAGAAGGCTCAAACTTCAAATGTTATGATAAGGAAAAAAGAGGAAGACGATTTTAAGATATTATGTATTAAATTAGAATTGATTTGTAATAAAAATAAATTTTAGTGCAATCAACTTGTGACATCAATTAATACACCTTATTGTAATAGATTTTGACTGCTAGCTGAAAGGAAAATCAGAACACGATAACAATACAGACTGTCTGAGCGTCACCGCAAACTGTTGAGAAGGAAAACAAGTCGACAAAAAAGCCTGATAATATAGATAGCGCAAACTGGCATCGAGCCGAATAAATAGCGATGTGCGAACCGATTATTTTCAAATTATTAACAAGATAAAAATATAACCTGTTTAAACTCCATTATAATTATAGAGATGGATACACACTGAGTTCTAAGGAAAGAACTGGTCAAATCCCAACGAGAAAACACGTATTTACATGTCCAACTCTAAAAAATGAGTCGGGAAATCCAAAGATCAAGGCGACATGAATGGAACCGCCGAGGGCCAAATTAACCTATCAGTGGCTAACCACCACCCAAAATGGGTGGGCAGAAGAAAAAAAACTGGTCGAAAACCAAAAAACCCAAATTCGAAGCTTGGAGGCAGCACTATCGGCTTGCCAAGAGGTCAACGCAGTGACATATTTGTTGGTATTTGCTCCAGCGCAAATAGCCTACCGCGAATCAAAAACCACAGTCCAGCAGCCAACTCCCAAACGTCTTCATCCACCACCACGGAAGGCAGAGCGAGTAAAGCGACACTCACAAAAAGCCACAGAAAATCATCTAGTGAACGCAAACGTGAAATAAAAATTTAGTTGTTGAGTTAAAATATAAAATCTTCTTTTATTATTTTGTGAATTGCTTAAGAAATGTTTCATTCCAAATTAATGTTCTTTACCAATAAATAGAATAATTAGCTAGAAAGAGAGGGGGTATTAGTCAAACTAGTACGGAAGGGACCAGAATCGTAAACCGCACACAGGCCTTCTATCGGTATCGCGTTGAACCCATCATGAGGCCGGGCTTTAGCAGTTCTGGGAGTAGAGCTAACCTTTGGTGGTCTCATAACCAATGGTTGCAATACCAACGTTGCCTAGCAACTGGTAACCATTGGAGAGCAAGCAAGGTTGTATGCCTGGGTCAAGGTTTCAAGCTACTAACCACTCAAGAATCATTAAGCCAAGTATCCCACGAAACCAAGATTTACATCAAATTCAGGTCTCAGTTATTTAGTGTACATTAAACAACCAACTAGGCTAAAAGAAATTTCACTAAAATCTGCCAATTATTTATCCACCAATTTGGACTTAATCAAAACAAGTACTAAAATGTGCTTTATTGGTGTAATAAATTTTCAAATGTTATATTGTATTTGAAAAAATTAAACATAGAAATTTAGAGTAAATTAGAAACCTGAACGCGTATGTACTTCAATAAACCTTTATTTATTGGTATCATTTTATAAGACTGTCTAAATTATTTGTTTAAATAATTCATCATTTTATTGAAACTTTTAAAATGTATAAAGATCGAGATTTACTGTATCGACTTATTATAAGGTTAACGATATTACAAAGTCAAATTATGTTATAAAAAAGATTATTTTAGCCAGTTATTGTTTGATGGATATCAAACCGCAGCTATACATATAATGACAACAGTGAATCCCTCTACATCTTCTGGACCATCAAATCGCTTATTGAAACTAATGCAGTTGGGTTTATCAATCTCAGATGGTTAATTATTATACATTGGTTTTTAATTTTTGTCACATAGATGAAGCCGATCGATGCAATTTGAAAGAAGATAGTATTACACCAGGAACAGGCATGGATTTGGACGTTGAAACCGAAAGTCTTAAAATTTTGGATTTTTATCAATTTTAAATCAATTTTAGGTTCGACAATGGCTCCTGAAGCAGCTTTATATGAAACCTGCTATGTTACTGCTCATAAAGCAGCTTGTAGAGCCGCTGCATTTAATGCTACCGGACAACTAGTTGCTACAGGATCTGAAGATTCATCAATTAAGGTGCTTTTTTAAAGAATAAAAACAATAATTTTCATAAATTAATTATAATTTTTATTTAATATATTATTTTAATATGGTATTGTTATATTTATAAATTTTTATTAATAGTAAGATATTAATAACAAATAATCTGAAAAATTGAATTAAATTTATAAATAATCACTATCTTTGATGATTTGTGATTGGTAGGTAATTCTTTTAGGTGTGCAAGCCCATTTTCTCCAGACATGCTTTATGTTATAACACTTGATAAAGACAAAACCGCAACCTTCAATTTAATTAAATATTGAAAATATTATCAGCATAAAAAACCAGATCAAATGTAATGAAAGAAAACACGAAAAGAATCTAGAGCTCTAATTTGAGTATTCCCTCTGAGTCAGAACGTTGATAATTTGAACAAATAATTGATTTTATGAAACACATAAATATAAGGTGATAATAAAGGTGGCAAGGGTTTATTTAAATATAAATAGAGTAACCGCAGAATGATTTAGACGGGTATTTGAGTTGTATATCAGTAATAAACTTTCTGATAAGCTTAATGACATTTCAATATTCACAGAACTAAAAATGGTTTGAAATATTCTATTTTGAGAACAGAATGAACCATAACAAATCTTCACCAGGATAAACATATTTCAGCTTATTCAGCTAAACATGCTCTCCAATATTCTGACAAGAAAAGACATAACATGTCATAATAGTTCATAAAATATAACAAAAAATGTTTTACGTGCACAAAATTCGATAAATGAGAAAACATGGCTAAAAATAAGCAACTGTAAAATGTGTAATACTGCAAAACAAAGCTACAAATGGCACTAGCATGCAGGCATATTTACAGACATATTCATCTCAAATTGGAGCGTGTATGATAGACTACTTGCCATGGGATTTAAATATTCAGATTTCAATAGTAAAACTTCAAAAACAACAAAAAATAATCCTAAAACTTCCAAAACAAAAACAACTTTAGACTAGAGTCATTAGACGTGTATTACGTTGCACCAATGAGCTATAAGTAGAACTGAATGGACTCGTTTTAACATGTTGCGGTCGTATTCAACCGCATTGGCTGGCATAGAGTTAAAGGGTTTATAATAATTACCAATTATATTCGAACTTATTTGTGAGTGCTGATCTTAAAATAGTTTAACAAATATATATCCCAATTAGATTTATGTTAGTTTTTGTCTACTTTCTGTCTATTTGGAATTGAAGAAACATAAGCCCTGTGTTCTAATGCGTTTTTACAGCTTATCTTCCCCAGAATGTATAGATTTCTTTCATATACAGTAGCGAAAAATCCACACTGAACGGGTGGAATCTAGACTTGTGGCAAGACTGATTACAATATACAGTAACTACTTTCTTATCCGTCAAACTCCAATAACCGCCATTTTTATAATAAAGAAATAAATTTTTTAATGGAGTTTTTTAATAAATTTGATTATGTTTTACTCTAAAAGCTGCCATTTTCTAGAAACCGCCACCTTTTTTCACAGTCCCGTTTTTGGTGGATAAGAGAGTAGTTACTGGATATAATAAATACTTCCTAATTTCATTCAATTTAATTACAATTATATATTGAAAGTTAAAAATTAGTCCTTTTTCAAGTGAAAATAGATAATATTATAATTGTAAATTGAATCCATTTAAAATATTCCATCAAGTTATGAAATTCGCATTTGATAAATCGTGCTTCACAGCAGAATATTTAAGTGAAGAAAAGTAATTTCCAATTTAACTTTAAACTAATATAAATTTACATTTAAACATTACCACTTTTTTATGTAAAACTGCTCATTAAATTAATTTACTTAACCCGCCATTGGTTGCGCAAGTATTGCTAACGTCGTTGGTCGCGCCTGAGTGGATAGCCACCTCAAAGTTTTTTACGATTTTAACTTGGAATATTTATTTTTTATTTATGATCTATTGTAATAAATAAAATAAATCTATTTTTTGGAAAATGTATTCATAAAACAAGACAAAAAAATAAAATGATAAACATATTAAAAGATAAATTTTAAACAAATATAGATATACAATAAAAATTTTTAAAATAATGTATTTTATTCATTACACTTAATTTTACAATCAGGACATAATGCTAATGAATACTCTTTGCATATTGGGTTGCGGCATGTGTGACATTTGATGGTTGTTTTACGGGTTTTCGTGGGAAAATGTCATTTTGGACATTTCGATCCATTTAATTCTGCTTGAATTATTTCAGTGTCAGATTAGCAAACACATGTTTGAGTATGTCATATCGAAAAAAACATAATTCTTGGAAAGTAGACGGACCCACAAATTAATAGGCTTAAATAGAAAAAAACGGCATAAAACTGTTGGAGTGAGCGCGTCGCAGGTTAAGTAATTGATTTATTCTATACAATGACTTCAATTCAAAAAAATGGTCAAAAATTTTAATAAAAACGCATATCGATAATAAAATAAATAAAACACTAAAGTGTTTTCATTATTTCATTTTCCATGTGATTTTTGATTCGATATTGCTAGTCTATGACAGTGGTTCCCAAACATTTTGGGACTACCGCATACTTTGCAAGACAAATTTGTTTAAAGCCCTCTCATTTTAACAGTTTCTGACGTTCAAGCCATAGAATATTTTACAAATAAATAACACTTTGTGATACATTTTTGCAAATACCTATAATCATCTTTAAACGGGTTAAACTGAATAAATTATGTAATAGTTGTCCAAAATACTTAGTAGTTAAGACTCATGCTGTGCATATAAGATGAATAATAATTTAAATTTCTTAATTAATTTCTTCTATGAATGACCACCTACATAAAAACCTCTTGAAAGCTTTCAATTGTCTATTAATTCGCTACCTCTCACTTGAGGGAAACAGTACAGACCACTTTGGAAACCACTGGTCTACAATGAAACAAATGTCTATTCAAAAAAGGAAGCTGTGGATATCATTTTCTACCTTAATTTTTTAACATTTTCAAAAAGAAACGAAATTGCTAAAAATTGATTCAATTAAAAGCTGTTTCATCTAGATTCTTGACGTCGAGCGCATGCTGGCCAAAAGCGGAGGTCCAATTGATAATATGGGCCAAGAAAATCAACAACAACAAATGGAAACTCACCCTGTCATAAGAACTCTTTATGACCATCAAGCAGTAAAATTTAAACTATCCCAATTTTTCACATATTTTTCTCACTAAGGAAGTTTCCTGTGTCGATTTCCACCCTGATCCGAATCTTCAGATTCTTGCTAGTGGCAGTAAAGATTACACTATAAAACTTTTTGATTTCTCTAATCCATCTGTCAAAAAGGCATTTAAAAGTATTCCAGTAAGTAATAAAAATAGATTTCAAGGTTAAAATCAAGTCTAGGAAGCATCTCCTGTAAGAACAATCAAATTTCATTCATCTGGTGATTGTTTGTTGGTAGGAACTTATCACAAAACGCGTACCTTTTATTTCATTCAATTACAACTATTGTAACTGAATTGTTGTAGTGAGAATTTACGATGTTAACACAACTCAGTGTTTCGTTTCTGCTGTTCCAGAAGATCAGCACAATGGAGCTATAAACATGGTTACTTGGTCACCGAATTCTTCAATGTTTGCTTCTTGTTCTGTTGATGGAAGTTTCAAAATCTGGGACGGGGTTTCTTGTCGATGTATTAACACGTTTGAAAAAGCCCATGAAGGGTTTCCTATAAGTTCCGTGCAGTTCTCACGGAATAGTAAAGTATTGCTATTATTTCTATTTCGATGTCCAATGATATTCAAATTGCAGTATTTGCTAACCTCGGGAAAAGATAGCATTGTAAAATTGTGGGAATTATCTACTGGACGATGTCTAATAGAATATACCGGAGCCGGAACCACTGGTCGACAGTTACATCGATCGTGTGCCGTTTTCAACCACACTGAAGATTATGGTGAGATTTTTAAGTTTGCATAAAATAAATTTTATACTAAAATTTTAATTTTAATATCCTAATTTTACCATTCAAAATCAGTGGCGTAATTTCAAATTCTGGGCCTCCATACAACCAATGACAATTTGATTGAGAATATCTTCATGTTTTTAAATATCGACTCACTTTTGAGAAATCCATTTTAATGATTTTAATTTATGATATTTTATGTTATTATTATTAATTTGTAATCTTATGCCACAACTAAAAATTGTTTTACATTTGCTTTACAATTGATTAAATGTTATAAATGCAAATGTTACTGAATATGGTTTTCAATATTAGGATTATAAGGAGTTTCAGTTTCCAGCTTTCTGCTGGGCATTTATTAATATAAATATTTCATTTTTTAGTCTTGAAAATGAGCCCTCTTTTGCCTTGCCCCTCGAAGTTAAGGGCTCTACTGATCAAACTATTTAAAAATACTCAAATATTCATACATTTTGCACATTAACCCTTGTATTCAATGATGTTATCAACGTTACCAATAATTATTAAAACTTTAATAAATTTTAAAATCAAAAATTTTTAAAAAGGTTCATAAAAAATAATTATGGTAAATGAAATTACGTGGCGTTATTTGTTCATCTATCCGATATTTTCGAAAATACTAATTTGTATCATAAAAATTCACTTCAATAAGTTGGCTTAGAATGCAAATTAGTTGGTTTGCTGAAAGAAAGGTGAAAACAATTTGGTCTTTATTAGTTTGGCGCATTATATAGTGTAATCGACATGGTATGATTTAATTCCATAACTGCAGGTATCAATAATACAATTGTTCAAGGAATGCTTAGGACTCTAGATTACTCACGACATGAATTACATGTCTATCAAAGAAAATTGCCTTTCAACATGATAAATATTGACTGGAAATAATTAAATCAAAAGTCCATTTGAAATCGTTTGTTTAACAATTTCAAATATCAGTATCGCAGGCAGAATTTCAAAAACTTATTTGGTAAAATTTAACAAATTATGCATCATTCAATAGAGAAAAGTTGATTTTCAAATGATATTGGAATTAAAATATTATTTTATCGATTAAAATTAAGTTATGGTAAAATTTACATAATTTTGTTAAACCTTTCTTTCGGAAATTCTTAGATTTCTAAAAGAAAATTTCTTAAAACGAGCATCCAATAAGGACGTTCTTTCGACATTTTAGCTCGTGGCACTCAAAATATTGATTCAAAATATAAGTTGGTAAAGGTGGTAATCTAAAATTTGAAAATACACGGAAATAAACTGTTATTTTAATCAAATGTTACTTAGAAATACATTATTTTATCAAATAAAAATTCGAATTTAAAATTTCATTGTGGCACAAAAACAAATACTCAAAGTTTTCACATTCAATGGCGCATAAACCTTAGACAATTTTCCAATATTTTCTTAATTGTAAATAAACAGTCATAAACCTAAATAAGTATCATGACTTTCACACTTTGAACTTTAACCCAGTCTTAACCGCTAAGGATATGAATATTGTACAGCACTGATTTCGTAACCCACACTCTTTCATATGAATATCTAAATTTGATTATGTCTCTCCGTTAAAATGTTATAATTAATTAATTCGGTTAGCTCACAGAGGTCTTTGGAAAAAGATAGAAAAACAATTCAATAAATTGACATTTAACAAAGTAAATTCAAAAATTCTAAATCATTAAAAATATTTTTATAGCACATTTGGTTCTCAAAAAACTGTTAATGACTTTGACATTTTACGCCCTCACCCAGTCACGACCATTGAGCCTATAAAGACCGTCAAAATATCAATTTGTAGGCAGATTCACGCCCTGTTATATGAATTTATAATTAGTTTCCTTTGAAAGTATTTAAAATTTGTTTTCGTTGCAGCAACTATGTTGTCGATCTGGTAAATTTCATTGTTTACTTTTTCTTGATTCTTTCATTTCTTCCATTCTTAGATTCGTTCTTTTTACTGCACAAAAAATAGAAATTTCTTCAATTCCTCTTCATTCAATTTGTGTCAGAAAATTTGTTTGGTGATATTTGAAAGCTTCTTTGAGACGATTCAAATAGTTGATATCAAATATTTCTTCTCATTTTTAGTTCATATTTCTTTGTAGCATTTGCTGATAAAAATGCTTTGACAAATTTCTTTCTGTATTCTTCTGATATTCCCATAAGTTGAAAAACCTTTTACATTGTTGCATAAAATTCTCTATGTCAGCTCCAATTTCGTAATTCTCTGGAGACTTAATAAAATTTGCCATCGTGGTCGTCATGTTAGCTGTAATACTTATTGTATTTATAACGTCCTTAATTAACAAAATATTTATTAAATTCAAATACACTACAATTTGTTTCTAATATTCAAAAACTCTCGAGGAATTTTATTCAAGGTAAAGTAATGTAAGCATAAGGAATTTACATATTACATCAATCCACAACATACATTCACTTACACAAAACCAACTAAAAATATTATAAATTAACTTATAATTTAAACAAATTATTTTTATATATTAATTTAATTTTGTAATAAATAAACATTTACAAAATATTCAAATACTTTTAACTAATTTTAAAAATGTTATTTATATAAATATTATAATTTTTATTTATATTATAATTTAAAAAAATTAATGTAATTTATAAATTAAATTATTTTAATAATATTAAAGTTTTTTTTTTTAAAAAAAACAATACATAAACATGATTTAACATACTTAAACTATTTAAAGCCACTTAAAAAATTCGTAGTCACAGTACTTTGCACATTAATCTTTGGATTCAACGACCTTATCAGAAATGATTCACATATCACGTACCCAATAATTATTAAAACTTTTCAACAAAATTCTAAAAACAGACAATCCTATTTCACCCTAACCCTAACCCTAACCTTATCAGCAATGCTTCACATATCACGTACCCAATAATTATTAAAACTTTTCAACAAACTTCTAAAATCAGACAATCCTATTTCACCCTAACCCTAACTCGAGTACAGAGATGACGGGAAGTCTCTCCAATGTATGTGGCATTACACCCATTACATGTAAATTGATAAAGGAGATCAGAACACAATCCAACCGGAGTTTTTGATTTATTAATAAACATATTGCGTACCTTACACGAATTAGAGACGATCTTATACTCTAAATTTCCCATCTGTTTACTTAACTTCCTTTTATAAAATGTAAAACCTTCAGAGTACGGCAATACTAACACATATTTAGGCTCAATTTTTTTATATCCATTTTTACTATTATTTAGATCAGCATGGATCCTTAGGATTTTTAATCAATTTGTGAAAAGTCTCTTATCATCAACAATAAAAATTATTTAGAATTAGAATACCCATTCTTTATCAACAAAACCAATTTATCACCGAATTAGCAAAAGTAGAAGATAAAGACCATGAAAAAAAAACTTTTTTTAATATTATTAAAATAATTTAATTTGTAAATTACATTAATTTTTTAAAATTATAATATAGATAAAAAATTATATTTATATAAATAACATTTTAAAATTAGTTAAAAGTTATTTGAATATTTATTAAATGTTTATTTATTACAAAATTAAATTAATATAAAAAAATAATTTGTTTAACTAATAAGTTAATTCATAATATTGTTAGTTGGTACGAAGAGTTTTTTATTGGCTTTATCTTTTAATTAAATCGTTGCCAAATTTATTCAATTATTTATTTATATATTCATTTAATCATTTATTTAGCTATTATATAATTTGTTAATTTAATTATATTCTCACAATATGTATGCCAGTCAAGGCTTTTTGAAAACATTTTTTACCTTGAGGTGTTTGACAGGATATAAAACAAAGGCCATGAGTTATAACAAAGAACATGACACATTATCTAGTAGCCTCAATCGCCCGATCATATCATTGAGTCATCTCGTTGACGACGAGTCATACCCGATCGAGCCAGTGCGCTCACATCCTACTACTAATGCTAAAAAATAAATCTAAATTAGACTAAACATTAAAAAGAAATGATTAAAACCATTTAGCACTATCGTTTCATATGTTTCTGGCTTAAAAACTCAATTGTGTAAAATGTATTTATTGGGTTGTTTACAAGTTTCGGCAAGGTAACAATTATTTCTACCTTATAAGTGTCCTTTATTGTGCAATAAGCCGAAATGAGTAAGATTGATTGTTAGCACAGAAAAGGATTAACATAGTCACAATTATACCACATGATCAAAACAACAACGCTCCTAATCAAGTATACTTTAAATTTCCGAAATCTTCTCACTAAATCATTGAAACGCATAAGTTTTTGCAATAATGACAATCACTTTTATCTCTGTCATTTTATCTCAGTAAATGCTACCAAGTCACTAGAGGCCTTGAAACTCAAAATCTGGAATTTCTATTTGCTAACTGATCTGATTTATGGCCTCATTAAAATTTCAATTTAAAAAATACATTATCTAAAGCAGTGGTTCCCAACCTGTGGTACGCGGGAAAACAATATTTTGCGTAAAATGTGTTTTTAAACAATAAATTTCAAACCAAAGCGTATTGTCTGTATTTTTTCAATCCAAAATACTTTAATAATAACCAAGGTTGTAATGGTACAACTCGTACTCAACAAATGTAGTGTATATCCAAACTAGCGTAAATTAAATATGCAAATATATTCAAATACTTTCAAGTCAATGTTTCATGAGTTTGAACTTTATTAGGTTTTTTGTTTACTGTAAGTGCCCTGCCACATTTCTTTTAAGACTACACCGCTTTTAAGGACCTACTTTTTTCAAAAAAATATTTATTTACAGGTACGCCATTATATTGTCTACTACATATCGGTACAAAATCTTAAAAAGTTTGGGAACCACTGATCTAGAGACCTCTTATCGATTTAAAACCATTATATTCGTATTTATCGCAGTATTTCCCATCTTCTCATACCTATTTCCCCAAAGTAAAATTGATTTTGTTGAATTTTTAACTCTTGCATTTAACTCTTATTTCTCTCCGAATTTTACATCCTTAACCTATGTAACTCTTCAATGGCTTTACCGGAGCGGATCTGTGGCTATTTTTTTAAACTGAAATGCAAAAACATCCAATATAATTTCTGTCGTTCTTATTTCCACAAATTCCTCAAGAAATTTTATGCTGATTCTTTTTTTGTATTTGCGGCGAACATATTGAATGAATTGAATATGTTTTTTATTTAGTTATGTTTCCCGACGAAGACACGAAAAGTCTCTGTTGTTGGGATTCTCGGAAAGCAGACAGACAAAGGCTTCTTTCATTGAGTAAATTTTCAATATTTTAAAAGAAAATTAAGAATTATTGCCATGGTAGATCACAATGGGGCAGTGAGGTGTTTTGTGCATTCCCCAACGACGGCTGCATTCCTGTCTTGTAGTGATGATAACCGAGCAAGATTCTGGTACAAACGGCCGATATCTGATTGAATGTGTTGTTAATAAAATTGTTTACAATGTCATTGTTTAAATAAATCATTTTGTTATAATTCGGTTTTGATTGTTTTTGACAGCATTTTCTTATTTTTAATCCCTTTAAAAATATCGTTGAAAAAATACATAATTGATTGTTGCATACAAGAGAGATTGGACAATCAGTAATTGGATCGTAATTTAATTCGTCCATAAAAGTTGTGTGAGAAAAAACACGCTTCCTATACTTTAAAACTATGTCGTGCTTTAAATTCGCTAAAACACCATATAAAACACAAATGATCTGTGTTTTGAACATTTACAATAGCCTTTTTACCTACTAGAGATTCAGGTGTAAGGATAAAACTATGTCCAGCTAATCGAGTTGTCGGATAATATGTGGTTAAAATAAAATCGATTTCACGAATCTTAACTACGCGCCACCCACTTCCCAAATATGTGAATTTTTCGATTTTCTCATTTAATCGACTTACCCCATCAGCAAGAAAACTATCGGAGAAGACACTCACGCTATTAGAAAAGAAATTATCTTTTATTTCACCATCTTTTTCGAATTGAATGAGAGCTGTAAACTGGACTTTTACAAATCTCCTTTTCTTTATTTAATTTTTTAATTTATTTATAAGTTTATCTGTTAATGAGATTTGAATAAGGTTTTGATTTTCTAAATCAAATCGAATATTTTTACGGGAACCCCTTAAGTCAACCTCTATTTCATGTTAATCGTTTACATTTATTTCATTATTTACCGAACCCCCTATTTGATTATTTTCAGATTCGTCATCACTAATAACAATAGTTTCAATTTTTTTTAATTTTAGCAGGGCTACACGGCACGATTTTATCAGCATGTCTTTTTGATATTTTATTATTTGTGTTATTATTTATGTTTTTAGTAACATTTGTATTATTATTTGTGTTATTATTATTATTTGTTTTATTATTATTATTATTAACATTTTTCACATTAATCATTTGAAATAATGTCTTTTTATTAATTTTAAATAGATTTAAATGGGTAGTGTTCCTTATAAAACTCTAAATATTCAATATCATGGGCGGTATTGCATTTAGGGCAAATAAAAAGTTTGTGTCATAGAATCTATGACCATAGTAACGTTTCATAGTCTTATAGCATTTAGAGTTATGCCCAATTGCAGATTGGCAATAGTTTTTATATAATCGGCCTGAGGAATATGTAAATTATTATCAATTGTTTATTATTATTTAAATCATATATGAATCAAATAATAATATATAAATGATGATAATTGTTAACTATGTGAATATTTTAATAAAAATTAATATTTCAATTCAATAGATATCGTAAAATTTCAAATCATAAAAAGCATATATTTCTTCAAATACTTTATTAAAAGCAGATATTTCTTTAAATAATTCAATAGATATCGTAATATTTCAATTCATAAAAATAGATATTTCTTAAAATAAATAATAAAAGTATACATTTCTTCAAATTATTCATAAAAAGTAGATATTTCTTTGAATAATTCGATAGATATCGTAAAATTTCAATTCATAAAAAGCATATCGTAAAATAATTCATTAAAATCAGATATTTCTTTAAATACTTTATTAAAAGCAGATTTTTCTTTAAATAAAAAGCATATATTTCTTCAAATACTTTATTAAAAGTAGATATTTCTTTAAATAATTCAATAGATATCGTAAAATATTTCAATAGATCTAGTAAATTAATATTTTTATTCTTATTATAAATTAATCATATTTAAAGTATTATAATAATGATATTATAATACTTTACATATTATTAACTTATATCTTAAAAATTGTCATGTGGTCGTCATTAAAAATAAATATTAAAAGAAAATTAAAATCTTAAATTTTTTATAAATCTTCCCAGAAACGGGGGCATCCACAGATATGTGGGCATCATTGTCATCCACAGAAATGTGGGCATATACAACATCATTCCCCGAAATATAAGTATCAGCCTACATAGAAATTGTTGCTGGTGTATTGGTAATTTCATCCAGATCAACCATAATACTTTCATTAATAATTTCTGAAAAAACATTTAATAATTTATTAATTTAATAAATAAATTTACCGATATCCAAATCATCGCTATCTTCTATTAAAATAATTTCATCATTATCAACTTCATGATTCTCTAAAATAATATTAAAATAAATAATAATAAATTTTAAAATTACCATGAACAAATTCATTAATTCGATCGATTTCATTTTGTATTTCGGTTATTGTAAACCAATCTAAAAAATAAAATAATAATAGAAAATAAAATAAAAAATAATTTACCGGTCTCATTCGTCAATAGAGCTCTTAAAATATTATTGTTCATTTTTGAAATTTGTGGTGTCAGTGAAAAGTATTTTGAAATAATTGTGACAAATTTGGAAATTGTCAATGTTTATAAAGAGAATCAAATTTTCAGGATTTAGCCAATCACATTTTAGCAATACACACATATATGTGAGAGATTTTGATGCATGCAGTTAGGCATGTGTTCTTTGTAAATCACATACAAACAAAAGTATGTATGTGATTTCTTTGTAAATTACATACAGTCTATAGTGTGTGTGCATGTTACTAATCACGCACTTATCATGAACTTTCTTTGTAAATCATGTCATGATCATGCAGTGTAAATCATGTGATGACCACGCAGTGTAAATCATGTGATGATTATTCAGTGTATTTGTAAATCACGCATTAGCAGTGGCTTTGTTAAAATTAATTAATTAATTAAACACATAAAAATAATAATAATAATAATAATAATATTAATAATATTAATAATAATAATAATAATAATAATAATAATAATAATAATAATAATAATAATAATAATAATAATAATAATTAATAATAATAATAATAATAATTATTAATAATAATAATAATAATAAATAATAATAATAATAATATTAATAATAATAATAATAATAACAATAATAATAAAACATAACAAAACATTAATATATTTATTAAACATCAAATCGCTTGGATAATAACCAAGCTAAACAATGTTGACCATATGTTAAGGTCCATGGTTTTTGAAACATAGTTTTATTATACACAATAGGTTTACCCATTGTTTGCAGTTTCGAAACCATTAAAGCCGGATAATAGAAACTCATAATATCAAATACAAATATCTTGCTAGGTTTCATATATATTGCTAACCAATGTTCTCCACCGAGATGAGACGATTGGGTATTGACGATTATGGCTTGATTATTGCGTAAATATGGAATTGTATCAAGAGGAAAAACCCCAAAAAATTTATGTCCTAGTATTTTTTTTCCAATTCGATAGACCTGAAAAGAACTACATCAATAATATTAATAATACATGAAAAACTTACTCCATGACAAATTATCATAAATCATCTATACATTTATACCATTCAAACTAGTAATAACTAGTAATGACAATTAGCTTCTACGTAGCTCAGTTTTTATATCATCTCGAAAAAAAAATTTCAATTAGTTTACACCAATGATCCCAAAGTTCTGATGTAATCAATTCCAAAATAAAACAATTGTTCGGCATCGTAATCGACACTTTTCGAAAATTTAAATAAATTCATTTTAATATTTTCCTGGGCTTCCCATACAACTCGATTGTCTACATGCCTTAGATTCCACATTCATCCAAATAAATTAATTTTAATTAGATAGTTTTTTCGATTTTAACTTTCTCTAGGGTCCTTCGCTAAAATTTTATTATTATATCGGTGTTAGTCTCAAGATTTATTGTTCAATCTTATACGTTTTCCCTGGAAATAATTTTATATTTTGATTAAGTTTCATTAATTTTACAATTCTATTATATTTTTGTTTCGTTTTATTTTTCATTGATTTTACTAGTTTTATTGTTTCTTTTATTGATTTCATTTCGAATTATGTCAAGCCTTAATACTTAATATCGTGGAATTTTTGTTAATTTATTCAAATTTTAAAATGTATTGCTTAAATTAATTCAAATTTCGCATTTGACCGACTTTTGTTTGCTTGAGTTTATAAAATTTAATTTTAAATTTATTCAGTGTAAATTTATTTCTTAAAATTTTTCTTTCATTTTAATTTTTTCATAATTTATTTTAAAAAAAAATTACATTTAAATTTCAAAGAAAATAAATGTATAGATATAAAATAAACTGATGAGTAGGTAGTGACCATCATATATCATTGATTTATCTTGATATTAATCTTTTCCATGTAACTATAGCAACCTGTGTTATTAAATTTGATTTTAAAAATTTGGTTTTCAAACCTATTAGTTATATTTTATTTCTCTGTGGGGAATCAACTAATAATTTATTGCATAAATATATATTTTTTTTTGAAAAATTAATCGATGTGATATAAATCAATAAGTATTTTTCATTTTGTAATTTTCTTGATATTAATGATTTTAATGAAACTATAGCAACCTATGTTATTATATTTCATTTTCAAACATCATATTTATAATTTATTCAATTTAAATTGATTAAAAATTTCAATTTGGATGTAATTTATTAGTATAAACAATCGATTTTAATTAGTATAAACGAATGATTTTGAGGTATAAACAATCAATTATTAATTAAATTATTATTAAAAATATTATCATAAGTAAGTTTACTTTTTATGTATATTTAATTAACTATTTGTTTTTTAGTGAATTATTGCTATGCATATAAATTTTGCGTAGCTATCAGTCACGAAGATTTTCACTACTGTGAACTTGCTACATCATCATATTTCAAGATAAATGATACTGGTTTCTCTGGTTATGTGTCCAGAATGTCTCACAATAACATCTGGTAGGTGGTCAATGTTTTTACAACAACACGGGCATCACCTCAGACAAAACGGAGAATCGAAAAGTAGTATAGTTGCCCAAAGTACGTGTATGTATAATATAACTAACTATTAACCTTTTTTAGTATTGTCAAAGAGGAAAACCTTAACCTTTCAAGACACTTTGCATATTGATAAATATGATACAAGTAATCTTTTGATAATTTTTAATGATTTTTAAAATATTAACTGTTAGATACTTTTAATATTCAAGATTCCAGATCGAGTAATGAAAGAAATGAATATAAAAATGGTAATTTTTTACTTTTATTTAAATTATTAATTATTTTTAATTTAGATGATTTAAATATTCACATTGAAAACATAGAGGATAGAATATTTTATGAAACAAATTATGACGAACTTGAAAAAATCTCTACTGTGAATGTTAAATGTGAGTTTTTAGTTATTACAATCAGAATTATTTAACTTTTTTCATGTTTCAGGTAAACTTTATCCGAAGTATTGTCAATCTACAAGCCATGATAACAACTACCACAATAAAATGAATCGATATTATCAAGTGAATAATTATTATATATGTCCTGCATGCCAGACCCAAACCTCTGACCCGTACCTTAAATTTTATAATGACCATAAAAATCACTTGACTCAATTTTATACGGATAAAAAATCATTGTTTAAACACAGTTTGAAACGAAAAAGCACCATAAAATCTGAAATACTTGAAAAAATATTTATTAAAGATGATTTACAAATTGGACTAGGGTTAAGTGACATTATTGTTAAACCAGAAATTGAATATGATTTACTACGCTCACATCAAATTATAAAAGTGAACATCGGAAGATATAATGATAAGGAAATAGCTCTTCCATCTTCTCTTTTGGAAAAATTAAAAATTACATTAAATGAAATGAAACATTCAAAAGTTCAATTTGGAGTCCAAGTAGAATTTGAAAAAGATGGGGAACTCAAAGTAGTTAGTATATCAAATCGCGCTGCTTCAGTGACTACAACTTTTCTTGGTGAGGGTATAAAGAAAACAAATGAAAAGATTGTTGAACGAACAGAATTAGGAAGTAGTTGGAAAATAAACCAAATAATAAAAGTAAATTTCAAGGTAACCAAAGTTTCGAATATATCTAGGTTATCTGGACATAGTTATATTCCAACACCTAAAGCTCTAATAGAAAAAAAGGCAATAGTTAACGTACAAAATACCGATAATTTATGTTTCATATATAGTGTTTTGGCTGTATTGAAATCTGATAAAATCAAGAAAGATAGAGATAGACCAAGAAAATATTTACCGTATATGAATGACTTAGTATATGATCCTAAAGATATGTCAATGAAACTGTGTGATATTCCAACTTTTGAGAAGAAAAATCCTGGTTTAGCAATTAATGTAATGATTTATAATAACGAAAACTTTGAGGATAAAGAAGAACTTATAGTGAAGCATCCATATTTAAATATAATTCACCGAACAAAAGTAACTGGAGTGGGTCCAATTTATTTATTATTGATAAAGGAGGGTGAAAAATATCATTATACATCAGTAACTAATTTACAATCCTTGATGAATTGTCATAAAAACAATGATTGTAATGTTCGAATTTGTTGCAAATGGTGTGAAAATTGTTTAAATGGATTTCTTAAGCAAAAATCCTTTGAAAAACACCAGGAGTTATGTAAGAAAATTCGGTTGGGTACTACGCTATATATATTACCAAAAGATAAAAATAAATATTTGGAGTTCAAAAACTGGTCAAAAACGATAACACCTCCTTTCGTTATCTATTCAGATTTTGAATCTATTTTACCAAAAGATGATATTTAATTTCAAAAACATTTGCCAATTTCTGCTGGACTCTTATTAATCAACAATTTCACTGGTATTACAAGTTACTATCATTTCATTGGTCAAAACTGCGTTTATGAATTTTTGAAGAAGGTTTCAGATATAGGACCAAACATTGTGCTACCATATTATAAAGAAAATGGGAAAAAGCTAATGTTACCACTTACTTTTGACGAAGAACATTCATTTGATAATTGTGAATATTGTTATTTGTGTAATAAGAACATAGTAGATAAGGTTAGAGATCATGACCATTTTACAGGAAAATATATTGGTCCAGCATGTAAAAGTTGTAATGTTAATAGGAGCATCAAAGAATTATTACCTGTAGTTTTTCATAATTTACGTGGGTATGACTTACATCATATCCTTAAGTATGGAATAAATCAATTTTTCAATTGTAACTTATCATGTATTCCAATTAGCAGTGAAAAATTCTTATCCTTTATGGTATATGTTGGTAAGCTTAGAATACGTTTTATTGACTCTTACCAGTTTGTTAATGACTCATTAGCTAGGGCTGTGAAAACTTTGACTAGTTTACCATTAACAAAATCTGTTTTTACTGGTACCATTGTTAATGAAAAAGGTATTTTTCCGTACAACTTTGCCACTAGTTTAGAGGTCCTTGAAAATACTTATGAACTGCCTCCAATCTGGGAAGGAGTGAGTGAATTTGAATATGAGAAAGCTCAATTAATTTGAACTGAAACTAAATGTGTAAATTTACTTGACTATATGATGATATACTTGAAACTCGATTGCTTTCTTTTAGCTGACTTTTTCCAACAATTTCGGGCGAAATCTATAGCTCATAATAGTTTAGAGCCTTTAAATTATCTTAGTGTTCCTGGAATGTCTTGGAGTTCTGCGTTAATAACTTTAGATAAACCCATTGAACTATTGCAAGACATAGAAATTTATAATTTCTATGAGTGTGGTATTCGTGGAGTTCTTACTTTTGTTAATAAACACTTTGTAAAAACTGATGAAACCACTCAGTTGCTTTATATAGATATTAATAATTTATACTGTTGAACTTTAAGTCAACCTTTACCTTGTGGTGAATTTAATTGGATATTTGATGGATTTGATACAATATTATCTGATTGTTTGACTTTGAATCTTGAATCTTTGTCGAATGGTTATACTCTTGAAGTAAATCTTGAAATTCCTTTTGATCTTCACGATAAGTTAGACGACTTTCCTATTGCTGCTGAGAAAATGAAACCTGAGGGATCTAAGGTTGAAAAATTGTTATTGACTCATTACCCAAAAAAGAATTATGTGATTCATTGGCGTTTACTAAAATTATAGTTGTCTCTTGGTGTTGAGGTTACTTATGTGAATCGAGCTGTAAGATTCAAACAGTCTCCTATTTTTAAAAACTACATTGATGTTTATTCAATTCTAGTTTTTTAGATTTACTGATTTTAATTTTACCTCTGACTACTTTTAATAGAATTTTGAGTAAATCATAGATACAAAAAATTTGGAAATGATTGTAAAATAGACATTCTTTTCATACTCGAAGCCTTTAACAATGCAATAAAATATGGGAAACTCCTGTGATATTTTAAAATTTTAACTTTTTGACTCTTTTTGTTACTCCTTTTAAAGGGTTTTTCGAAATTAAATTCATTGCGGGGAAATTTCGGTTATTAGTTTTTTAGATTGTGTATACCTAGTTTTTGGTGAACGTTTTCAGTCTTTATTTTCTTTTTAATACTTTGTCTAATTTTTCGGACATTTCTAAGCCTGGATTTCATAAAAACCTTTACATGTTAATGTTTTCAACTTTGTTTATATACCATGGCACCTTCTTTATTGAAAATATCTGTTTTTACCGGTAAAACATCATTGCAATGTTGTGTGAAATCAAAAATATCTATCCATGTGGTGATTTTGTAGCATCTTGAAATGCAATGATAAAAAATTACGATTATTAGGGTATGTTTGTCGAGAAAGAAAATCAATAACTCTAGGATTCTTGAAAATAACTAAATATTGAACATTTAAATTCCTTGTTAGATGTGCGCCACCCTGATGAAATATATTTTGAGTAATAAAAATCACAGTAACACCAACATGTCTACTGATTTTTGTGAATAAATTATTAAAATCCTTTTCTTTGTTAGCTTCCTGATACAAATCATCGATAATGATGACATCACCTCTCCTTAATCGATTTGACCAGTTTTTATCGAAACCCTTTACTATTTTTAGTATTTTCAATTTACAGAAATTATCTTGAGTTAATCCATGTTCTTCATCTACACCCCTATGCCAATAAATCTTGTTGAATTTTGTTTGAAATAAATTAGATTTCAGTAATTTACACACAAACATAGGTTTACCAATACCACTTAGGCAGGCGATTTGATATACTGCATCATTTCTTAATTTCATTATTAATTTGTATAATTATAGGTTTTTGTTTATATTATATAATTTAATGAACTCTTTCTAAAAATCATATATATAGATTAATATTTCTTTATTGTTTAATTATGTTATCAAAT
Source organism: Schmidtea mediterranea (assembly GCA_022537955.1). Taxonomy (NCBI): domain Eukaryota; kingdom Metazoa; phylum Platyhelminthes; order Tricladida; family Dugesiidae; genus Schmidtea; species Schmidtea mediterranea. The sequence continues at coordinate 201,732,668 of CM039680.1, read as the reverse complement.
ATAAATTATAAAGGAACTTTCGACGTGTCAAAAATGACGTTTCCGAATGGTAAACCCAAGCAAATTGTTGATAAGAGTGGAAAATACCCTATAATATTTTTCAAATCCGGCAAATGCAGAATCATGGGATACAAGAAACCTTTAGATGTCAATAAATTACAATATAGAATAAAGGATATTAAAATACAGTCAATTACGGTTACCATGGATATGGGACATTCTATCAATCTATACAACATGTCAACAAAATGTCTCTGTATGTTCGAGACAGAATTATTTCCTGCACTGAGGCTTTTAAAATACAACCCAATGTGTGTTAACGTGTTTTCCAGTGGAAAAATAGTCACATTAGGGTTGCGAAATCTAAAGTACAAAAATTTTGTTACAGGCATACACAATGAAATCACGGGATTGGTCGATATCTGATTGGCTAATGATGGATTAAAACAATTTACTTATTTATTTTATTTCATTTTTAAAATGGAAAATACTACGCCGATGACAAGTTCAGTAAAATCAAAGAACGAAATTGAAAATTATGGTAAATTTATTATTAATTATTTATTATTATCATTGTTTACAGATAAATATCAAGAAGTGATTTTATAGCGTTTGTTCTTTTTTTACTCTCAAATGCGAACAATTCTGAAAGAACAACCAGCATAGAGACAAATATCTGGATATTCAATATAATCAATCAAGCTTTATGAGATATAAATTTAAATCGAAAAATGAAGGATATGGAATCCGAATACCCGTGTATTCTGGATTGCAGCTGTTGCGATTTTAGACACCAAAGATATGTGGAATGGTGCCTCGTAAAATCAGTTCAAAATGTTTGTAAATTTAAACTTTTTAGAAAATAAATGTTTTATTGTTTATTTGGTTGTTTTGGTTTGATTAGTAATATTTTTAATATACTCTGATTTTATTAGTAGAAATCTTTTAAATAGTAATATTATTAGTGATTACAATAATATAGTAATAACAATAATAATTTGACATATTAAAACATATATAGAAATAATCGAGGAACACATAAAATGCAATAACCATGCAATATTCATGCATGATTCTGATTGGTTAATCAGTATCTATCAAGGGTATAAAAGCTCGTCACCACCTTATAAATATCATAAATCAAACATGACCAAGAAAATAGTGAGCTCTGCTATCAGTGTCCAACTAGTTCAGATGTTCCACAATTATAAAATGTATTTTTTAAAGGAGCCCATCAATATACAATTGGTAAATTCGTATCAATAGAACTCAATTTCAATCTCTCGCTGGGACACTCTCAATGATAGATATCAAGGATATTGATACGGTTTTCAATAAGATCAATTCGAATTTAAAATGCATTTTTCACCAGTCAAAATACCAGGTATTATAATGCATTTACAGAAATAGGTTTCAAAGAACAGGAAAACTGGTATTTGACAATAACAATCCAAGGATATAAAGCTGATCAAAATGATGTGCTTTCTCCAATCTGGAAAATTGTTACTGCTAGACTTTCAAAATTATTTTAATGTATATTTTAGTGTTTAATGTTAATAAATGTATTTAAACAGATTTTGTTTTCTTTACAACATATTCTATAAACAAAATTATATTAGTTTTAAAAGTGTTTAAAAATGATGCCTGAAAAAGGTAAAATATAAAATATAAAATAATTAATTAATTTTTGTTTAGAATATTTAATAAACTCTTTGTTTGATAAACTCGAAGAAATAACCGGTGTAAAAATTAGAGATATGTTGACTCTAGTTGAAGCATTGGGTAAAGAAGATTCATGTTGTGATTCAGATAATCAAAGTGATGATGAAGCATGTATATGTAATAATCAAGAAATCCTTAAAAATGTAGTTTTTTATTAATAATTCAGTAAATAACAAAGAATAATACATTTATTAAAATGTAATAATAATAATATTAATAATAATAAGTAATAAACATATTAATAATAAAATAGTATGTAATAATTAGAAAAATCATATTAATAATAATAATAATAATAATATTAAGTAATAGAATAAAAATTAAAAAATATTAATAATAAAAACATTACTTTTAAAAATAAGTAGTAAATTTAAATAAAAAATTTTTAAAAAATACTATGACCTTGAGAAATTTTGATGAGTCATTGTCTTTGCCATACAAGAATTTGGTCTTTGTCCTACAAAATTTGTACTTTTTAACTTAGAAAATTTTTTTTTTACCGGGAGGGGAAGTGGGCCTGTATCCCACTACTTTCATCAACAATTTTACAGCTTTGATTATGAAATTCTCATTAATTATTACTATATTGGCATATTATTATTTGTCTATGATGGGCTACTCAAAAATCTACAGGGTCTCTACCTAAATGTACTATCTAAACTGTCGTAATTCACAATTTTTCGTCCGATTTCAAGAATTTAGAATTATAGATATAATTGATAATCAAAAAACTAAGAGGTTCTAATTAAAATTTATTTTAGATCACAGGCTTCTTATCTTCTCGACTGGTTTCTGCGATATGAGTCCGAATCGAATCTGGACCGATCTCGAGCATAAGAATGCTCTTGCCGTCTTGTAGGACTGCCGTCAGAGTCCTGCATTGATAATCAAAAAACTAAGAGGTTCTAATTAAAATTTATTTTAGATCACAGGCTTCTTATCTTCTCGACTGGTTTCTGCGATATGAGTCCGAATCGAATCTGGACCGATCTCGAGCATAAGAATGCTCTTGCCGTCTTGTAGGACTGCCGTCAGAGTCCTGCATGTTTCCTGGTAACAATTTTCTTGTATTTACGACATTCATGGACGTTGGAGGATCTGCCAGAGCGGGATCATCCAATTCGTGCGACACTCCGTAAGATGGAGCGTAGCCATCGGTGCTGGGAATTCTTCATGCGGCATTATCCATGTTTATCTTGGCTAGATGTCTTCTAGCCATTGTCACTTGCCAGTTTGTTTGCTGCTGATAAATTTCAAGGCGAGCAAGGGTGAATTCTGCTCGTTGTCTGGCTTCGCGGGCTGGATTTTAGCCTGGCTCTCTCTTGATGGCCCCATATGGTAAATCCACTTCCTTGTGGTCGTTAAGACGACCCTTTCTGGATTCCCTCTCGGGAGAGATCGAATATCCCGAACCCCACTTAGCCTGTCGGCGCCTGGCAGCCGTTCGTGCTGGGAAACGCACCGTAATTTGGGACGCATCGATCCAAGATTTGTCTACAATAGTGAATTATAATAGACATGATTATACACATGGGTTTTAAATTAATAAAATTTGCTGTGACTTTCATGCGAATGTTTAGTAGATCTCTCGATTGTGTTGGGGCGAAATATCATGATGCTTGAATTTTTCTACATCTGGCTAGCGGTGTCTAGCCAAGGTATTCTGGTGATTAGAGTCTCCTCTAAGATCATTCGACTTGGCTCTTAGGATATCTCTATCTAGAAGTAACGAATGGTGAAGTAGTAAGCTAATTATTTGTTAAAGCCTTTGGTTCAATTTCTTCATCGGAGCTTAGCTATTTCATTCATTTCTTGATGTCGTAACAACCGTGCAAATGGAAAGATGATCGCGATTAATACGGGTTCTTGACTAGTATCGTGGTGAGCCATAATACGAATATAGTTCCGGCCAATGTCATAAGGTATGGAGAGCCTACATTTGTATGTGAAGGGTTTCTTGATTATTGGCCTGATGGTTATGCATAGATGATAATCAGAGCTGTTAGAGATTTATACGGCGATGCATTCCTCGTTGGATAATTAATTGACTATAAACGGGTTCTGTTTGCAAGATCTAGGTGAATGACCTACACTCTATATAATATAAAATGAGACAAGACAACTCGTTTCTTATTGAAGATTTTAGTTTGACATAATTGATACTCCTATGAGAGCGTTAATCGATCTTTCAATTTTGAGCTCCTCGATGCTTGCTCCTTGGGCATGTTTCGGACGTATTGCTCGTCAAATCGGGGCATCACATATAATTCTCATGAATAAATGATTAAAAGAAAATTTACTATCAAATAAAATTGTACCTTCACATTCATCTTCTCTTCTCCTTGCTTGTTCCTCTCTCCTGGCTTCGCCTCGTCGATGGGTGTGGTTGTCCTCCTTCATCTTCGGAGTCATAGTTATACTGTTCTCTGGCACCTTCATTTCACGTTTTAAAATTTTATCGAAATCAAATGACTTCTCCTGCTTATGATTGACTATATATGTCTGTTCAGATGGGCGTGTCAATTAGTCGATATCGATCAAAATAATTATCTGCCCGCATGTGACGTGGCATTTAAATTTTCTTTCTGCACAATGGTTTTATTTGTAGAATGTGCTATTTGTGCATTCCTTCTTATAGTTTAACACTCATTATTTGCTGACGTATCGTGACGTCATTCCATATATTGTCACGTGATCTGTGATTTTATTCTTATTCATTCATATTGGAACAATTTCTATTTAGTTGATATATTTCGTTTTCCTGGTTGTTCTACCCGTTGAAAACTCCAGTAAGTATTCTCTTCATATTCTCTCAGTCACTTATGTCTACTAGATTCCAAGTCCATTGGATGACGTGGCTCTCTACAATTCTGTTCTCAATAAGACGTCCATGTACTCGAACTTCTCGAAGGTTATCCATGGTCATTAATAGGTGGTACGTAGCAAATTCATGCCTTCTGTTACTTCGGATTAAATGTATTATGCCAGTAGCTTAGTTACGAGATATTATGTCATAGTTCTGCTTTTATTCTTGATTCAATTATTGGTGAAATGCAAGGCTCTATTTTTATGGAGGATTTTCAGATCTATTTTTAATAATTATGTTCAATGAAAATTATGCTCTCTATTATTAATTCCTTCATTATTACCACGATCTGTATTTATGTATGACTCTCAGAAAAATTTAACACAAGGGTCTTTTTATTACCTTGTCCAATCATGGATGGCTGAATTTATGGAATCTCACTCATGCTGGTATGATTGGTATTGTACGGTGCCATCTTAATTTACCTTATTTATATTATTAGCACCGCTATTCTATTACCGTCAAAGTTTGGTATTATTATTTTTATTTTCGCCTTAGATTAATTATACTTTTGAATGTTATTCGGTTAGGTTCCCTTACTAATACTTTGTAGATTACTGTTACCTTATTTCATTTACCTTACTCCATTTCATTTAGTTCATCTCTTTAGTAATATTTACGCCAAAGTTTGGGTTATTTAATTAATTACAAGACCCTTACACCACCTATTGAGATCGTTAAACAATACCTTTATCTAATTTATTACTTACCGTTATTTGGGGTTTTAGTGATTAATCTATTTTAATTTTTTCGTCGTTGAATGTTCCTACCTTATTACAGGCTGATAACTCTGGTCGTTATGTCAGATTATTCATTTTATGTTAACACTATCGTTATGAAGGTCTTTAATTCAGAGTATTATTTATTTTTATTATTTACTTTTAAGATTCATTTTCAACGTTAACGTTATCGATATTAAGGCTTTTAATTATGAGTTTTATCTTCGATTATTCAATTTTATGATTGATTTTCAACGTTAACCTTATCGATATTAAGGCTTTCAACTCGGAGTTTCAATTTTTAAATTATTCATTTTGATGATTGATTTTCGACGTAGCAACGATTCTCTGCTCGTTTCCCACACTCACCTCCCTTATTTGATTTTAGGGTTAGATATGTAGATATTATGATATTACGAGTGCCTACTGGACTACTCGGTGTATAAGATTTTGAGCCGATGAGTAATGTGATTTTAGGTCTAGTTTTCGGGAGATGGATGACGAAGAAGTAGCCAAAAGACTACCCCTCCAGCTTCTATCTTCCTCTATGAACGGTATGTATTGACGTTTGGGTTCCTGCGTTACGCACGCCCAAACCTTTACGGGCACGAGATATTGGCGGATGTACCGCACTTACACATCTCGATAGGTATATAGATTTTACTGACTTGCGGGGATGTTTCGGCCGTAGGCCGGAAAAATTTCGACGTAGCAGAAAGCTATCTGTCAAATTATATGTTTAATGAGACATTGTTGACATCATAGAAACCATCGTTATTCATTAAATATTTCCCCATACATGCGTTCAAGTAGAGCTTACTTGAGGTTGCTTGAAACGCAGTATGGAAAAATTATCGATAATTGAGATTGTCCACTTGAATTTGCTCACAAAAGTTTGCACACCTTTTCCAAAATTTGGTATTCGTTTTTTCTGTGAAAATGAATTGGTATATATATACCTGTTCTGTGACCCTAACCTTACGTGTTAATTTTAGTGTGATAAAACAAATTTTGACCTTGAAATTATTTGTTATTTAGCTTTAATTCTTATTATTTTCCTTGATTTACTTTGACAATTTCTTTCTTAAATTTTTAATTGAATTCTTTCCAATTAAAAATAATTTATTTTGATTCAATTTTTCCATTAATTCTTTGCTTTTACGTAAATTGTCATTTTTCGGTTAAATCTTTATGTTATTTTTATGTTAGTTTCATGCTAATCTTGGTGCACTTTGTTATTATTTTAATTTATTTTAATGTTTTTGATTTTATATTTTAATTATATCTTTCTCACATTTTAAGGTTGTTTATTTGGTGTTTATGGGTCTGATTTTATCTCTGCATGTTGTCTTTGCTTGGTATTTCCAATTTATTTAAACAAAATCCAGTGGTGGCCCAACACAAGTTTGAAGTATTTTTAGTTGAATAATCAAGTTTTAAATTTCATTTTAATTTCTAGTCATGACACATTTCAATTTAGATCCGAAATTAACATTTTCATTAATTAATACAAATCTTAGTGCTATTGTTGAGTTTGTTTTATAAAAACAAAGTAACATGACGACTTAACTAAAAAATAGAACACCAAAAAAGTATATTAAAATATGAGAGAAAATACAAATAAATATAAAATTATCTTTTATCATACCTTGATAATAAAAAGGAATTCCGCTAGAAATATTTGAAAAATAATTCTTTGTAAACTGGTAAAATTCTGAGATAATTTTATTGAAATACTTGTGTTTTAATATGCAGAACTAATATCCAATAGATCATTAATCTTATTTAAAATGCATAGCCACAGGTTGAAAATTGACTACTATTGTGTTTAATTACCTTTTCGTCTAATTTAGTCGAATTGCATTTCACGAAAAATATGAGAAATTGAATCAAATTGGTGAAGGTACTTATGGTATTGTTTATAAAGGCCGTAATAAAGAAAATGGAGATATTGTTGCGATAAAAATATTCCGAAACACAGATGAAGATTATGTTGCTCATAAAATAGCCATTAGAGAAATCAGAATGTTAAAAGTATGACTAACTTTAGTTGTTTTGTTGCTGATCATTCACGTTTAGCAATTACATCATCCAAACTTGGTCAATTTAATAGAGGCTTTTAAAAAAAAGAAAAGGCTTCATTTAGTCTTTCAATTTGTAGATCAGAATTTATACACTGAGTTGCTTCAGCATCCAAATGGGTAAATTTTAATGATATATTTTTCAATGACGAATTTTTTCCCAAATAATTGTTCTGCGATTGCCATATCATTTGACATTATAAAAATCGATTCGGAATTAAATATTTGATTTTTATTTTAACAAAATCTTCAGAATATGTTTGAATCTTTGTAAAATTTTGTCTATTCAGTAGACTTCTGAGGCCAGTTCTTACATATTTCTTTTGTAGGAGTGGGAGTCTAATGATAACTAGTTTATACTGATGTGCATCATTTTAACATATCAAGGAGCGCTAAAAATTGGCTTTAAATGGTTTTAAAAATTGATACCAAACAAATTTTTTATTAATCAACCAAGTACAAATATAAATAGATTTCATAATATTAATATTTTCCTACTTCATCATTAATTCTGGAAGTATTAATCAGGAGCACAACTAATAACTTCATAAATTTATAAAAAATAGTCATTTTATTATTTTTTTATTGTATTAAGTGTTGACAATCACCACTTTATATAGTAGGAATCTACTATGTTATTGAGATTTTAAAGTTATGATTTTACTACATATTAATTATAAAAATTATGTTTCCCACCTATGTTTTGGGAAGGAAAGGTTAATCAGAGAAAAATCAGAAAGCGAAAGACTTGTTAAATTTTGTTTCGTATTGATCATGACATATTTTAGGTGGAAATATTTCATTTTATACATAAACATTGCGGAATATAAATTGCAGAAATAAGCATTGGCTTAAATTTTTATTTATCTAAATTATGTTTATATAAATGATTTCACTATCGACAAAAAAAATACTTTTAAAGTTAAGCTTGGCAAAATATCGAAAATCCAAAATTTAGCAAAGAAATTTAAATGGTTAAATTTATTCAGATTTTAATTTTAGAAAGTTTGGTTTTAAAATATTTTAAAATGTGTTTAAATCTAACGTATAACTTCGATTAGTATCATTGATATTATAAGAATAGTATCACGATATAAACAGGAAAACATAATGTTTTGAAATTAGTAAAAATTTGTAAACTGACGAAATTAAAACCACGGCAAATTTTTTATTCATCAAAAATGGTCTTCAAAATGCTCAACATTAACGTCTACATCACCACTATTCGTCAACAAAATTCCTTACCATTCATATACTGTTTTGAAATATGACAATCTCTAAAATAACAAAAACCCCAGCAGAAAGAATTGAATTTATAATATTTTCATCTGCAACTTGATTCCAGAATTCAATTACCCAATCTCGTATAACTTCGTCCTTTGGTGACATAGGATTCCCCATTTCGTATATTCCAGATTGTATCCATTCTTCCACATGTTATTTCTGTCTGAAATCTTGTCTTGAAATATTTAAAAATTTTTTTTAACAATTATCATTTATTATTATTATTATTATTATTATTATTTATTATTATTATTTATTATTATTATTTATTATTATTATTATTATTAAAAGATAACGCCAATAAAAACTCTTCGTACGATGTATTTCGACAGAATAACTGTCATCTTCAGGTACACAAAACCAACTAAAAATATTATGAATTATCTTATAATTTAAACAAATTATTTTTTTTATATTAATTTAAGTTTGTAATAAATAAACATTTAAAAAATATTCAAATACTTTTAACTAATTTTAAAATGTTATTTAAATAAATATTATAATTTTTTATCTATATTATAATTTTTAAAAAATTAATGTAATTTATAAATTAAATTATTTTAATAATATTAAAAAAGTTTTTTGTTAAAAAAACAATACATAAACATAATTTAACATACTTAAACTATTTAAAAACACTTAACACATTCGTAGTCACAGCACTTTGCACATTAATCTTTGGAAACAATGACCTTATCAGCAATGCTTCACATATCACACGTTCCCAATAATTATTAAAACTTTTCATCAAAATTCTAAAATCAGACATTCCGATATCACTTTTACAGCCTCTATTGTGTTCACTAATATTGGTCAAACCCTTCAATCGACAATGCTCTAGAACTCGAGTACAGAGATGACGGGAAGTTTTTCCAATGTATGTGGCAATACACTCATTTCATGTAAATTGATAAACGAGATCAGAACACAATCCAACCGGAGTTTTTGATTTATTAATAAACATATTGCGTACCTTACACGAATTAGAGATGATCTTATACTCAAAATTTCTTATCTGTTTACTTAACTTCCTTTTATAATTTGTAAAACCTTCAGAGTGCGGCAATACTAACACATATTTAGGCTCAATTTTTTTATATCCATTTTTACTATTATTTAGATCAGTGGTTCCCAAACTTATTTGGCCTACCGCCCCCTTTCCAGAAAAAATATTACTCACCGCCCTCTGGGAATTAATTTTTTAAAAATTTTAATAGCGATTAAACAAAAAGATATATTAGAAAATTGAAGTTTGAAAGTGTGAGTATATAATTAAATTAATTCATAAAATAAATAACTAAATAAATATTAATTAAATAAATGTATGTTGTGGATTGATGTGGTATGTAAATTTCTTAGGCTTACATTACGTTGCTTAGGTAGGTTTTAATTTTAGTGAAATTTAAAATAAAAAAGTAAATGAAATTACAAATCTACCATCGCCCTCTTAAACCACGTCAACGCCCCCAATTGTTTTCTGGACCCTTTACCAGCACTGGGCCCTTTAATGGGCCATAAGGGAGCGTTATCGCCCACTTTGAGAAAGACTGATTTAGATCAACACTCAATTTATACTTGTCAAATTACACTCAGAGCATTGTCGATTGAAATGTTTAACCAATATTAGTGAGCACAATAGAAGCTGTAAAAGTGAAATAGGAATGTCTGATTTTAGAATTTTGTTGAAAAGTTTTAATAGTTATTGGGAACGAGTGATATGTGAAGCATTGCTGATAAGGTCATTGTATCCAAAGATTAATGTGCAAAGTGCTGTGACTACGAATGTGTTAAGTGTTTTTAAATAGTTTAGGTATGTTAAATTATGTTTATGTATTGTTTTTTTAACAAAAAACTTTTTTAATATTATTAAAATAATTTAATTTATAAATTACATTAATTTTTTTTTCAAATTATAATATAGATAAAAAATTATAATATTTACATAAATAACATTTTAAAATTAGTTAAAATATTTGAATATTTTTTAAATGTTTATTTATTACAAACTTAAATTAATATAAAAAAATAATTTGTTTAAATTATAAATTAATTCATAATATTTTTATTTGCTTTGTGTACCTGAACATGACAGTTATGCCGTTGAAATATATCGTACGAAGAGTTTTTTATTGGCGTTATCTTTTAATTAATTAATTAATTATTATTATTTATTATTATTATTATTTTTATTTTTATTTTCATCATCATTGGTGTTTCAGGTTAGATAGACAATTTATTAAAAGAATTACCTATCAAATACTCGATGGGATAAATTTTTGTCATAATAGAAATGTTAGTTTTCATCATTTATTTTAAAAAATACTTTGAAATAGTGATTTTTTGTGAATAACTTACTGTGACTTGCGTTTTATATTTACAAAATAACAATCGTGTTATGTAAAATGTCGTTGACAGTTTCTAAATTAAATTATAAAAATCTCAAATTATTATATATCTGCATTTTGACTGGAATTTATTTTTATAAATTACTGAATGCTTGAGTTTCTAAATTATTTATTTCAATGAAGCATTTGTAAATTATCATTTAGTACAGGAAGCATGGACTCCCTATTGTATATATTTGCAAAAGGATCAACAATATGCTGTGAGAATTCTCTGGATTTTCAAAGTCTTACTTAGATCTCAGATTTTAAATTTAAATGTTGCATTTTATGAGAATTTAACTGGATTGTAATTGAAAAGTTAAAAAGAGAGCAATTTAACACATGATCAAATAGGAAATAACCACTGATACATTTTGTATTGTGAAAATACAAAATCAGCCTTATAACAAATAACTTTTCTAAAATTTTTCGATTTCAAATACAATCAAAACCAATTTTAAAAATGCATTTATCTTTTTGGTAAGCTCTACAAAATTAGACAAAAACGTGGTCGCCGTATTAATTATTATCGGAACTCCTAATATTTCAAACATCCATAATTCAGAAAAAAAATTTCAAATTATTCTCAAAACTAAAATATTTATTTAAAAAAAAATGTTAGTTAACATTGTTTAGATTTTCAAAATTCCACACAACAGAATATTAATTAGTTTATTTTTAATTTTTACATTTATTTAATTTAAAACATATCACAACAACCATCGAAATTTTTTAATATCGTTACTCCTGACTTTATAAAAATTTCATAAATAAGAATATTTTAGATTCAATCTGGTCTCGTGGGTCACAGCTTGCTAAGTTAAATGGTCTTTCGATGTCCAATAAGGATAATTTACCCATGAGACCTGTATTGTCAATGATACAAACTTCACAATATAAAGTCACAAAGTTTTTAGATAGTATGCTGAAACCATTGATTACGACTGAATTAAAATTTAATTAAAATTCCTCTTTTATTCTAAATTTGAATAAGAATGAGAATGGTGATTTTAAGATATCTTTTGATGTAGTTTGTCTTTTCACAAATATTCCTTTAATTTGAACAATTTGGTTGTGCAGTAAGTTATTGAGCACTTACACTTCACTTCATATTAATATTAATGTGGTTGCTTTTCGAAATATATCGAATAATTAAAGATGGGTTGACACAGACTTTATTTTGTTTAAATGTAAAATACCTTAAGGTTGTTCTATCACATTAGAATATTTTGATTTATAGATTGCTAATGGTAATATTTTTCCGCGATCAGAAAGAACAACCTTTGTTCTCATCTATCAGTAACCAGTAGACTTAACTACAGCGTGTTTTCTACAATCCAAATAAATAGTGTGAGCTTTACTGTCGTCAAAATATACTAAAGTTTCTTCGGTCAGTAAAGGTTTTGAAAGATTAAGAGACGCAAATAGGTTTTAAGTATATAGGACTAATGAAAAAGACATACTAACTAATTCATAATCAGAAACGGTTGTAAAATTAATTGTGGTTTGTAAGGAAACTCGATACCTTTTCATAAACTAGTTTATCAATCTTCCACTTCCTTTAAGTGTATGTTGTTGGTTAATCCTAAACCATTAGTTTATCAGAAATAAATTTTCTACAAACTTTAACATGTTCCTTTTACAGTTCCTAAATTTCGTCAAGCATAACTTCATAATCTTTTAACGAAGTTTTTCGACTCTTCTTTTTATTCGTTTTATTCAGTTCGTTTTCGTTTTTATAAAGTATCTGATTTTAAACTACGATAACCCGACGAGATCTCTTTCACTAAAATAATTGGCTGCCTTATAGATGCTATACCCTTCTTCAATACATTTTAAGACGCCTTTTTTGAATTGTATTATGAATATTCTCTCTTTTATAATATGGGGATAAATTTTAAAAATTTAATTCAAATATAATTTATAACAAATTAACATAATAAGGAAAATTTATTTATAATTAAATATTTGTGATATTTCTATTTTTTATATTTCATCGGTCGTATAATTTATAGCATATTGTACGTTGGGATAGTGTTAGGATGCGTATACAATTGAATAATACACTCAAAAGAATTTTAAAAATGAGCACTTCATTGGGATCACTGTGTTGGGCTCAGAGCCAAAATTAAAACAAAATTACAAAAACCAATTTAAACAAAAAGGTGAAAATTGTATAAGTTAGAACAAAATGATTAATGTAGTTTTGAAATTGTCAATATGGCTGCCGTAACATAAACACGCACCGCAAGAAGAGACCAAAAATAAAATAAAACATTAATTAAAACAAATTAAAAATATAACAAAAATTAAATAAAACAAATAATTAATTAAAATTCGGAAAAATGCCTACAGATGCAAAAAGAAACATACGAAAAATAAAATAAACTGCCAAAACCTTGCAAAATAAGGTTTAGAAAAAACACAGGCAGAAGAGGCGACCAGAAAACAAACTATTGGGGTTTAAAAATAATATTGTAAGAAAATAATAATAAAAATAAAATCTAACAATAAAATATTAATATATCAAAAAATAAAGAAAAATATATAAAAAATTTTAAAAAAAATATTTTGAAATAAATATAATAATTAAAAAGCCCTAAAAATGGCGAAAAACCGCCCATTGGTCGCACACAGGCACAAAAATACTATATATACAGCAGTCATTTTCACAATATTTAGACTGTCTTAGACATTTTTTCAGTCAGATGACTACTAGAAAAATTTTTAGACATTTTTAGACTAGCAGTGAATCATTCTTAGACCAAATTTTGTATGCCAATTTATGGCAATTTTTCAAATCTGGTTGCATGACGGTGGATTGTAAGTACTGTTATTTTTTGTGTAAATATATATTTCACGATTCCGTGATTAGACAAATGAAACAGGCAATTTACCAAAAAATAAGGGAGGAACGCTGCCCAAATTTTTGAAAGATACATTTATAAATAATGGGTAAAGATGATAAATAAGTATGGAAATTGTAGGAATAGACGAGTAAGGACCAGGATATAGAAAGAGAAAGACGTAAGACTTTCCATTGGCAGTCCAGAACCCGAAAGTGAAAATATCATGAGGAGTAGTTCTAGAAATGGAGCTCACCTGCTCATGAATTTTCAACCTCTATGTACAGTACCAACATGGCACTCACCATGGGTACATAGGAGGGATAGAATAATAATCTTGCTGGCGTTTAGGGGGGTAGATACACAAAAACCGTAGAAAAAATAAATAAAATCCACCCCATTCGCCAACAACTGCAATTTCTCAAGAATGAATCCGGATATTTTATTTCATATCAGACAAACATACATATTATACACAAGCGTATATAATCGTTTTATGCATAGTGGTATACACAATTTAACTTTTTGTGAATATATTCGTCTTATGCGTTTAGTAATGCATATGTTGATGACGTATATATCCGTCATAGCCACTTAAGAGGTTAAACAAGTCAGGAGCGAGCAATTTTTTCCATTTTATTAAATTTTATTATTAAATAATAAACTTAAAAAATCAATTTCGAAATTTTAAAATTTAATACTAATTTTACAATTTTAATTTTAACAAATTTAGAATCTGTACGTACAGTCAATTCTTTTTTATGCGATTTTTAATGCCTTTTTGAAGTTATACGGTTTTCCCCTTTTACTCCAAAAAAGGACTAATCTTTGTCAAACTTAAACCAACCAGATATTTTTGAATAGAAAATCATTCAAATCACAAAGTTCCGTTTCAAATTTCGAAGAAATAAGAAACCAACTGCAGACCAAATTATGGAGGCGAAAGTGGTTTGAATTTTGACGATTCTGGCAGCAGGTTTAGCCCAGATAGTGAAAGTGAAGATGGTTTAGTGTTTGAAGAGGAAAATTATTTAGAAGAAGAACATGCTGGAAATATTGCAAATGAAGATGACGGTTGGAGTTATGTTGAGCCCGATTGAAATATCGATTGATTTACCACCTAGTGCAAAACCGACAGATTATTTTACGCTACTATTTACAGATGAATTAGTACAGAAAATAGTTACGTGGACTAATGCACGTGCTAAACTTATATTTGAAAACAAGCGATTGCTTGCAAAGTCTAACCTTCGTAGATAGAAAGAAGTAACTGTTGAAGAAATTAAAAAGTTAATTGCTTTATGTATTGCTTTATGTATTGCTTTTATGATCGTGAAAAGTGCGATAAATCCAATCGCTTACACAAAATTGAAAATGTGGTAAATCATGTTATTGAAAATATTAAAATAATATACAGCCCTCCTGAAAATTTATCCTTGGATGAAGCTCTTCTTTTGTGGAGAGGAAGACTTGTGTTTCGTCCGTATATTTCAATCAAAAGTCATAAATATGGAATAAAGTTTTATTAATTAAGTACACCTGATGGATTTTTGATAAATATGCTTATTTATACTGGAAAAGGTACCGTTACCAATGAAAAAGGACATTTATATGGAGTTTATTTTGAGCTAATGAAAGAATATTTGCAAAATGGACACACACTTTATATGGACAACTATTACTGCAGTATAGATCTAGCAGAATACTTATTGGATAATAAAACTATTATGTGTGGAACTCTAAGAGCAAATAGAAAACGCAATCCATCATTCGTTATAAAAAGTAAGCTCAAACCAGGGGCAATATCATGGAGGCGCAACAGGCAAAATGTAAAGGTTTTGAAATGGAAAGACAAAAGAGATGTATTGGTGGTTTCCACCAAGCACAATGCTGATATGGTTATAATTACTTCAAAAAGAGGAAAAGAAATTGTAAAGCCGAAAATGACTGTTGACTACAACATAAACATGTCAGGTATCGATAGATCTGATTAAATGATGCATTATTATGCATGCCCAAAGCGATCAATTCGTTGGTATATGAAGGTATTTTTTCACATGCTTGACATTGCATTTTGAATTCGTGCTGGATTTACAACAAAATAAATGCTGAGAATTCTGAGTTTTCTATTATTCAGAGAGCAGATTGTTAAAGCATATTTGGGTAAATCTTCAGTCCCTCAAAAATCTTATAGAGCAGAAGCCCGCTGGTCAAATCCAGTTCACTTTCCTGATATTACCAACAGTCGCAAGAGATGCCGCCAGTGCCATACAAATAAAAAGAGGACTACAAATAATATATATGTAGAGTCAACAGAGACAAAAATGGTGAAGTAATTGGATTATGCCCACATTCATGTTTTAAAATTTGGCATAGCCAATTATATTTGTATTAATTATAAATTTATAATAAATAATAATTAAATTTTGATATTTTTACTTTATTTGAACTATATTGTGTCACATATTTGTGACATGCATTTTCTAGCAGAAAAACTATTTTAAAAACTCATGTCACATATATGTGAGACAATATTTTTTGTTCATGAGTTTCTACAGAAAACTCAAAAGATGCGTGAGGGGTGAACGTGTTAAACTTATTATTTTAATATTTCTTTATAAAATCTTTTAATACTTTTGAATATTTAGTTTTAATTTTACTGCTCGCCGATAATTATATTTAAATATCCTCACAATTCCAATGCTTCATTTTATAAGTTCTCATGAGTATTCCATTGTGCTTGTCAAATGATTCATTTGATTGCGATTCAAAGTAAAAAGGATTATATTTTTTCTAAGCTGATTGATTGTAGCAAAACTTAAGTAGAATGTTTGGTTTTGATCACATAGAAATTAAATAACGCGATAGTAAATACATTCAGATCTATCCGTACACATCACACTTACAATTTTTAGAGTTTAACTATTTTCAATTTAACATCAAAAACGTCACCAGTGTAAAGCAAAAATTATCGCCTATAAAAGATTTAAATTTGGAAATTGTGCATAACTCAAATAAAATTGAAAAATTTACTTTTTAATGTCAAAAAAATCATAAGTTATAGTAACTAAGATTTATTTTTCATGGTATTTGTATGTAAATTTAGTATATTTAGTGTATTCATCGAGACATTAAACCGGAAAATATTTTGATATCTAAAGAAGAGCAAGTAAAGTTATGCGATTTCGGTTTCGCCAGAATTATAAGTAAAATATTTAATTAATATTTTAATATAGATGATTTTTATGTTTAATGATAAATTACTAGAAGTACTTTCAGAAAATATTGAGCATTCATTGACTACCCCTTTTGCGGAACTTCATGACATTTCCTGTAGTACTTTGCCCGCTCATCTGCTGGATCTTTATATGTACTTTACATGATACTTCTTTACAAAACCATAATGTCATCACATCCACTATGTTATTTCATATTTGGTCGTTTTTATATGCACAGTTGGTTTGGTTCCATGTTCCTTTTGAAATTCTAGAACACCCAGTTCATTGTCTGCATTAAAATTTCTAAGCGCGATGAATTAATCATTAAATAATTGTTCTTAAAATACTATCATTTAAATATTTAGTTTCATTTTTGATCAGTTTTCTTTTACAATTTCGTTTATCTTCATTTCTGTTAAACTAAAAGTCTTTGTTTTTTTGTCAATATAAAATTCCTGCACTGCCTAAAATTTATTTTAAATTGAAAACAAAGCATTGATTCATAATCTGAAAGAGGTGAGCATAAATATTGAGCAAATTAATTACATTTATTCAATTTAAGCTTTCGAACTTCATTTAAGTTTGCTTATGTAAAAATTTTATTTTACAAATTATGAGATATATTGAATGTTACTCCACCTTAAAAATATTTTATTTCTTAATGTCTAAATATTAAGGGTACCAATATGCAACTTTCCCTCTAAGATGCGCAATTGCGCACGGAAATATTTAAAAAAAATTGTTTTAATTTAAAAACAAACATTTTTCAATTTACCGTACTAAAACGTTAAAAAAGACTTCGTTTCATGTTCCAGAAAAAACAAATTAAGTATAATCCATTATTTTCTTCTAGTTATAATATAAAAAATTCAAAAAAATAATTCCTTAGTTGGCCATGCAAATTGTTATGGATTTAAATATTAAAGCCAAATTAATCTCATTCATTTCATATGATCTACCCACAACAGTTGTTTTTTATCATAGTGCTTAGTTTGTTGAAGTTCTAATTTGTAAGTTTTATCAATTTTAATTTGTAGTACTATTTTTTTGTAAAAAATAAAAATATTAATATTGGACAGGTATTCAATCAAATAATGTCAAACAGAAAAAATTTAGCTACTGGTGAATTGGGCAAAAAAGTAAAGCAGTTAAAATTTGAGTGGCTTTCTCTCCATGTTGAAACAACTATATCAAGCTCTTGTGGTAATCAGAATATGAAATTGGGAGAGATATTTGTACTTCTTGAAACTGGTGCTGTTATATGTAAATTTTGTTCTGAGTCTAAAGTCGGTGGTGATTTTGCAGGGGAAAAAATGGAATGACTGCAAACTCGACTATTTAAAGCGACATATTAGTCATAAAACTCACATTGAAGCGGTCAATATACTACGTACACGATTATCAGGTGGAGTTTTGCAGCTAATTACAGAAACGCAGCAAGATAGAGAAAAACGTACAGAAGCCATTTCTTGAACAAAAGCTGGTGGTGATAAAATCAAAATTTTAATAGATAATGTTATTCTTGCAATTAAAATGAATGTTTCAATGAACTCAGTCCAAGAAATAAACAATCATTTTCGAAATATGTAGAGATTCCAGAAAGTTGGCGGAGTAAAAATTATGCTTTTGAATTCGTTGAGTGTATCAACCACGTTATCCAACAAGAGATTTTCAATGAAATAAGAATGGCACAATTTCATTGCTTAATAGTGAATGAAAGCACTGATATTTCAGTTCACAAAATGTTAATTATTTATATAAAATACCGATTTAAATTTAATTACAAAACTGTTTTTGCTGGTGTATTACAATTAAATGCATTAAAAATTAATCTGGATATGCAAAAGATTGTAATGTTAGCATCTGATTTTGCTGCAGTAATGTTGGGAGCCTATAATGGAGTTACAGCTCTATTAACTCAAGAAATTCGTCACTTAACAGCTCAGCATTGTGTGGCACATTGAGAAGATTTGGGAATCGATAATGCCTGGAAGGGTATACCTCTTATTGCCCAAGTAGAAACGTTATTGCGAACAGTTTATACCATGTTCCATTGTTCATCTGTAAAGAAACATAATTTTGAAGAAATTGCAAGCTAATGGATTGTGAAGTTTTGATGTTCCGACCTCTTAATGAAATACGCTGGCTTTGTCGTCATTTTGCAATTATTATTCGGAATTATGATGTCTTAATAGAATATTGCAAAGAAAAGTTTGATAGTCACAATTCAGCTGATCCAATCGCGAAATATTGCTTAACAGCTTTAGAAAATAAGGTGAATTAACAACATTGATTGCATTAAATGATGTTTTTGCAGAATTAACAAAACTATCAAAATATTTACAAAAAAGTGTTTTGTCACCTATGGAAGCGCATCAATACTGTAAATCGATCATCACAAAATTAAAAAGCATCTTAGTGATATAATCTATTGGAGTGAAGATTGAAAAAAATTCTTGAAGATGAAAGTGACAATAATAAGGAAATATTATCTGGGATAATTCTATTTATTGAGAAGTTATGCTACCATTTGGATAAAATATTTCCTGATGCTGACATGGACCTTCGGAAAGCTTTTGATCAAAACGCCATTGTCAACACATCTGATTTTAATTATGGCAATGAAAACTTTTAAAAAATTATTTTGAAATATGGAAATCTCATCCCAAACATGGATAATAAAATAATAATGGAGTATAAAGATTTAAAATACTTATTTACAGAAAAATTCAAAAATAATAGACGTGATTTCAATTATCTACTTCGATTGGTTCTTCGCGAAGATAGTTTTCAAAATATAAGAATTTTGTTTGATATTTGTAGAACCTTTCAAGCATCGAGCACTGATTGTGAAAGATGCTTTACTCTATTGAATTTGATTAAAACAAAATTTAGAAATAGATTAGACGTGAATCATTTGGGTAATTTAATAAGAATAAAGTCACACATAATGTCGGAAAATACTATTGACCTGGATAAAGTATACCATAACTGGAAGCACAACAAAGACAGAAGAGAAAAAAAATCATGTAATTAATATTTAATATTGCAAGGTTTTTGTTTAATTTTTTAATCGAAGCGCAATTTATTTTTTTTCCGCTCAGCTAAAATGAAATTAGAGGGAACGTTGCCCATAAGTAATCAATTATTTTTAGTGTGGAATGTTTGTTTCAGTCTAGCTCAGAGTGTGAATGTGTAAAGACGTGTTTTAATTCGCAATATTACAATCCGTAGCCTTGTGACTTGTGTTGTAGTTAACAAAATTCACAAAAGTAAAATGGAAAATCAATAAAAACATTTTTTTTCAAAATAATAATAAAAAAGGCAAAATAAATTAAAAATTTAAAAATAAATATTTATCGCGAGGAAACAGGTTGGGCGGATGTCAAATGACGAGACGAATCCAAATATAATAAAACTAAATCGAATGGGGTCCCCAGAAGGAAATATTTAATGAAAATAGAAATTATTTAAAAATTAATTGGCTAATGGGAAACCCGAGCTAATGGGAAGTCGAGCCAACAGAAATCCCGAACAGTGTGAAAAACCCGTAACGTCAACAAAATTATCTAATTACGGAAAACGAAATTGGTTGACGAAGGAAACCCAGGATAAAACGGGGACCTGCCATCAATATTATTACTGTAAATAAACGGAAACCCCGGGAGCCCTGAAGTATCTAATTTAGTTTTAGAAAGAGAGATGTCAAAATGGCCAAAACCAATTTGGTTTCCTGGTGACCTTATTGCGAGATGGATATAAAAGGAAAAGGCAAATCAACAAAATTGCCAGTTGATCGAATAGACTATTTTCAAGAGTACAGTAAAGAAGGTAATAATCTTAAAAGAGATATCAGTCAGCCAAACAAATTAAAGTATTGCACACCAGATAGGAACATATCCCTTTGGAAGACATATTCCTACGCATTGATTTATTGTGAATTTATGCAGAGTAATTGTGCAGATTATTGTGAATTGAATTGATTTTTGTGAAGGTTGTGAATAAAGTTCTGATATATAAATTAGAAATAAATCCTATTATGTTGGGTTAGTTGAATTGATTAAATAAGCACACCAAGGAGTCAGAACTAAGCACTGACTTTCTCCAAAAACCCAGCATATTTGGTGAGCCCGACGTGATCAAAGTCGGTCAAAAAATTGGTTGTAAAATGGATATTGTTCAAAATAATATTGTAGAAGTGATTAAATGTCGTTCGAAAAAATTCAAGATTAAAAGGAAAGGTAAATTTTATAATTGTAACAGTTTGAAATTTAGCCGAGTGAAATCTGTGTTGACCAGATCATTTTACAATTTGAGAAGCCAAAGCCAAGTTGAAAACATAATGAGTACTTCAAAACAATCCATCAATACAAATAATAATGACGAAACACCCGTGTTTACAGTTACAACGGGAAAAAAAGAAGTTAATGATTATGCGAGTTGCCAAAAACTACCAGTCACTCAATATCGAGAAGATCCTGTGAAATTTGTCGATTTTATGAGGATTATTATATGTACGCCACAGCCTACGGGTGGAGCTAGTCGATAATGGCACAAAGTTTGCCATTATATTTAAAGGGAGCAGCCAGAGAAACTTGGCAACAAATTGAAAAAAAGAGCAATAGCCAATGACTGGACAAAACTGAAAGATGCGCTGGCACCAAGGTTAATTCGCGGTGATATTAAAAGAATAATGTGGCAAAAGTTCTAGAACAGAGTGCAGAAATCAGATGAATTTGTAAGCGAATATGCTTACCATTTAACTACTCTTGCAGAAAAGGCTTTTGAAGTGAAACCAGATCAAGTTGATGTTGCAAAGCAAGTAAAGGACTTGTTACAGGATCAATTCTTGACAGTAGTGAAAAAGAAAATGAAAAAGGCTTTATGTTATTGTTGGGCTATAAGCCATAATTTAAACAAAAAGGAGAAAATTGTGTAAATTAAAACAAAATAATTAATGTCGTTTGGGAATTGTCAATATGGCTGCTGTAACATAAGCACACACCGCAAGCAGAAATCAAAAATAAAATATTAATTAAAATCATCGAAAAGCCAACAGATGCAGAAAGAAACACAAAACCAAAACATAAAACCGCCAAACCCTTGCAAAAGAAGGTTTAGAAAATACATAGGCGGAAGCGGCGACCAAAAATTTAAATATCAAAGGCTAAAATGAGAAACAATCAAAGAGAATGGTTAAAAAACAAAATAATAAAAATTTACGAAATATTGAGAAAATATCAAAAAATAGAGAAAAATAAGGAGAAAAATAAAATATTTAAAATAAAATAAAACCATTAAACCCTCCGAAAAATAGCCGAAAAAGGCTCCAAATTCTCTGATTGGTCGCACCCAGGCATGAAAACACTATATATACAGCAGTCATTTTCATAATTTCAGACAGTCAGACAGACACAAAATTTTTTAAACAAAATTTTTAGACATTTGTAAACACGATTGTTTAGAAACTTTTTATGTCAACTTATGAAAATTTTTCAAAATTGGTTGCATGACTGACAAACTTGTGGATTGTAAGTATTGTTATCTTGTATAAATATATATTTCGAAGTTAAAGTTTTGTTCTGCATGTTCGTGGAATCTTTTGGTGCCACTGACAAGTCCCCTTAAAATTTTATTTGTAATAAGTATTGCAATAGCAGTCGGGAAGTAATGTCGGAGGTCCGGCTGAAGGATTAAGTTCAGTTAGTTGAGATCGCGGGCCGAGCAATCCTGAAAACTCGGTCGTCCGTGGCGATGTCTGGTCGTAAGACGCAGGACTCTACCCGTAGCGCATCGTTTTACAACTCACAGCGTCTGATGGAAACGTCGGCCGGAGTGAGCGCTTAAAATCATGGGTAGTGCGACTTTAGTTATGGGGGAATAACGTTTATATCGAAAATTTAAAATATTGTCGGAAAATTAATCGGAAAATCCAGTAGAAAAGGATAAGATAGTGTAGGAACATAAAATTGATAGCATTTTCCAATAGTTGAAGGATATAATGTGGCAAGAGAGTAGTGTTTATTAAAGTGACCGCAGAGGGTTGTAACTACAGTAAACCCTCCAACTGCGTGGTAGATACGTTCCACAAAAACAACGCGCAAACCGAAACCGCGCACTGTGAACCCGATTTTATATGTAATTATGGGGTTAGGTTCCAGATATTACAAAAATATTAAAAAATATAATAAAAAGTCTTTATTCAACGACTAATATACATATTTACATTTATATAAACATAAAAACTAATAAAAACAGTCTCAATTCATTGCTTTTACATAATTAATATTACTATTATAAAAATTAATAAAAATTTAACATAAATAAAAATTATAAAAAACAATACAAGAACTAAAAAACAGTCTCAATTCAACGACTAAACATAAATAAAAATTAACATAAGTAACGTTATATTAATCACTGATACATGCTGATGAGCTTGATTCTATTTGCTGTGATTGTATATTTTTTGGAAAAAAGCTTGTTAACACTGATTGCTTACCAGCTTTTTGTTTTTCTTTATAAATTTCAGCATATGGTGCTAAAGCTGCTGTCAGATTTCTCCGAAATTTTAAGGCACGCTCCATATCAGGGTCCATATTAAGAGCTTGCTGTTCAAGTTGACTATCAAGTTTTAAAAAACTTGATAGTTTTTCGGTAGTAAACTTTTTCTCTTCTGTAATCTGTACATCTTCTTCACTTTCATCATTTTCATCATTATTACCGCCGAACTGTGTCAAAATATCGTCAACAGTATTATTTTCTTCATTTGACACAAGGACTTCCGTGATATCTTCTGATTCTAAATTTTGAAAACCGTCCCCACCAATTGTTCTACCTAAAGTCACAATTTCCACAATTTCTGGCATTTCAACAACAACTTCTCTAATGCAGCTTTCTGGCCATAATTTTTTCCATACAGCATTCAAGGTTGAGTTTTTAACTTCATCCCATGCTAATTTAATATTTTTTACGGAAGATAAAATATTATACTGTCGCCAATACTCACGAATTGAAAGATTATCTGGGCCATCCGTAGCTTCAATTAATTGCCGAAAAGTCCTTCTAAGATAATACAGCTTAAATGCGGCAATTATGCCTTGGTCCATCGGCTGAATTAAAGATGTCGTATTTGGAGGCAGAAATATTACTTTAACATTGGGGTGCAATTCAGCTAAATGTGGTGGATGACTTGGTGCATTGTCAACAATCAACAGAATCTTAAAAGCAATGTTTTTGTCTTTACAGTAAGTTTCAGCTTGTACACAAAAGCAATTGTAAAAACAGTTCTCAAAAAGCTTTGCAGTCATCCAAGCTTTCTTATTTGATACCCAATGAACTGGCAGTGAGTTCTTTGATATGCCTTTAAAAGCACGAGGATTTTCTGATTTATAAATTATTAGTGGTTTGTTCTTACAATCGCCAGCTGCATTACCGCAAAACAAAACTGTCAATCTATCTTTGGAAACCTTGAACCCCGGAGCAGATTTCTCCTCTTTAGATATAAATGTTCTGCTAGGCATCCTTTTCCAAAATAGGCCAGTCTCATCAGCATTGAAAACTTGGCTTGGTAAATATCCACAACCATCAATGATATGTTTTAACGTTTTTGGATATAAAGATGCAGCTAATGTATCAGCACTGGCTGCTTCGCCTGTAAATTTTATATTATGTAAGTTTTGGCGATGTTTAAACTTTTCAAACCATCCTTTACTCGCTTCGAATTTAATTTCGCCTAAATTAGATGACCCAGGTTCCTCCTTTTGTAACCGATTAAATACTAGTAACGCTTTAGTTCGAATAACAGCAGCACTAAGTGGCATTCTCTTTTGATTTTGATCTTCAATCCAAAAGCTTAACACTTTTTCTGTTTTCTCTATTATTGGATTTCGTGGTTTTTTTAATGTTTTTGCAGCTAGCGATGTAGAACAAACTACTGAACTTTTAAATTTTTCGGCATTCAATTTAATCCTCCTTATGCTGGATTCGTTCATATTGTGTCTCTTAGCTAAAACAGACATTTTTTCGCCATTTTCTAATTGCTTCACAATTTCAAGTTTTGCCTCTTACGTCAATATTTTTCTTTTGCCAGCTTTTTCCATTATTATATATAAGGTGTAGAAATTATTAAAAACCTATTAATTCAAAATGAGTATTAAATCAAAAATCAAAAATTTTATTTATACTTACTTTATAACACTCTTTAATTGATGTAATAATTTTTTATTACGGTTATATCTAATGCACACGAATAAGATTTTTTTGAATTTAATACTAATATATTTTTAATTAAACACTTGTATAAATATCTATTAATTAAAACTATGTAATTTTACATCCTAATCCTAACCACATCAGTAGAAAAATAAACTGCCTTTATTATTTTTATATAAAAAATACAGTGCATCGAAATACGATGAATCACTATTTTCACTACCATATGTATTCGTAGTTTTACGGGATTCACCATAAAAAATTAAATTGACATGATTTTTCTTGTTAAAATAGACAAAAACAAAACAAAACCGCGCAGCTACGAAATTTTTAGCGCGCAGATCGAAATTTTGGTATTAAAGGTTTGGCCGCGCAATTGCGAAATCGCGCAATGAAAAACCGCGCAGTTGGAGGGTTTACTGTACTTAAAATCATGGGAAATGTACTATGAGTTAAGGAACTGTTAATCAAATTTTTAATATAGGTAAAGATAAGGGTAAACTAGGACGAAAATGTAGTCGATACAGTGATTAAACAAATGAAATAGGAAATTTATAAAAAATTAAGGGAGGAACGCTGCTCAAATTTTTGAAGGATACCTTTATAAATAATGGGTAAAGATAAATAAGTATGGGAATTTTAGGAATAGACGAGTAAGAAAAAGGATATAGAAAGAGAAAAGTGTAAGACCTTCCATCGGCAGTCAAGAACCCGAAAGTGAAAATATCATGAGGAGTAGTTCTAGAAATGGAGCTCACCTGCTCATGGATTTTTAACCCCTATGTACAATACCAACATGGCAATCAGCATGGGTACATGGGAGGAATAGAATAATAATCTTGATGGCGTTTAGGTGGAAGTTACACAAAAACTTTAGAAAAAATAAATAAAAATCAACCCTATTCGCTAACATTATGTAGATTTCAATAACTTTGATGAGTTAATTAAGAAAGCAATGAAAATTGGACTGAATTTGAAAAGCGCATAGACCAAGTCAGAATCGTTTGCAATCATCACTGAAACCAGAGAGAGATCAATAAGTCCATTTAGAAATAATTGGCTCCAACAAGCAAGTAGCCTATCACCAAAGTTCAGGCCAAAGTTTGAATCAAATAAGACGATAGATATTCAGAAGGATGGAAAAGAAAGTCCAATTCAATTTAGTTATTGCCAGAGGCTGGGGCACTATGTTAATCAATGTTGGCTCAAAAATAGATCTCAAAAGACCCCAATTCAAATCCAGTGCGATCATTGCCAAAAGGTGGGACATGATAGTAATCAATGCTGGTTCAAGAATAATGTGCAGCGAAGCCCAAAACAAATGCGATCAGATTGGGTGAAGGGTAATGGTGAGAAAAGTTTTAATAAAATAAACACAAAGGATCAGCGAATTAATGTTAACTCTCAATGCTTTAACTGCGGCAGAAAAGGGCATATCTCACGAAATTGTTTTGCCAGATCAAGATCTCCATCAAAATCATCTTCACCACAGAGAGACAAATTAAATCTTCAAGGTCAAATTCAGTATCACTCATGCAGAGATTATGGACATATGGCTAGATCATGCCCAAAGAATGTAAATAAATTTCAGAAGCCAATATTAAAGAAGTCAATTAGATTTCAAGGTGACAAATCGCAGACAGACAATGTAGCTTTTGTGCAACCAGATAATTTCAATGAAAGAATGGGAAAAGGAGTGAGAGAAATGGGTCGACGTTTGGATCGATTGATGTCAAAGTTCGAATTAGATGATGAATATGATACTCAGATGATGTATGATTCGCAAGAAGAATTGACTGAGAATGAGTTGAAGATGAGAGATATAAAAGACGATTTGCAAAGTGAAAAGGCGACAATGATTGTGTCCAAAATTCGAAAATTAATTGAAAATAATGAAATTGATTCGACAAAAATATTGAAGTCGTTAACAGAATTGAGTCAATTATCTTTGAGTATGAGAAAGTTAAAGAGTGTAATTAGTTTGTGTGCAAAGTATTATAATATGAGCCCAAAGCATAAAGATGAGATTAAAGAATAAATGAAAATATTTGGAAATCATTTAGAGAAAATAAATTGTTAGATTTTATTTTTGTTGATGTGATTGATGAAATTAATGAAAGTGTAATCTTTTGTCGTTGTGAAGTAAATGATTGTGTTAAAGATTTGAAAAATATATTAAAGGAGAAACATGAAGGATGGATAGTGGAGTTAAAATTTAATGATAGATATTTAGAAAATGATGAATTTTTGATAGTTTGTGAAATTATACCGGAAAATAAAAATAAGTTACAGATAGCATGTATGATTAGTGATAATGTGCTGAGTGAAATTGGTGAAAATGTAATGGTAAGAAAGAGTTCGAGAGAAATTTTAAATGAGTTAATGGATCGTTTGTGTATTGGAGATAAAAATGATATAAAATAATAAATTAGAACTAATTGTGGAATCGGAATGGGAAAAAGAAAGTAAATTAGAGATTGTAGAGGTGATACGACCATTTTGCATGAAAAAACTAGATATTCTAAAAAGTTGAAAGAATTAATGAGGAAATTGGACAGAGAATTGAGAGAGGCTCTAGAGTTGAATTAAAACAATTTATAGTAGCAATTGATTACGAAGGTTACGGGAAAACTGAGTATAAAGAAGAGCATTGGTGCTCAAAAGTCAAAAGACTAAGTAAGAGAGCTGCTAAAATTATGGGAAAGGATGGAATTATTATATTGACATATAAAGGTGAAGAACTTGATGATGATGAATATTTATATGATTGTGGATTTGTACCACGGGCAGTAGATAAAGACGGATATTTAAGAATGGACGGAAATGTTGGATATTTAGTAAATAATTTAATAGCAGAAAAGGGGTTGAGATTTGAATGGAATAATAAGTCAGATAATTCAGATACTGAAGAAGGAGAAATAAAGGAAAATAAAGGAAACACTCAAAAAGAAGACGAAATAATTGAAAATAGTGAAATAAATGAAAATGAAAATACTGATGTTCAAAATGAGTGCGATAGTAAAGATGAGTTTATAGAATTAGAAGGGCAAAAGAAGTTTAGCGTATCGGAAAACAAGGTAAACGATAAAGAGAAGAAGGCTAGAACTTTGTATGAGATGAAAAAATATTTAGTCAGATTAGAACATGATGTCGACGAAACGAAAGAAACGTTGAGAAATCTCATTAAAATAGTGTATCCGATGTTTGAAATAGAAATAGAAGTGGAGGATGAACTAAAAGGGATAGTTAAAGAAATGAAAAATCGACTTCCTGGCGTTGTTCAGAAGATTGGCAAGGAAGATACGTTTTGTGAGAGAGCAATATTGAAGACTTAACCAAAGATGGAATTAATGAGGAAGTACCCGTAACAAGTTTAACCTATGCTATTTTAGAAATTGGGACTCATGCGTTTGTAAAGTCGGATGACTTGGATAATCTGATAGATATCGCTGCCCGATTAACAACTGAATTTTTGATGAGTTGGGTGATGGAAAATAGTGGTTGGAAAACGTTTTGCACACTGCCTTCAAGGCAAGAAAATGAAAATTTGGAGTTAAATTCACCGCCAAGACGGTTAAATTAAAGAGCTAGACCAGAATGAAGGAAAGCAATTGTTTTTCCATGGTCCATATTTATGAAGACATTTTGTGCAATAATTACAGTCAGACTGCTCACAAACAGAGATGGGAAAGATTTATTCAGTGGTGGATATGTCAGAATGTCCAGATGCATATCCGAGTAAACTAAAAATCGAAAATGATGTAAATTATTATGTGTATCAAGAATCTGATTTACGGAGAGCACCAGTGAGAGAATGTATTTTTAAACATACAACGTTTTTATTCGATTGTGGCAAGTGGAGTCCTACGTCACTCATACAAAATGCATGCTATACCCAGACCAGTTGAGGTCCTCCCAGAATAATTCAATTAAGAGCTAAAGTGAATTACAGAATACGAGAAACAGTAGTTGTGAAAAGGTTACTGATAGCAAATGGAGATTGTGAAGGAGAACCATACAAAATGAATGGTAAAATTGTGCAAAAACAGTTGTATTGGAAGAATATTTAACTGAGTTGAGAGAGTTTGAAGGAGCCTTAGATGATGATACAGACAAATTACAAACACACCCATTTTGTAATATTAGACAGACAAATTGTCAAAGTGGAGAATCAATCCTTATCTATAATGCCAGCCCATCGAATATATGTCATTTCCAGATTGTCATGGAAATTGATTATTGGGTGTATTTCGTTTGTAGCTAGATTTTTTATTACAAATCATTAATACAGAGAAATGGCAAGCGTGAAAGCACAATTGAAAAATGATCAAAAAAGCGAGGAATCTTGACGATAGCAACGGCGGTAGGCCCGAGCAAAGATATTTTCGGAGAGCGATAGTGAAAAGTACAACAGAGCCAGAATCCAGATTCTTGCTGGAACCGACGCCTAAATTGAGTGGAATTGATACTCTTACTCGGTGGTACACCCAGACGTTTCTGTCAACAGCACTGATATATCCAGGAGAAAAACTGAAAGAAATGAGATCAGCCGATGATATCGCAGTTGAATTAGAAAAGATGGAACCAACTAGTGCTGAAATTGAAAGAAAGAACATGCTTGGTCTACCATGTAGTTATGCATTGAGGACAATAGTGGTTGGGGGCAAACAACCTCGAACAACCATACAGTTCAATAAAAGGAAAATTGAAGCTTTGTTAGATTCATGGTCAAGTCATACGATAGTGTCAGAAAAATTATTAACCCGGCGGGAGAAAGCCAAGTTAAAGCCACCAGATCATGTCATTAAATCAAAGTCACGTAATGTGTTAAATATTATAGGAAAATTAAAAGTCAAGTTAATCATTGGGAATCAGGAAATAATTCATTGGGTATCAGTGATGAAAAAAAGTCCAGTAAAATGTCTTATTGGCATGGACATTATGGAGCAACTACAAAGGATTTCTCTTGATTTGAAAACTGGAAATTTGGTAAAATTACAGACAGGTGAAATTGTGCATAGAGCCGGAGAAGTCTTTCTAAATCAAACATTAGAAGTGCCACAGAATAGTGAAGTAATATATTATGCTAATGTAATGAATGCATTAGATGAGGATTGTATTTTTGAACCAAACAAAAAGCTAATCGAAAAGCACGATGTACCTATGTGTGATGAAATAATAAAAGTCAAAAACAAATCAGTACCAGTAAGAATAGCTAAAAGTTCATTCAAATGAAACCAAAAACGAAATTGACAAAATTAACAAAAATTAAATCCGAAAAAGTTCATAAGTTACCTAAATATATTAAAATTTATAAAAAACCTCAAGTTATAAGTAATGATCTAACAACAGAGCAAGAACAAGAATTCACGGCATTATTAAAGAAATGTGAAAATATAATTACAAAGCATGAGTATTATTTAGGACTTACTCAAATAATTGAGCACGAAATACCGTTAATCGACGAAACCCCAATTAAGAGCTACGGACGTATAGAATTCCACATATAGATCGAGAAGAAAGTGACCGGCAAATAAAAGCAATGAAGGAATTCAAAATAATTCGAGATAGCTCATCACCATTTTCATTATCTATAGTGGTAGTGAAAAAGAATGATGGTAACTTAAGATTTTGTGTTTATTATAGGAAATTAAACCAAGTTACTAGAAAGGATACATATCCTATACCAGTCCCACAAGAAATGTTTGATCAAATGGGGGAGATGCAATTCTTTACAGTATTCGATCTCAATAAATGGAATAACCAATTTAATGTTAAAGAGGAAAATAGGATTAAAACGGCATTTTCAGACGGTAAAGGCCCGTATGAGTTTAATGTGTTACCGTTTCGATTAACTGGAGCACCTGCTATTCAAGCGATTATTAGAGGCAAACTTAAAAATAAAGCCGTCAAAGTGCGAATGATCGACAATTTCTTGGATTAGCCAGTTACTACAGAAAATTTATAAAAAATTTCTCACATGTCGCACAACCTTTAAATATGCTATTAAAGAAGCAGACCAAATTTAAATGGGCAACGGTTCAGCAAGAAGCTTTCGACAAACTCTAAGAAAGCTTAATAAACCAGCCAATAATTAGATGTCCAAATTTTAAAAAGCCATTTATTTTAATGACGGATGCCAGTAATTTTGCAATAGGTATTGTATTGGGACAGCAAGTCGAAGGTGAAAAAGAGCATGTTATTGATTATGCCAGTCGATCATTAAAACTTCATGAAAAGAATTATTCAACAATTGAAAAAGAGACGTTAGCTTTAGTTTATGGGATAACTAATTTTCGACAATACTTAGTTGGAAGAAAATTTGTCGTCTTCACGGCTAATAAAACACAGAGATTCGACTAGTAAGTTAATCAAATGGTCGATCGCGTTGCAAGAATATGACTTCGAGATAAAGTAACGTACAGGAAAGTCGAATGCGAATGCAAACGCTATGTCAAGAATACCCGATGAAGATAATACTGTTTCAAGTAAAATCAATTACGATGATAAAATATTTATGGCTATTAAAATGGTAAATAATATCGAAAACTTACAAAATGATCAAGAAGATGATGATGAACTAAATCAATTACGTCAACATGCAGTCACAATCAAGAAAGCGAGTGACTGAAAGCATGTTGTCGAAGAAAAATATAAATACGTTATCCATGATGGTTTATTAAAATGTGTAAAAAATGAAAATTTATTAATTATCGTTCCTACAAAACATCGAAAAGCATTACTGTTGTTGTATAATGGTGGAACATTAGGAGGGCATTTATCAGCTCGAAAAACACTATCAAGATTGAAACAAAAGTATTATTGGGATACTATGGGAAAAAATGTTAAACAATGGTGTCATACATGTGCAGTATGTTTAACTAGACGAAACACAGAACAAAAGATAAAGGTTCCTTTAAAACCTATGTCCGTGCCAGAAGCACCAATGGAAATGACAGCAATGAACATTGTCTGTCCACTACCAGAAACAACTAGCGGAAACAAATATATCAATGTGTTTTGTGATTAC
This sequence comes from Schmidtea mediterranea, assembly GCA_022537955.1. Lineage (NCBI taxonomy): Eukaryota > Metazoa > Platyhelminthes > Tricladida > Dugesiidae > Schmidtea > Schmidtea mediterranea. Next base: position 201,700,304 of record CM039680.1, on the reverse strand, counting down.
TTAACTAAATGGCCTGAAGCTTATGCGATCAGAAAGCAGAAACAGTGGCAAGAATATTTGTGGAAAACATTATTTTTAGGTACGGAGCATCAAAGAAACTGCTCACAAACCAAGGGCCGAATTTTCAAAGTGGTTTATTCAAGTCAATAACGGATTTATTTAGTATATTGAAACTAAGCACATCACCTTATCATCCACAAACAGATGGTCTGGTGGAGAGATCTAACGGTACATTAATTAGTATGATATCATCATATGTAAATCGGAAACAGAAGGACTGGGACTTGTTTATCAAACCCTGCCTATGCAGTAAACAAAAGTACGTGTGAAATACATTTTTATCTCATGTATTTACGACGGAACAATATGCCAATTTATCATGAATTTCAGCCACCTATTTCTCAATATATGGACGTAACTGATTATAAAGTAATTATGCAAGAACGATTGCAATCAGCGTGGATCAAAGCTGGACTTAAAATAAAACATCATCAAGAAGCTTATAAAGAATGCTATAATAAGCACGCATATGAGCATGATATTAAAATCGAAGATTTTGTGTGTGTAAATAAGCCAGAGCCCACAAAAGGGTTATCAGTAAAACTACAGAGGCCATTTAAAGGACCATATCTAGTATGTGATACAACAGAGACTAATCTAAAATTGCATCCGCAAAACAACAAAAAAGCTGGAACGATTATTGTTCATGTAAATAGGTGTAAAAAAGTACCAACTGAAGATTTACCACGATATCCGTTAAGATCGAAACTAAACAAAAATGAAGATGGAACAGTAATTAAACAAAAATTTACGAAAAACCAAGCTCCAATAAGTTAGATCAATAAAGCTTTATTGATTGCTACAGTAATGATGAATGTTTTGTGTACGAATGCAAAGTAGTCTATTGAATTTTTTGAACCCCAAATAAAATTGCGTTACATTAAAAATAGCCATGTAGTTCGTCATTTGAGAATGAATTATGAATATCTCTGGTTCATTACACAATAGTATTCAAAAAGTAATAATATGAAAATACAAAATATCAACGTATCAATATTTGGACAAAAAAATTATGGAACCGAGTATCAATTGAACCGGTGCCTAACGAGATTAATGTGTATTGGGAACCTCGGGAATCCCAACAAGTAAAAACGGTTTTCCAACATTATGCTATAGATACATTAAATAGCAGGAATTCCTTTATAAAGTATGTTGATTTAAAATTGTTTCAAACATATACTGTCCTCATTCATTATTACGAAAAATACGTATATGAAAACGGAACGGATAACGACAATCTTTGGGTCAATATTCATTCCAATCAACAAACGATACGATTAATAAATGAAACAAATTGAGTGACTTTCGATTATTTTAATCAATCCATAAAAGTTACCAGACATGCGAATCTAAATCAAAGAGCTGTTCTATATTACTTTGGGAAAATCCAATATGTACTAGAAGGCGAAAATAAATCTCAAATATTAACTTTTCGACGGTTTTCGACATTACCCTCAAAACTAGTGTTTGTAAAAATCAAATATTATCGACGTTATCTATTTCCTGACTTATGGAAACTAATATTTGTGGAAGACAAACTTGTTCAAATTCCGCATCACAGTATTGAAAATAAATATCTACCTTAATCAAACCAAGTTATTCGAAATCCACAATCAGCCAATGAAATCAACTTTTTGTATACCAATGTGTCTATTCTGAACAATAAAAATATATCATTAACACTAAATGATAATGAATTTGCGTGCGTAACACTATTCGTGACGATCATTATTATAACAATATGTTTCGCGATTCTCATTGTCATTGTTCTATATGAATCCCAATTATTATCTAAATCGTCTGTGAATCAATCCAGGACTCCAATACCTTGGATTGGCTATGAATAAACATTTGTGTAGTAAAACATAATTTTGCATGCAATTTGCTAAAGTAGTAATAGTGTAATAGTAGTTAAATAATTTATTTTATGAATATTGTTAACATTTTTTGTAAATCTGCACTTTTTTTTCATATGATACAAGAAAAATCAATTTGATTGGCTGACTCGGGATTAGGGGGTAAGGGAAAATAAAATGCAAAAAAAATTTAAAAGTATATAATACAGGGGTGAATCCATTTAACCAAACAAATATTTAAAATATTCTCCAAGTTTTTCAAATTTTCAAATCGGTAAATTTTTATTATTATTATTTATATGGTAGTCTCATATAGGACTGCAATTTTTCATTAAGTATCACAAACAGATAAATGCAAATAACGCATTTTTTCATAGATAAAAAATAAATTTTCTAAAAAATTTCAACTATTTTTTCAGCAAGAAGTTTTCCAAATAATCGTCACATGCCAAACCAATGAACGCACATTAATATTAATATATGCACATTCCTGTTTGAAAGACACTAAATTAGAGTATTGTTTATAGTGTTTAGTACATAATTATAATAACAATTTGTTATGCAAAGACTGATATTCCATTTGAATGCAATATTTATTCAATGTTAAATTGTAACCCGTGAAGTTATACAACCATTTATTAGTTGTGAGGATTGTTTCACAATCACATCTTATTCAGTGGAGCAAGGGGTATGGTAGATTCGGTTTTTTAATGTCATACTTTCGTTAACTTTCTTTGAAAAATTATTTATTTTACTTCATTTTTATTTATAATTATATGAATAGGTAACAATTATCACTTTATTTTAATTTGCAATCTAGTACTGCCTTAACTATTTTGCGCCATAGACAATTTTTGTAAATTTTGCCTTAAAAACATTAATAATATTTATTTATATGAAATCAAAACAAATATATCTTTTTTTAAATTAATATTATTTATTAAAATTTTCTTAATTTCAATTTAATAAAGTCATACAAACATTGTTTTGTTTTTAAAAAAAATAATCACAAACAATCGTTGTTTATCAATTCAGAATTTTATATTTATAAAAAAAATATTTCTGTAAGTTTTCAAAACATAAACAGAAAATAGAGAGCAAAAAAGTTAAGCTCATCAAAAATATGTTAGTTTATAAAAATTTTATTGAAATTTTTATGAAAATGAAAACTATAAATATAAATATATGAAATAATAAATAAAAAAAAATTTCCCATTCCTGAAAAAGTGCACCTTATGCAATTGCCTAAATTGCCTATTGGTAAATCCGGACTGTTCACAATCCTTAGTAAAACTTTTCAAATGTAAAAATCAATGTAAAAATCTACCCAGTTGTTAAATAATTGGAAGCCCACCACTAGATTGAACTACATAAATCTTTAATGAGGCTGTCTAGACAGTGAAGGATACTGTTACATTGAATGCGCCGAAGAAGAATTTAAAGTAGTCATGGAGCAAAATATGTCATGCTAATACGTCCATATTTTATCTGCTTCTAGCAGATTCAATTTACAAATGGTGTATAGCTTGAAGTTACAAATTAAATAATTAGCTACGCATATGTAGAGTATTTTATTTAAAAGTATTGCCATAACTTATGACATTGCAAGATAAACAAAACTGTCATTATACATCATAGCTATTGGATCTCAAATAATTTTTTTTAGTTTTGAAATGTTTCTTAGTGAAATTGGCATTTTCTTTTTTAAATATACATAATTATCTATTTTTTTGATTTATTTAATTAACATAGACCAAACTTTTTGTAACTACGGCATACTTTGCAAGGCAAAAATTTTTAACGCCTCCATTTTATCAAACTTTTTTCAAGGTATCTAATATTTTCGAAGCAAATAGAAAACTGTTATGCACTACTCAGCAGTGTACAAGTCATTAAAATGTGCTGGACTGTGTAGATTTCATAAGATTTGTCATAAATACTTGTTGAGGCTTATCTTTAGCTCAGATGTACTTAAGATAAATCATATAGCAAAATTTTAATTTTTAATGATTTTCTGATTGCAATATAACAAAAATTATTAATTTTAAAGTATTTATTTGTAATATCTTTTATAAGTGGCCACCTTACCACCGACTGTCTTAAAGCATTCCCCAATTGCATCTTGACCTGCTACCAATCTCCTAGAAAAGTTCAATTACAACTTTGGGAACTATTGTTTTAGATTACGCAACCTTTATAATATTGCTTGTCACAATTTCTTAATGATTTGAATTATTAAATTGTTCGATTTTATTAGTAATTAAATAAATGCAAAAATTCAATCATTTGGTTCTTCAAGTTCAAAAAAATTGTTTCCTATCAAAATTTAAGCGAATTTATTTATTAATTCTAGAATAATCCTTTCGTAATTGTGAATTAATGTTAGAATCACTTTAGATCCGGGAGGAAGTTATACAGATTATGTCGCTACTAGATGGTATCGGTCTCCAGAATTATTGGTAGGAGATACACAATATGGCCCACCTGTAGATATTTGGGCTATTGGGTGTGTTTTTGTGGAAATAATGACTGGGCGAGAACTTTGGGGTGGAAGATCAGATGTTGACCAATTATATGAGATCATGAAATCGTTAGGTGTGATTGGAGTTGGATGAAATATTTTATAATGTCACAATTAGGTCCTTTATTACCAAGGCATAGAGAAATATTTGAAAAAAATGCATTTTTTGAAGGAATAACTATTCCACAAGTTACAAATTATGTGAGACTTTTGTCCTTGTTAGGAAATTGTTTATTTCATTTGAAATTTTAGGAAGGATTGGAAGTAAAATTTGTAGATATAGACCCATCTGTCACAAATAAAGAAATGACGTTTTTAAAAGTTAGTTTTGACTTTATCGAAAATTTACGTTTGAAATATAATCAATTTCCATTACTTTTAATATTAAATAACATTTAACACAAAGTCAAAATCGTCCAATATAATTTCAATCAATAAAAATGTGAACAATAATTTTATTTAAAATTACTGCAAAATTATTATAACTATTATTTTCGTTAGCAAGGCTTATTGAGAGAAATTTGCGTTACACGGTTGTTATATCTTACGAATAAACGCGACCTCTGCTCACTGCTCATTATTTATGGTTATAAATACATGCATTCTTCATATTTTCTTCATAGGAATTTTAATAATAATTTAATCAAAAATTCAAAATGACGATAATGCAACATGACCTTGATCTATTGTGTATTATTGTATGTGATTACATGTTCGTGTATGTTATGTAAAGCCCGTGTTTATGTAATAGTGTGTGTGATTATGACACTATTAGCAGCTCATTGGTTACGTAATACATTTAAGACATCTTTGTACTGGTGTTGAAATTATATACTACTCCTGTAGATAAGCTTTGCATTCTACTTTATGCTATAAGTATATTATTTGAATTGAAAATTTATTGCAATTGCTTACTTTGTCTTAAATTAATAAATTATAATTTTAACAAATTGTATGCATTAATTTTCAAATACTTCAAAAAACATTCGAAGAATAATAAAATTAGATGAGCATAATTTTCAATATATTCTATTAACATGAAAGGATCTGAATTTCGTATTACATTGAAATAATTCTTACCTTGAGAAATGCATTTGGTTCAAGAATTTGAGGATAGAATGAATGATGAGATACATAAGATAAAAACGTTGGAAATGAAAGTTGGGAAAATACCATAATATAAGAATCGATCAGATTCGATTTTCTATGAATAGTTTTGGTATATCTGGAAAAGAAATGTGACACAATTTTTGAAATTGTTATTTCTGAAGAATGTTCTTCCTTTACAAGGTTTTGGAATACGTTAATTAAATTAATTGTTGATCTTGATTCGAATTCAGTTGAATTCATGATTTATAATATTTCAAATGTTGTGTACAAAGTTATACATTAAACTTATTACCATAGGCTTGTCTCCAAATGGATCCAAGTAAAAGATCGTCTGCTGAAAGTTTATTAAAATTCGAATATTTTGATTCATTAAAAAACATTGACTGTAATGAGGAAGAAATTATTTGCAAAAAAAAATTACATAAAGATAGGAAAGTTCGGTCAAGAAGTAATGGTGTAAGTGTTTTTATTATTATTTTCATTTTCCATTTGGATTATATTTTGACACTAAGTGGCTTCAAATAACAGAAGTGTTCATTTATTTTTTTACTCTCTGAATAAAAATTGGTTTAATCTCTCAAGTTTAAAAACGAATTAAAAAAAATTAAAATGGAATGACTTATTTTTAAATAAATAATTAAATAAATTTGGCAACGATTTAATTAAACGATAACGCCAATAAAAAACCTTTCGTACGATATATTTCGATAGCACAGCTATCATCTTCAGGTACTCAAAACCAACTAAAAATATTATGAATTAACATTTAATTTAAACAAATTATTTTTTATTAATTTAATTTTTTAATAACTAAATATTTTTAAAAATATATTTTAAATTAATTTTAAATTTTTTACTTATATTCTAATTTTTAAAAATTAATGTTATTTAAAATTTTAATTATTTTAATAATATTAAAAAAACAAACATGATTTAACATACGTAAACTATTTAAAAACATTCAAAACATTCGTAGTCACAGCACTCTGCACATTAATCTTTGGATCCAAAGTTTATATTTTCATATAGCCCGATCGATGAAAGGCATTAATGGTAATTATGTGAAGAGCTCGTTAAGTGCAAGTACGATGGAGTATATCGATAAAAACAAAAAGCAGAATATTAGGGATTTTATGACTTTAAAAAACTTAGCTAAAAAAAATATAAATATCTGTAAGTTTGACAAAGGAAATTGGATAGTCATTCTTGACCATGATGTGTATGTAAATAAGTTGAATGATTTGTTAAATTCTCCTCAGTTTGTGAAATTGCCAAAGGGTCGGAAGAATGGAAAATTACCTCCTCTTAAGGATGAAGAGTTTGTGCAAAAAATGTTAAATGGTTTTATTGAGAAGAAGCTTATTGATGAAGAGGTAGGTAAGTCTATTCGTCCAATAGGATCGCAGCCAGCTAAACTATATGGGCTACCAAAAATCCATAAAGATGGTGTACCTATGAGACCAGTTTTGTCGATGGTTGGTACTGCCCAGTATAAAATAGCAAAGTTTTTAGATGGATTATTAAAACCATTAATGCGATCAGAGTTTGAATGTAAGGATAGCTTTGAGTTTGTTTCTTGTATTGCAAAGCTACAAAAACGAAGTATGAATGATGTTATGGTTTCGTTTGATGTTTGTAGTTTGTTTAAGAATGTGCCACTGGTTGAGACAATTGACTTATGCTGTGCGTTGTGGAATGAAAATGATTCGGAACATCGCATTTTGGATAGAAGGGCATTTCGAAAACTTCTTGAATTTGCTACTTCAAATGTCAATTTTCTTTTCAATGATGAATGGTATCAACAAATAGATGGAGTCGCTATGGGTTCCCCTTTAGCACCAACGATGGCATCAATATTTTTGGCTAGTTTGGAAAAGAAAATTGCTTCTTTCCAATTTGAAAAACCCTTTGTTTATAAAAGGTATGTGGATGATATTTTTCTTATATTTGAAAACCAGAAACATGTAGAACCGTTTTTGCAGTTTATGAACAGTTTACATAAAAACATTGTATTCACATGTGAAACGGAGAGAAAGTAATCAATTGCGTTTTTGGATTTGTTAATTCAACGCAAAGATAAACAGTATGAGACAGAGATTTATAGAAAACCAACTGATACTGGTCTTTATACTTCTCCAGAAAGCTTTTGTGAATTTAAGTATAAGAGAAATATGGTGAAAGGATTGATTTATCGTTCATGGGCTTTATCTTCTACTTTTGCTAATTCGGTAAAAAGTGTTGATAAATTGGTTGAGTTGTTGATAAAGAATGGATATTCTAAATCATTTTTATTGTTGATGATAAAAGAAACTGTTGATAAATTGATTAAAAATCCTAAGGATCCATGTTGTGGAAAGTCTGAATGTAATTTGTCGGATGGGTGTGAATTGAGTGTTGATCTGGGTGATTGTAAAAATGGATATAAAAAAATTGAGCCTAAATATGTGTTAGTATTGCCGTACTCTGAAGGCTTTACAAATTATAAGAGAAAGTTGGGTAAACTGATAGGAAATTTAGAGTATAAGATCGTCTCTAATTCGTGTAAGGTACGCAATATGTTTATTAATAAATCAAAAACTCCGGTTGGATTGTGTTCTGATCTCGTTTATCAATTTACATGTAATGGGTGTAATGCCACATACATTGGAGAGACTTCCCGTCATCTCTGTACTCGAGTTCTAGAGCATTGTCGATTGAAGGGTTTGACCAATATTAGTGAACACAATAGAGGCTGTAAAAGTGATATCGGAATGTCTGATTTTAGAATTTTGTTGAGAAGTTTTAATAGTTATTGGGAACGAGTGATATGTGAAGCATTGCTGATAAGGTCATTGGATCCAAAGATTAATGTGCAGAGTGCTGTGACTACGAATGTTTTGAATGTTTTTAAATAGTTTACGTATGTTAAATCATGTTTGTTTTTTTAATATTATTAAAATAATTAAAATTTTAAATTACATTAATTTTTAAAAATTAGAATATAAGTAAAAAATTTAAAATTAATTTAAAATATATTTTTAAAAATATTTATTTATTAAAAAATTAAATTAATAAAAAATAATTTGTTTAAATTAAATGTTAATTCATAATATTTTTAGTTGGTTTTGAGTACCTGAAGATGATAGCTGTGCTATCGAAATATATCGTACGAAAGGTTTTTTATTTTTAAATATATATATTTAACTTTTTTTCAATGTAAAATTTACAGTTTGGTTATATTTATTTTTTAATGCAAATATTTTCATATTTATATAAAAAAAATTTCCTCCCTACACAACATTTCCGTACAACCTTTATCAGGTGTGTATTTGAGGCTGAAATATTGTCTACGGGAACAAAATTGTTTGGATCTATAGACTTAATTATAAATATGGAAATTATTGAATTAAATAAAAGATCAATAAAAGAACCAGTAGCACAACGTCGGTTTGTGTAATTGGATCATCCACGATATTGTAAATATCATACTCTGGTAATTTTTGGTTGTTCAATCATCTGAATAAAGATTCAAGAAATAACATGTTTAAATCAAAGCATGATTTGAAAGAAAATGTAGAGAAGAGACAAGAATTCTTCAAACTGTTTTAAAAAATTAGTGGACCTTTGAAGAAAGTAGATCAATGTTAATGAAAACCATTTTGAAAACTATCTGTCTTATTGATAATAAAGAATGTGGTTCTAATAACTTTATTTCTATCAGAATCTAAGGACTTTGTAACATTGAGCAAGAAACTACCAATTACTTCATTCAATAAACACTAATTTAAATTACATATTTATATTATAATTTTATTTACTTTTAAATAATTAATATATTATTCTAAAGGTCATAAACTAACTTTCTTGATGCCTTTATTAACATTCATTCACTATTTTGATATTTTATTTTAAATTTCTCTCATAGGGGCTGATCATAAATTACGTCACGCGATTTTGGCTGATTTTTTACCCTCTTCCTTCCCTCATCACACGTTACAAAAAGATAACCCCTTTCAAATATGACGTCATGAATCTTTGTAATGCAACAAATTACCCCTCTAAAAAGCCGTATTAGTATGTATTAAGTGTAATGCTGTACTCTAATATCGTGTGAGAAAACATGTGTTTTTGAAAGCTTGAATTAGCATAAACTTTTGTAAAAAAATATTCGTCGTTTAGGTATAACTGTAGGTGTTAAAAATATTGTATTCAAATTCTCATATAATTATCAAATAAAATATTTTGTAGTATAACGAAGAAAAATAGAGAGAGAGTAGAATTGTAATACAGGTAGTCCCCGACTTACGACCGAGATAGGTTCCTAGTCATCGGTCGTAAGTCGATTAAGTCGTAAGTCGAGTTTCATCATGAATAACTAAAGAAAAATATTAGATACTGTACTACTAACTTTTAGGATCAGGAGAAATGAAACTACCGAAAATTCATATAATGAAAACTTTATTAAAATTTATTAAATGAAATAATAACCCAAAAATATATATTAAATGTGTACTAATAACACATATTATATATGTAAAAAATTGGTCGTAAGTGCGGATGGTCGTAAGTCGAGCGGTCGTAAGTCGGGGACTACCTGTAATCATTATGCATTCCATAAAATGTAAAGCTCTGGTAGAATCACTAGAATTATTAAAATATTTAATAACAATTTTTAAGTCCAAAAATACAAAATTCCACATTTTCTCACCTTGAAGCAAAGTGTTCCTTCGTGGAAATGGATATTCCATTCAGATCAAGATCTTCTTCGTCCATACAATCTGAATTCTCTCCATTTTCTTCGTTTGCAATTACTACCATTAATATACGTTGACGACGTGCAGCAACTCTCTGGGGCCTGATGCGTTTGAGTCAACTAAAATCGCTTTCAAATTTTAAAGTGTTTGCTTGACGAAAAAGCGTAGAAAGTTTATTGCTCACTAAGTAAGTTTTATGAAAAAAACTTCCTTTCAGTCTCGCTTTGTCTACAGCAGTGGACTGGAAACGGGATAATGCTATTTGGAAAATGCTGCTACTGGGGCTAGTTGGTAGATACAAGATGATTCCATCTTAATTTTAGCTCATAATAATTTAGTTAATCTTGAAAATTGTCGATCACTACAATATTATTTGGATGTTCTTATATTTGTTTACAATTAGAATCTTTATCCTATGCTTATCCTTTTCTTTCTATGCTCCTTATGTGTGTGAAGAGCTAATTGATTGTGAAACTGCCATAATTTGGTTCTCTGTTTCTCTCGCTAAATCCTTTACAGTTACCGAATCAGGACAATTATTATCAATTCGAAAAACAATTTTATTTATAATTCATTTTTTGATCTATTTCTATTTATTTATAATTTTTATCAGACACTTTCGGTATTCCCAATGCTTCCGTCCAGTCAAACCTTCACTCACCAACCTATTATTAACAATTTCAAACAAATGAAATTCAAAAACTTTACTTATTTTCCACAATTATAATTTTTTATTCTATGATTTGTGAATACATAATTAATGGGCGGTTTTGCTCATCCAAGTTAAAATTTCTATGCGGTAAGTTGTGTCAGTTTAATATATTCTCTATGTTATTTTATTTATAAAATTTTAAACTACAATATATAATTTTAACTTCAAGATCAGAATAGTACATCAAAGATTCCGGATTAAAGTTATCTGCAACTAAATGCAAATTTTTTAAATCAGAAGTAAGCTATTAGGGTCACATAATGAATCAAGAAGGAGTAAAAACGGATCCAGGAACGATTGCGAGTAAAAGAAAATGGGAAATACCCAATTATAATGTCTACTCGATAAATACAAAGTTTAGAAATACTTTGCTCCTCCAATATTTTATCAAATATAGTATCTGATGAAGGAAAAAGAAAGATTGGTCTATATGTCTTAGTGTGTAGTGCTATATAAATGACGCACATTCTAAATTAACCTTTTTTTCTTCACATATACTATAGGAAAATTTCACGATAACTTACTCTCTCTAATTACACCAGCTTTAAGCAAATCATCTACCATATTATTGACACTTTCTTCTATACCTCTAAGTACTTTTCTAGGTTTAATTTTTATTGGTTTTATTGGGGTGTTGAACAAATTCTATTTATTACTTGTTCTGTGACTAAGCGGACTCACACAGCAATAAAACCAATATTATTGACACTTTCTTCTATACCTCTAAGTACTTTTCTAGGTTTAATTTTTATTGGTTTTATTGGGGTGTTGAACAAATTCTATTTATTACTTGTTCTGTGACTAGGCGGACTCACACAGCAGTAAACCTGTAACACCGACCGTTGCTGTTGGAAACAAGGCTTTCATACGAGCTTGGGTCTAACATTGCGTCCCCGGTAACACAAGGAATAGAAATTTCAATAAAATACCATAGAATGCTAATCAAATTTCTATGATATCCTATTCAAATTTCTATGGCTGTGCTACTGGGAGTCTAGTGTTTGCCGTGTGCAGTGACTGCTGTGTGAGTCAGCCTCTTTTCACTGCGCCAGGAATAGAGGTTTCTTCAGTAGCACGAGGAATAGAAATTTCAATAGAATCTCATAGAAAGGTAATCAAATTTCTACGGTATTCTATTTAAATTTCTATGGCTGTGCTGGGTCTTCTTCCTTTAGAGTTTAGGCGTCATTGGCACATCTGACGATCGAAAATGCCAGTTTTGTATACGTCCTCTTCTTCTGTCTGAACAGCCAATCACGTTACAGATCGTCATTTGTGTGTCAGACGTCGGAGATGCCCAGTAATTACTACCACCCTTACTATAAGTCACCCTTCTATAATTCATCGATGAGAATGAAGAAAAAGCTATAGAGTTATCAATGGAATTTCCTAATACTTCTATGACATTATGTTCATAGATCTACCGGTGAAAAAGGCCATAGGCAGTTATGAAAAGAATTCGATCAAATATCTATTGTATTCTATCAAACATTCAATTAATATATTTTTCACCTGTCTATGCTATGACGTTTCCTAAGGGTACCTTCCCAGAGGGAAAATCCACAGATATATAAATAGAATTCTATTTTTCTATAGAAAGCAAACAAATTTCCATTTATATCTCTATGAATTTTTCACTGGATCGCAGCTGTTAAAGTGCATCGACGCTGACATCGATATACTTTATACGTCAATATGTTTTATATTACTAGCCCCTGTTTTTTTATTTATCAATTAGGATTGTTAGGTTATTACATTAGGTAGTTTGCATGTAAAATTTCCTTATATTTATAGTAAGTTGATAACACCGCAAATTTTTTTTCAGATTTTTTTGGTTACCCAAGTTATGTCTCAGAACACATAAAAGAAAAGTGCAGACAGTATTCAGTTGAATATTTGAAATTCAGCTTTATTACTGCTCATCATAATGATCAAAAGCCTTTGTGTCTTATTTGTGAGAAAGAACTTTCTAACTGGCGATGAAGCCATCAAGACTCGCTGAACACCAAAAAAATATGCATCCTGATAAGGTGAACTAAGATCTATCGTACTTTCAAGCTTTAAGAGACAAATTAAGGCAAAGAAAATCTATTGTCTGTTTTCTGACAAAACAAACACAAAAAACTGACGATGGACTCATTTGTTCTTACAATTTTGTCAAACTAATTGCTAAATCAGGGAATCTGCATTCAATTGGAGAGAAGCTTATTTTATCTGTCATAGAAAATGTGTTGCGCAAAGTATTACATCATAGCTCTCCTAGTGTCATCATCAAATCTATTCCTCTCAGTGATGATACTGTTTGAAGAAGAATTAATGAAATGGCTGAAGATATTGAAGAAAGCTTGTGTAATACTCTTAAAAAACAAAGATTTGGCCTGCAACTGGATGAATCTACGCTACCAGGCAATGAAGCACTGGTCTTGGGTTATGCTCGTTTTATTACAGATAATGAAGTAATACAAGAATTACTGTTTGTTAAGGAGTTGGAAACAGACACTGGAGGTGCGTTTATGTTTATGGCAGTTGAAGAATTCTTCAAAGAACAAGATATACCAATGAAAAACATCATTGCTTGTGCTACAGATGGTGCTCCCGCATTAACAGGAAAACACAAGGGATTTCTTTCTTATTTAAAAAGGCAGTACATGACGTTTTTACGATACATTGTGTAATTCATCGACAGCATTTGGTTGCCAAAAATATCAGTTGTTAAAATATCAGTGAATAAAATTAAGAATCAACCCCTCAATTCTCGAATATTACTTCAATTGTGTGTTGAGAATAACGAAGAATTTGACCGTCTCGTTCTACATACCGAGGTGAGATGGTTATCCAAAGGAAACTGTTTTAACCGATTTTATTCTCTGTTCCACACAGTCGTACAATTTTTACAGGAAAATAAATGCAGTGATTTGAATTGTCATGCAAAACTGATATTGCGTATTTAACTAATTTATTCTGTATATTCAATGATTTAAAATTGCAATTACAAGGTGATGATATAAGCATCATTACTGCAAAATCTAAAATTTGTAATTTCATAGAACAGCTGCGTTTCTTCAGAGAAAACCATGGTCTTTGGAATTTATCGCTCTTAAACAAAAAATTGCTGACACTGATACTTCTATAGTAGATGACGACCTCTTGATTTATTGTGATCATTTGAACTCTCTGCAGGAGAACATGCTTGAAAGATACCAAGATCTTATAAATATGGAAATCCCGGACTGGGTGCTAAATCCATTTACTTGTTTGTGGAATGACACTAATCTTGTCATTCAAGAAGACTTAATGGCTGTAAAGAGCGACTTTGTATTGAAACCTATCTTCAAAAAATCGTACACGGCATTTTGTTTGCAAAAAGAAATTCCTGAAAGATTTCCAAATTTATGGGAGGCAATTAAATTTTATCTTCTTGCTTTTCCATCGTCTTACATGACTGAAGGCGGATTTAGTGCGGTTTCTAAACTTCTTATCAAGCAAAGAAATCACCTGCAAATTGTAAAAAGGGGAGATTTGAGATTACTTCTAAGCAACATCGATCCAAGAGTGAGTGAATTAGTTGCAAAACATCAGTGTCATCCATCTCATTAAAAGTTCTGAATAAAAGTTGAGTTTATCAAACATTGTTCTGCACCATTAAAATTTATTTACATGTAATAAATTTTGCAATTTAATACATTTTGTATATTAAACAATTAAATAATCTTTAGTGGACTGTGGCAAATCAAATTGTGTCTTAAGGAGTGATTGTTAAAAAAAGTTTGAGAAACACTGGTTTAGGTGATCCTGTCAGTCTTCTTTTTTAATAAATTTGTTTATGTGTGACTAGTTCTTCATCCTTTTCTTAATCTTCCATTCATAATTTCCTTAATATTTATTATTGCCTTCATTAATTTTGATCATGCCTTCAGTATATTCAACAGTTATACCGTCACGTAAACTTTTTGACGTTCCTTCTAATATGCATGTCTGGATCATTCTATATCTATCATCATTTCTGTTTATAAAATCCCCAACTAAAAGGTTTTAAGCAGTCATCTTTTACTTTTCTCCACGAAATAATAAATCACCAAATTCATTAACTATCATTTCCCTAATTTTTATCTACTATCATTCCCTTAACAAAATAAGTTTCAACATTGTTTATACGTTCCAAAATTATTCTATGATAATTATTATAAGATAAATTACGATCCTCATTCTTACCATTATCCGTATTCCGGTTCTATAACACGGTATGTATTAGTTTAAAGATCTTAGTGTTGCTTTCATATACTTTAATAGCTCCGTTTTGATTCTTTAGATCTTCACATAGTTCTTCGATATTGATATTGAAATTAGCTACGGTATCAAACATAACCTTTATTTTACGATTTTCTATTGAGCATTCTGTAATAGATTTGTTTTTTGTTTTTTTGTTTCTACTATTCGAAATCCTGATATGCATAAAGTTGACTTTTCATTTTTGTGCCTTCACTAATCAAAAAATTACATATTTTTCGAGCATTGCCAGTTGTTTTTCTAAGTTATTAAAAACTTATCTTGTTCTCTCCGTGCCTCACTCATTAATAACATTTTGATATTTATTTTCATTTTTCTCAATATCTCAATAACTGAAATTATCGAAAACGGTTTTTGTAATCTTTGATTAAATGATTTGCACCACATCTAAAACATTTGATTGAGTTTATATTGTAGTTTTAGTGCTAATTTTGTAACGGATGAATGAGTAAAGTTAATCACGTTGTTGAAAGCATTATTCCAGCCTTCTAATGCATTGTTGCTGCGAGGCAGGTTATCGATGGCACTCAAATATATTGATTGCACAACCTAATTGCAAATATTGACTGACCTCTTCCTCCTCTTCTTTGCCTACCGATGAAGTTGTCCTCCATACAATTACAGGTTATCACAATTTCTTGATACGCAGGATCCGCAGTTAGAGTATCAAAAACTTATATGACGTCATCTGTATGAATAAATTCAAGAGCAGGAAGACGCTTGACAACAAGCGCAAAGTCCGGTTCATCACTGTTATGTTACAAAAAACCTTCTGACTGTAGTTTCCTCGAAACGCACTGACCTACGTAAAAAAGTTATTGATGATGTTGGAAATGTATTCTGAAAGGCTCGAATTGCTCCCAATTCATAATCAAACACAACAGAAACTAGAAACCTGCATGCAAGATTAGAATTTCTCGAAGTTCTTCATTTGCTTATTCGGTTCTCTCAGATATTAATGCGTAGGCTTCTTGGAAACTTCTCCATTGTGAAATCATCTTCAGCTGCAAAGAGTATCAGGTTATCCTGTTTGGCATAGACGAATGGATGGTTACTCTGTGTCAGAGAATAAATCATGATATCCTGTTGATGATTTGGTCCGGTCAGTTGGCGATATATTCGTATATCTCATGATAAAATCACACGTTTTGGAGGTAGATTATCTGTTAAAAGTAAGACATTCATCAGATCATTCCAAACCGAATGCGTTTCTTCTTTCCTTGTTTTGGCTCTCTTTTCATGTTGGCATGAACCCTTACAACCTCGACTTGTCCTAGAGTTACTGTGTGATTGTGAACTCCAACTTCAAGAAAAATTGCATTTGTATGTGTATGGAGTCTTGTCTTGCACGTTCTTCTTTTAACACGCCACAGCTGCTTTCCATCACTGTCATCTGTGTTCTTGTTAAACAAATAACTTTGTACTACCAGCTTTCGAGTTCCTTTTTGAGATGTAACAAATTATAGCATGGGTAAAAATTAAATAAATTATAATAATGGCATATCTAATAGAAAATATTATTAATTAAAAAACTTCTAAGAATTATAATTAAATTATTGAGTTAAATATGTTAGAGTATTTAAGTTATATTTAATAAAATGTATTTTCATTTGTATCTTTTAGTTTAGATTAAAGGTTAGGTCATATAGTAATATAGTTAAAAAATGTTTTTTTATTCTTAATGTAGGTGAGTTTTAATAGTTTAATGAACTAGTACCATTTTGTTCGTATAACGTTTTGCCTTTACCATTTTGTACGGCATCCTTATATATTTATGCAAAAAAGATTTTGTAGATTATATATAAACCGATGTTGATGTTATCGACTACAGAAATAGTACGCTATTCAAATAATTGGTGTTTATCTGAATGACATCAAGCCAAATGTAACGGTACATATTCATGGTCGAGCTATACAGTGTTGGATTTCTTAAAACTTATCCTACATTATGGTATATAACTAGAACGCTTTTGATAATTTTTCTATCTTCATTTCTCATGGGAAAGATTTCCAATCTGGTTGTAAATCTCATGTAAAAAGAAGAAGCAGGTCGAAAATTACTCTCCGAAGAGATTTGAAGTTGAATTTAACTAAATTGAAGCCAAATATTAACGCTTTGCAATCAAAGCATAATATTCATCCATTAAAAGAATTGATTTTTCGCGTATCTATTTTATGATAAGGATTATTGATATCCATTTTATGTCGTTTTAAGTGATATATAACTATAAAAATACACACATTTTCAGTTTAACGTTCCATTCTATAGAAAGAACTATCAAAGTGAAAGTTTCCGTGCAGGATTTTTTGATGCTTTTATAGATGTTCTATTTAAGAAAATCCAGGGGTCTACTCAAGACAGGAAATTTTGTCAAGGGGTTGATTACAAAAAGGTTTGGGACATTTTATATATTAAGTAGTTATAACTTGGTAATCGGGATAGGCTGATTAACCATATATGAAAATGAATTCAATAAGTTGCGAATTATCCAAAGTATTCACTATAATAAGTTGTATTTTATGGTGGTAGAAGAAGCTAATTACGAATGAATAATTCTGGTTTTCGTGTTTTCGTGAAAGTACTCACAAAAATGTCAATAGGTAACGAATCAAGCAGAATTCTAATTAGCCTGAGCATACTGTACGATGCTGGAAACATGATTATGGCTTTTTTTTTAAATAATCAAGATAAAAAGATTTGTAATCTAAAGTTACTGTTTAGCCATAACAATAAAATATCCTTTTTATAAATATGATAAACGGAGATATCGGTTTAGAATCTGTTGGAAAATGTATTTGTTTCCTTCAGATTAAATGAGAATGTTATTATTGAATAACATGTGGGCCTCGTGGGATAATCATTTCATACATTTTTTTAATCTCATTTTTAGAAAAAAATCTATTGTTTGAATATCTTGCTCAATTCTTATTTTTTTAGAGTTTTTAGACTGAATTACCCGATTATGTCAATGGGGAGAAAGTCACTTTTATGGAGTATATCATAGATGACTTTGTAGGAGATCCAGTCTCCTGCAATTTCTGTTTATGCAGTGACAATGGTTTAGCTGTAACTTGCTTTATGAGAAACTTTTCTAATGTTTAAATATTCTTGTTTTGACTGTCATCACGATGCATTTATGCAGACTTTTTTTAATTCAGAAAAATGCTATACGAAGTATTTTAAGACAAATATTTATTTTACTGTATGGCCAAATAGATTGAATAGTTCCAAGATTTATGTTAGCCAACCTTCATCTCTTGTAAAAATTCCTGCGAGCTCCCATTTTGAAATGACATGAACGGTTCCAGGAATTATTATTTTGATATAACTAGGTTGATACGCCGATGGGATCAGATATCATTTGATAATATAATCGGGGAATTGAATAATTTTATATTCACTGCGATTTATTTTGCGCAGGATTTAATATCACAGATAAAATTGATAAATTGCGAAGGCTTTTATTTAATTAAAAATTGTTATGTAACAGCTTTTGCGGTTAGTAAAAATGAATTAATTTTTGGAAAAATTTGATAATTTTATCAAAGTTTTTATTTTCAATATGTTTACATAAATTCTTCGACTAAAGAGTTTTCCCAGATCACTATATATCAACCTGCTATGTAAACAAATTGACTTTCATTGTAAACGAGAAATTAAGTCTAAATTTTATTTATTATACTCCCCAATTTTCAGTAAATAAAATTCACGATGATGCATTAATCATGATGTAATCAGTGTAGGACAAGCTTCAATAATAATCATAAATGTTGTCATCAACAGAATTTTTGTGCATGCACTTGCACATTTTTCTCATATTTCTGCCAATCCTACAAATTCCAAATATTTAAGTATTGGATTGTCATTTTTATTAATTTTAAATACTAAAAAATGGGTACTTGTTTTTTATCCGACCTCAAAAATTTTTAAATTTTATACATTAAACCCTAAAAAAAGTGATTTGATTTAATATCCGGAATTTTAGCATGCATTATGTATATCTAAATTTAATTAAATCTAAAACAAAAAATTATTTACAATTATTTTTAATATTATAATATTTTTAATATATCTTGTTTCAAGTAATATTATTTATATAGAAAAAGGTCAATCAATTAATTTATTATCATTTCCAACAAATGAAGTTGATTTTCAATTAACAAAATTTATTTATTTAAAATAAATTTTCTTCAAAGATACCATAATAAAGAAAATTAGTTTTCTAGTAAAATATTTAAAAATAAAATATTCAATTAATTTCAATAACCAAATTAAAAAGAGAGTTATTTATCAATAAATTATATTAATTTATTAAGTAAAAATGTTTCAACCTAAACATGCATAACTTAACCTTAAACATATTTTGAGAATTAATTGTTGGTTGTCGGATAAAAAACAAGTACCAAAAAATGTATAATTAATGAGTCTTAGCGGGTTCAAAGTAAGATGTTAAATATTAAAAAATTAAAAGGAAGCATTAAATTAAAAATTAGCAAAATTTTCAATGTCCATGAAAAGATGTAATTCGTGTTTGGGTTACACCAACAATAAAGCAATTTTACTAATGTTTTTTTATCCGTATAACCTTGTATTAAGTCGTGTAAAAAGTTCCCGGGCAATTTACAAAGCACTTTGCATACATGGAAGTTATAAGTTAATAAACTCTTTTTACACGACCTAGTATATTACCATTGCTTGAATTCGTTGCTTGATTAATCATGTTTGCTTTCATTGTCATTCTATATGTTGAAATTGTAATCCAAAACTGAGCGGGAACTTTTTACACTACCTAGTAATATAAAGTATTTTGGTGAAGTTATTTCCATCCTAATAACCGTTTTCTAACATGAAATTTTCTAATGTTCATTAATTTACTTAAAAATTTTCTCACTTAACATTCGAGCGAGTGTGCTCGTAAAATTTATTTATTTGAAGAAAATTATATTTAATATTTTTTTATTTTCGAAGTTAGATGTAGAATTTATTTAAAAATAGCATTTCAAAGGTTCTTGTGATATTTTATTTGTTTTTACAATCATTCATTAATTGTTCCCTGACCGGTCAGAAATCGTTTGTTATAATAAAATTAGTGAGTGCCCCATCCGAGGTTAAGCAAAATCATACTAAATTGTTTTTCTAAAATTTTATAATAATTGTAAATATTTTTTCTAGATTCTGTCGTTTGATGATGAAGCTTTTTCAAAAAAGTAATCACGACACTTGTTGAAACAATTGATTAAAATAAATATTTAAATGATATTTTAATAAATCTAATTCGATTAGACATTGTTTTTATTTCAGTGTAACTGAAGAGAGAAGTCAGAGAAAGTAAAAAAATGAAAAATTATTTATTTAAAATAAACGTATTTGTCGTTTATCTTGTGGAAATTTCTGAACTGCCATGTGACATTGTTTTGGATTCGGTGTTTTGATTCTTGTCTCTGTTTTTCTTCGATTTTATGCTTGGCCTCTGTTGCTGCCAGAACGTTGTTTTCTTTTAGGTGTTTTGTAACTGTCTCCCATAACTTTCTGGATTCGAATTCCTTTTGATTTGACCTTCTTTTAACTCGCTTTTTCATTTTCGGCAATTGATTAATGTCGAGAAATTTGTGATGATCTTTATCGTGTAAGAACTTTCCTGTCATTAGACCATTCCATTCTCCTTCGACGAAATAAAATGGTTTGGTTTCTTTTGGTCGAAAAATCTGAGCTTCTATTTTGTCTTTTTTACCAAAAATTGATTTTGTTTTAAAATTAATTGTCGATTTGTATTCGGTTTTCGCGCAAGAAATACTGCAGTGGCCACCAAATTCTACCCAAGGTGTTCCGAAAATATTGTTACAATAAGCTGCCGGGAAAGTCACAATGTATTCCTCATTTTTGTCAACAATTTTCAATACTGCTTGACCGATCATTTCAATTGTGACGTAAAATCCCATGAATTTTGATTTCGGATATAAGTTGCCAGTAATTTGCATATTCTTGTCAGTGCTCTCGGCGTAAAATGCAGAAATCGGAGGATGGTGGGATACTTGTTCACTAATAAATGAAACTGTGTCGACTTTATTTTCATTATAACAATTTGAAACTTCAAATTGACAGTTGAATACTTCACCTAATATGGGATTATAAGACTTTTTAGCGATTTCAGATTTCTGACTAGTGTGAAAGGCTGATAAATACCATTTTAAACAAGCCATCATTCGTAATTCTGCCGAGTGCATTCTACCGATCTCCATCCATAAATCCGTGTGAGCTAAGAAATCCCCATACATTTCTAGCATTGACCGCCTTTCTAAAATATGGACTGGTAAAGTTATTTTCGTTAAATCCATGCCAATTCTAATTTGTTTCAATAAATGAGAAATAATTGAGACATCAGTTGTCATTTGTGGCTTTTCTTCGTCGTCATACAATTCATCGAAATATTCATCACCTTCATCATCCACGAGGGTCTCATCACCAATTGTCTCGTATAAATTAGTTTCACTACAAGATTTATGTGAATTAAGGGAATGATAATCGCAAGAGCTGTTATTTATTGAGAAATAATCACCAGAGTCGCTATTTATTGACAAATGAGCTGAACTTTTTATACAATTCTGTAACTTTTCATCGCTTTGTGACAATTCTATTATAATTTTATTGCATCCTGCACTTCCAATACCGTGACAATCTTCAAAATCATATTGTAAATTATTAGAAGCATTGCACTCCCCATTGAAATACTGATCGATTGACACCGAAGAAGCACTGTTGGATTTCGACCACGCCAAATTGAGTTCGACATTAGTTCCGTCAATTACTTTGTTCAAGGCCTGGATCCACAGGGTCAAATCAATTTTGCACTTTGACTTTAATTTGAACTTTCGATTTCTGTTTTTTATCGAAAACTGTAATGAGTCAATAATATCAATTTTTACGTTTGTCAAATCCATATAATCTTTAAATCGTCCCATTTCTCTATTTTTTTTCGATGAATAATATACCAATTGTTTTTTTTCCTCGTCTATTATAAAATATCTACATTGCCATCTGAAAATATTATTTGTCCATTTTAAAAGAGTTCCATTCATAATAAATTAGATATTATTGCTTTCCAAAGAGGTTAAATAAAGTTTTATGAGGTAATTTGTAATTAATTAGGAAAATTTAATAAGTAATTAATTTACAATTTTTCAAACAATTTTATTTTTAATTTTTATTAAATTAAAATTATTGATTATTTTTCATAAAATAAAAAATTTGAAATTAATTTGAAAAATTTAAAATAACTTTAATTAAAATATTACAAATAATGTATTTTAATTTAATCTAAAGTTTATTAAATAATTAAAATTTAATTATAAATTTTAAATAGCTTTAAAAGTTTTAATGTGCTATGTAAAGCATTGGTTCTTAAACTTTTTCCTTCGTGGACCAAAATTTAACAAAATCTGACATTTGCAATAAACTTGAAAATTTCTTTGGCCCACCTTTTTTCGTCGCATACTAGTTTTTGGATCATAGTTTAAACCCACTGATTTATAGCATAAATTCGCTGGATATTTTTTGTTTCCGGGAAATGCGAAATGTTAGAATAATTTTCTATGGAATGTTTAAAAAAGTTCAACTAAAGGAGAAAAATATTAAAACCATATAAGTTAAAAAATAAAATTATTATTACAACACTTAAAAGCATACCGGCCAGAATAAAATCTGGCCGATGTAAAATGTTTTAGTGGGGCATTAAAAGAAATTGTATATATGAAATAATAATTTATTTAAGTTTGTTATTTATTACATTTAGAATAGTAAGAAAAACATTTAAGTTAAATTAACATTTTAAAAACAAAAAACTTTTTAAAAACTAGTAAAGTTAGGGACCATCCATTAAGTAGTTCCCCCAAAAATAAGCAATTTTTGATCTCCCTCTTTCTTGACCCTTTTCTCGAGCACCCCCCTCGGGGGGGGGGACTTCACTCCAAAATTACATATCCTTTTTTTACAAAAATTTAAATAATTTATAACATTATAGGCTAAATTTAATTTCAACATTATATGTAGTAGTACACAATATTGGTTGAAAAATAGAGAAAAAACATGCATACACAATTAAAATGATCAAATGAGAAAATAGAGGACATGAAACATGCTGCTTACTTACTTGCCATATATAGTATATAAAAAAAATAATAGAAAAAGTTTTTAAAAAAATCAGTAATAATAAATAATATTTAAATGACCAATGGTGCTGAGGATGTCCTAAGAACTTGACCCACTTCCCTAGTGTCCCCATTTGTCCTTTTTGCGAAGACCCCCTCCCCTCTTTTTATACTACATCCTTAATGTATGCTCCCTTAAGTGAGTTTCTAAAAGAAGGCTTGAAGTAGGCTGTATGGTCATTAAAGAATCCTGTAAATTATGCAAATTTAGAGTTATATTTCCTGTACTATAATATAGTTGTAATTTTTTATGTAGACTTTTTCCGATTGGCTGACAAATTTATTTTTCATATTTTAAATGATACATTTATGGCGATATCAATCTATCATTTTTTTCGGGAAATATAATTATTTTTATTTGCTACTTTTTCCAGATGAATCTTCCCATTGTATTTTCATTTCAAAATAAACGTCTTTGCAAATAACCTATTAAATACTTCGTTCATATTAGAGTTATCTTTTTATTGGAACTCCTTCTGTTCAAAACAGCCATAATTAATAATTCAAAATAATCGAAAAAACTAGAATATTTTTTTTCAAAACCACATTAGTTAACGTTAGATAAACAAAATCTTTTTAATGAGATTTTCTGATTTATAATTACTCCGCAGATTTTCAAAATTCCACAATCATACTATTAGTTAATTTATTGTTAATTACAGTCTTTTATGATGACGGCAAATATTATGTAGCGGCATATTGTAAATGTTTCGAGATACTTTATTTAAAACACAAGATCTTAGTTTCTTCGTTTTTAAATACGCAATGACAAGACTTCTAGAAACTCTCTAAAAATGAAGTCGTGGATATTGGATATAAGGGTATGATAAAAGTCCCAATACTATTCCACAAGAATTTATAATCTAAAAGCAAACTTAAGTCTATACCGTACTTTTCCTTAACATTTTTAGTAGGATGAAATTTTAAAAAACTAAACTTTTTATTATCATTTGCAATCAATTACTACTTACTCAATAATAAATTATCATATTTTATAAGACTAAATAAATTAGGATTTAAAATCGTGTAATTATTAATAATTATTAACTATTTAAATTCATTTCACTAATTATTCTGTTTTAATTTAATTAATTAACTTTTATTATTTTTTGTAAATTACTAATTACTTTAGTTTATATATTTATTTTTAATTAAATTTAATTATTTATTTTTTATTTATATTAATTTTATTATATAAATATATTTTAATAACGCACTTTATTAAATTAGTTTTATTTATATATTTTAATTATCTATGTTTTATTCATATTCCTTTAATTTAATTCCTTTAATTTTTAATTATTATATTTTAAATCGCTTAATTATTCATAACTATTAATTATTTAAATTCCTTTTACTAATTATTCTGTTTTAATCTAATTAATTAACTTTTATTATTTTTTGTAAATTACTAATTACTTTAGTCTATATATTTATTTTAATTAAATTTAATTATTTATTTTTATTTATATTAATTTTATTATAAAAATATATTTTAATAACGTACTTTATTAAATTAGTTTTATTTATATATTTTAATTATCTATGTTTTATTTATATTCCTTTAATTTAATTCCTTTAATTTTTAATTATTATATTTTAAATCGTTTAATTATTCATAACTATTAATTATTTAAATTAATTTTACTAATTATTCTGTTTTAATCTAATTAATTAACTTTTATTATTTTTTGTAAATTTTTAAAAACTAATTACTTTAGTTTATTCATTTATTTTTATTAATTTTATTATATAATTATATTTTAATTATTTATTTTTCATTTATATTCTTTTAACTTAATTTTTTTAAATTTTTAATTATATATTTTAATTACTTACTTTATTTAATTATTTTTATTTATTTGATATTAGTAAATATTTACTCATTATTATATTTTACTTACTTACTTAATTATTTTAATCAATTAATTTTATTAAATTATTAAAATTAATTTTCATTTTAATAATATTAATAATTATCTATTTTATTTTTATTAGTAGTAATATGCGTCATATTGAGTTCACCCGCGCTCCCTTCCCCTAATTATGGAAAATATTTTTCCGGCCAATTAATTTATCATTTATAACTTAAATTGGATTGACATTTAAATTATTTAATTAAAATTTGACGCAAAAAAATTATATTAGACTTTCATTTGAACTGATTTGGCAGGATTTTGAAATATATTAAAATAAAGGTTGACGGAATATTTAATAATTATTAGTATAAACCAGTACCTCGCTATGCGTGATTAGTTGGAACCGGAAAGACACAATGCGAACGGAGAAAACACAAAAAGAAACCCAATTATCAATATAAATACACAGTAAAGCAAATGTCGGTTACAAAACAAATTTTTTTAAAAAAATAAATAACTATTTTAATTCAGTTCTAAACAGAAACTTCTGTCTCTCTTAAATCAGTGGTTTCCAACAGAAGTGATTCCGAACCCAGGGGCACTGCAGGCTTTCACAAGGTTGCTATCGAGCTTAGAAAAAAATACAAAGTGACGATGCATTTTTAAAATTTAATAATGAAACATTTCAAAAATACTGTTTCACGAATAAATATTTTATTTATTTAACTACATCTAAACTTTTAGACTTTTTATAAATGATTAGATAAAATATAAATAATGTTTAACAATATTTTATTATTTGGAATAACTATTATGAGGTAAGGGACGTTTTTATTTATTGTAAAAAAGGTGGTGATTCAGAATAGATTAGGAATCTATGGCCAAAATTTTCATGGCTTTTATTTTCAGAAATGGAGATAAAAGATACTGAGCTTTGGTTTTATATATTTCTTGAATAAACTAACCATTTAAATTTAGGTTACAGAATTAGGCATTATATGGGATCTGACCATTTCAATAATTGATAGGCTTTTGGCGTCAAAATTTGATGATATATTTTTAGCCGAATTGGAGAAATCTTTTAAACATGAGTTAGTTGAACGTTTTGTAGAGTTGTTCGAATTCAACAAATTACGGATGAAATTATCGAGCTGGATAATAATTTTTAAATGATATTAGTTCTACGGAATTTAATATGCCCAGTGTTTCCTGGTGATGCATGGATTTCCGATTATGACAATATCAAGATATTGTTCGGTCTTTCATGCATAATCTCGATAAAAAAGAAATCCAAATCATCGAAATTTTAGACATGTAATTATTTGTTTTTCTTATTTCAAAAATTTGTGATGTAAATATTTATATTTTTTATAAATTTTTTTTTAACTATTTTTAGCAAATGAATTACAATAAGTTGAATTATTTATTATATGTGATAAATACTATTATTAATTTTATTTATAAAATAAGTCAGAGATGAAAAATAAAAAAAGTACTTATAATAGTATTATTACTAGTATTCTTGATATATAATGAAAACTACAATACAAAATGAATTTATTCATTATCCACAATTTTTGAGAAATACAATCGTCGAAAAGCTTTCACCAAAACCCATTCAACATAGCGTTAGTACCAATCAGTGCAGCAGCTTCACCCAAAGACGACGTTGCTTTTTATTTTGATGCCCCATAATCATTTATGAATTATTCTAAAAATCCAGATTCATGTATGGTTAAACACTAAGTCGGGATCACAGCTGCTGGTTTGTCCCAAAGTATCTATAAAAACGGTTGCATACTGATCTGAAAACGAAAATATTTATTATCATAACGAAAAAAATAAATTTTATGACATTTAATAGCAGAACCTATTGGTTTTTATCTTTATGATGTGCATTTCAAATCATAGTATACAACTAACCAAATAAATAATATATATTGTTTTTTTGTTCATAAACTAACATTAGTTTTATATCAATGATAATCTTTAAAATATTGATATAAATCGAATTTTATACTCAAAAATGAACTAATTTATCTATGAATTTACTAAAATATACTCAATGGTATTATACTATCGTTTTGTTAAATTTTATTCTTAATAATCATATTTTTATAAACCTTGCTCGAAATGACAATGTTTTAACAATCTTTATAGATTTTCATCATATTTGATAAACGCAACCCCAAATAATCATATATTACTAATAATTCATAGATTACCAAAATTATCCTCAAATATCCATGTTTTTACGAATATTTATAGATTTGCAAACAATTTATTAAATATTTCTTAATAAACGACTATGCATTTCTAACTAGAATATCAAATAACTGACTAAATAAATCGTGAATAGCCATATATTCCTAACAAATATTCATAAATTACCTAAGTATTGGTTTAATTTCAACCTAAATATCATTGTATTTTGAAAAAGAATGTCAATAAATTTATTTATTGTTACTTAAATATTATATACTAAATGATCTAAGATTTTGATAAAAGTTATTCCAATTAGCCGGTTATTATATTTGACCAAAATCCATATAATTTTGTTAAATTTGGTCTGTAAATGAATTGAATGTTAAGGTGTAAGTTTTGAGTGTCAACCATATATATGTAATAAGAAAGTTACATAATGACCAGATAGAAAAGGATAAACAACGCCCATCAGATTGACTTGCTAGTTCGATATTAGGTTTGAGGAACGAAAATATCTAAGGAATACAAAGGCTTTATAAAATATCCGTGCTTATTGAAACTATGAAAGTTGAATCCTTTTTTTATTTAAATATAATAAGGAGAAATCGAACAACTCATGGGATTTAAAAGAAAATATTTTTCTTTTTGCTGTAATTTTAAGATAAACAGCTTTGTCCGAATAAACCTTTATTAGTCTTTTTGGTTAAATTAAATGTCGTGCAATATAGTGAAACTCAGGACTGGAAAAAATATATATATATTTCATTTTTGAAGTATTTTACCAACGTAGAATCATTTTGCAAACACTGATTTACTCAAATTCTTCGGTCCAGAACTTTTAAAAGGTAGATTTAAATCAATTGTACCGTTTTCTGCATCTTTAAGAATTCCAGGTCCTTTATATGTTCATTGTAAAGATATCTTGAACGTTCTAGCCATTTACTTTCATACCATCGATTTCATCGTGTATTCTTTTAACAATTTAAATTATTTTTTCGAATTTTCCTAGCACTTGCTTGATTTTCTGTTGAGGCAGGTTCCATTTAAAATAAATTTAGATTTTCTTTATAATTATTAGTAAGTTCTTTAATCATTAATATTTATAAAAACTCAAAAATCCTAACTGACCGTTTTCCTTGATAACCTCTTTTTGGCCACCGCATTGAAAAGCAAGAACACAAAGATGACACAATTTAATTCGTCCCTCCGGATTGCAGTTGCGATATTACAACCGCAATGTAGCCACATGCAAATGTAATTGCCAAAAATAACAATGGAAAAACGTAACTTTTATATTAATCCTACGAAATTGTGAGAGGTTTAATTATTGTTTAAATGGAAACACATTTTATAATATAATTACTAAAATATTATTTTAATAGGTTCCATCGCAGTATAAACTTCATTTTGTAAATAAACAAATTTGCGGGTCAAAAGTCAAACGTTTAGAATATAAATACAATAAATAGATATTAGTGAGATTTAAAGAAGCCAAGCATCAATGAGCAACTTGGAACAAGGAAAACGGCATTTATTGGAAATATGCAGTTACAACCTTGGAGTTTACACCTTAGTGATTGGAATCCTATTTATGTACGGATACAACAGCGTCTTCCTAGAGCAACCTCCTTTGTACGAGCCAAGATTCTCCAACACTGTTTCAATCTTTGGTGTGACATCGCATATTATTAATATTTTCTTTCTATTTTACAATTGGTACATAAATATTAGAAATAGAAACTTTTTTTCACCAATCAAATTGGACAGCGTTCTGATATTTTATTTGATTTGCGTTCCTTTTCTGATTCTCGCAATTCTCTACAGTATTTTTGTGACAATGAAATTATTCTTTTCCCCATGGTGCATGGCCCGTGCCGACGTGGCTTACAGTGTAAGTTGTAACATTTTAGCACTTCTCATTTTGATTCATCTGGCCGAACTGAGTTTTTACCGTGACACCGGAGAAAAATGGATTATTACCTATGTAAATTTTACGACATTGTTGATCACATTTATCAATGTCATGGTTTTTGTTATTTTTCAATTTTCCCTGGAACAAATAAATACTTTGATATCAATTTACGATTTTAACATTTCTTATAATCCTTGCTCAATGGATAGTCGCAATTTCACCGGTAGTTTTATGAGGAATTTTTTGTTTTTTTTTAAAGACTGGGAAAAGCTTATGTTGAAAGGAATAATAGTATTTGGAACATCGTCGTCGGTTTTCTTCATTGGTCCATTAATGAGACAATACAGAAATTTGAAGAAATTTAATAAAGCTTCCATACCAAGCATCGCTGTCCGAAATTCAAGGTTTTCAAAGGTTCTTGCAATCCCGTTTATTATTATTGCACTGGCTGTATTTTCTGTATTCATTTTCATAAATATTACACAGTTTTCAACAAAAAACTATGAAATAATGATGGTTATCCAGCATGCTTTTGGTAGTTGTATGATCATATGGCAAATCAAGACCCTTCTCCACTGGCCAAGTAATGGGAAATCTATTTCCTCATTGGAAGTGCTGCTTTATGTAGGTGTTTGTGGGCAATCTCTGAAAAATACGGCGTTATTCGAGCAATTTTTACATCAAATTGTATTTTACAGTGATTATATTTATTTAATAAATGATTTCCACTTTCTACTTTCCATTTTCTACTCGTTTCTGATAACATCTTTCATTTGTCTGCTGATTGGCAAACGATGGGAGGTTACAAACGGAAATTTCTGGTTCATCACAATTTTGTGCTTGGTTTTGATTTCTATAAACAATGCTATTAGTTCTTTCCAAGATTTTTATAAAAGAAACTTATTTTCTGTCTTCTTTCGCGTGAGATATTTCAATCATGCACTTTTTATTCACGGAACAACTTTCAGTATTTTATATGATTATTTAATAATTGTAATTTTGGTGAAATTTATTTTATTTTTAAATTTTAATTAAAAATAAATAATTTTTGTGATATTTTCGGTTCAAATTATTTAATTAATTAAATTTTAATAGTTATATTAATAATAATAATAATAATAATAATAATAATAATAATAATAATAATAATAATAATAATAATAATAAAAGATAAACATTAAAATATTTTTTTGTAGATAACGGAATTATTTATATAACCATAATTTAAATAAATAACAATGTAAGACTATAACAATGTAATGTTTATTCATAAAATGAAATACGAAATATTTCGACCTAAAATAGGTTCCTGTCATTCAAAAACAAAATTTAACAAGACTTTCGCTTCTGCTTATTTTAATAATAATTATTAAATTATAATTAAAATAGGTCAATGTACCATTTTCTTTCAAAGAAAATAATTAATAATGAAGGTGCGGTTCGTGATACAATGGATGAGTTTACACGGGGTAAGGACAAAGACTTTTATGTGAAAGAGAGGTATGGGAAATTTGTTTTCCTGTTTGCAGTAGAAGTGTTATGTAATTTTTGAAAAAATCTTTCGTCAAATATATATTAAAAACCAACATTACTTTACAAATTAGAATTGGAGGGGAATAATATTTACAAAAAGATATTCTGTACATTTTACGATCTTTATTTCAAATGTATTTCTTGCAATTGTGATCTTACCACGGTCATAAAGTTAATTTCGGATTCCACATGGTGAATAAATAAATACAATTTCAAAATGGTTTCATTCGTTTGAAAATACGAAAACCCGATAAAAATATCATAAAACTTCATATTATTTATCTAATCATGGGGCCAAAGGTCATCTTAGATATAAATGGACACTTATGTTGGGCCATTTTAAAAATATCGCCGCATCAATTTTTATTTTATATTCATTGATTTACTATTTGATAAAAACGGTTGAGAAACTTAGTTAAATAAAGATTTTGTGATATTTTATGCCATTTCTAATAATATATTTGTTTCAAACTTACTTGATTTTCATCAATAAAATTGAGATTACAACCGGAGTTTCCCGGGTCAATATTTTAAAGAAAGCAAAACATATCACTCAAGTAATGCTCAAACATTTGTAATCATTTTTATATTATCACAAAATAACAACATATTACGTTGTGGTATTTTCATCCTGAATATTAATCTGTAATATTAATTTAATTTCGTCATTCAAAATATTTTGACTTCTGTAATTTCTTATGGAACAACAAGCTATGGCGGCTTTAGTGAAGAATTTGGATCTTTTCCCAATATACTCTGGAGACGGTGATGTCTTCTAATGGGCCAATTAAAAAGCCAATTACTGGAAGCCTTCGATTTCATTTACCAGATACTTCCTTTAAGGTTTCATGGGACAGCTCTAGATAAATGGAGACACCAACATGAAGATTCAAGGGACAATAAGTCGTCGTCCAAATATCCTTTGATGAAAGCTTTCGGTTTAAGTTCATATGCGGCTTATGAAGCTTTCAGATCGTGGAAATGGCAACCGGGGGAGTCAGTCGACTTCTATTTCAGCTCTCTAAAACGTCTTGGAGAACTGGCGAAAATTGGAAAAGAAGGGAACACAATAGGTTTTGCGGGGCCTTCTAATTGGCATTTCAATATCTCTACAGATGGTCGGATACAGTGATCTTGAGCCCCTAATCGAAAAAGCTCGAGTTATGTTGGAAGGAGAAGCACCAATGAAATTTTATACCTGGAGAGCAGAGGCTATGAGCGCTGTCATGGCCAAATGGAAAGCCAGAAGCAAATTCAAATGTTTCTAATGTGATATGGAAGGCCATTTCACAAGAAACTATCAGAAATCGGAAACTTTCAAAGGGAAACTGTGAGCGTCACCAGTTTCCTTCAGAACCATATGGCGGCAGAAGTCAAAATTATCGCCGTATGTAAATCATAGATTGATTTAGGCAGTTTTTGATCAATTTTTGCTAGGAAATAACACTTGGGTATGTGTATTTCGGACAAGTGGATAGTTAGTGTATGGCAGAAAGCTCAAGTGTCGCGAATCATCTAGGATCGAGTTTATGATTCAGGATAAGGTAGTTATTTGTTCATGATGGACGAACTACCGTTGGGACTCGATCTAGTTCTCGGCATGGATCCAATTGCACAAATAGAAGGAGTCTTTATCGACGAAAATGGAGTATCTTTTGGAAAATCTGTAGCATTGGCTGGTCCAGCGTATCGTACCGATCAAATTTCTGGCGAGGATTCTGAAGCCACATTTGACGGATAAAAATTGACGGTGAAATGGAAATGGTCTGGTGGGCTAACAACGCTTTGAAACCAATGTGGAATTTATCATGTGAAAGAGAGAGTGCGTCCTACGTTCGACAACGAAATTCAAACCTGTATCAAAAATACTGTGATTTGGTCATACCGTTTTGGTAGGGGAGCAAGTTAACAATGGAAAAGTCCGACTAGTTATGGACTTCCGGGAGCTGAATAAAGATAGCGATGTCTGCTCAGAAACGATTTGTCAATAGCGTCGATTGGTTAAGGAAGTCGTTCTTTTGATTTGCGTAATGCAGATCCATGTTGAAAAGAACTTGTGGCGCTACCAGGTAGTACGATACGCCGGAGAGACATTCTGTTGGGCTCGGTTGTGATTTGGCCTTAATTGCACTCCTAGAATCATGCCAAAGATCTTACGCAAAGTGTCTTCTTCAGACGAAGTCATCCGCGAAGCCACGCTCAGTTATTTTGATTATATCGCAGTTGATACTTCAAGATTTGACCCTGAAGCGATAATGAAACTACTCGATTCGATTGATTTGGCAACTAAAGATCTAGTTTCTATAGCAAACTCAAAATCTATGGGCCCGTTTATCTCACAAATAGACAAAAATGAGCTACGACGAAGAAGCGTTATGTTAGGCACCTTAACCAAATGTTTCGTTCATCCCACATCACCAGTTCTGCTTACCAAAAATGGCCCACTAAACATTTGTATTCGAGGTAAATTTTCAATGAAGAAAGACACACTTCGAACCCATTTAAAGTTTGAGAATAAGTTGAGAACATTTCGTCCCCAATGCTTCTAATCATTTGCTTTACCAGGTTCAAAATAAATTAGAGGAGTTTGATGCCTATGCGCCCTGTTCGAGTTGAAGAAAGGTGATCTCCAGCACATCAATGTCGAAGAGTTAGAAGCGATTTTAGAAGGTATCAATATCGCGGTTCGATGGAGCCTCCGAAGGTTAGTCATCATTCCAGATTCTGCGTCGGTGTTTATATGGATTGACAATATTCTGTCAGGAAAATGGAAAACCAATAACAGTACCAACTATGAGATCTGGAAGAAACTAGACGACTCAAAATCTGTTTGCAATGCATTCAACTCGGTGTTCTTAGAACGAGGTCCAGAAGAAGAGATTTTGATAGACAATGGGCCGAGTTTTCGCTCTCAAGAATTCAGAAAGTTTGCAGATATGTGGAACGTCAGGATAAAATATAGTTGCGCTTATAGTCCAGAAGGAATTGGATTAGTAGAAAAAACCACAGAACTATAAAGCGAATAGTTGCGAGATCAGGCTGCGACCCTCTCAAGGCGGTTTTCTTCTATAACATTACGCAACATTCAGGTTTAGATAGTAACACCGTTCTGTCATAGGTGCTCTTCGGAACAGAATGGAGAAGCCCAAAATTTCTTCTTGCAGATACCGCTCAAGAGAGTTGCGATGACCATTTTCATTGTCACTATACCGTTGGCAGCCATGTATTCATTAAACCCTTCAAACGCGAGGTGGAACACTCAATGGACAGTTGGAACGGTCACGGGTATCAATTCGTCAACCAATGCTGAAGTTGATGGAATGCGCATACATGTAAGCCACCTGAGAACGGTTACCGATTGTCCGGACAAATTAGAAACTGTAATTGGAGCCGATTTAGAACATCCTGATTTAGAGAATTTGTCGAATTTAAGATCAAAGAGAATGAAGACCTCCAGAATGGTTGGAAGACTATGAGATTGATCTTAAGATCACGGGACGTGTATTGATTTTGTTATTATCTCAAAATAGCAACATATTACGTTGCGGTATTTTCATCGTGAATATTAATAATTTCGTCAATCAAAATACTTTGACTTCTTATGGAACAACAACATTGCCATGAATGAGGTGATTTCTTTCACAGTTTTTTGGTAATAGAATAATCTGATGAACAACTTATGCTAATTAGACTTTGTTCTATCTTGACATTATGAGTAGAGCCTTTGGTTGTCTATGGGGTGTCAAACGTTACCCAACTAACTATTTGAAAGATACACTACTACTTTTTATAAAGTTTTCACAAAATAACTCGGTTGATGCTGCAGAGCCACCTTGTATACAATTTTCGGCCTCTGAACCCGGGGATTGGGATCAAAACCCAGCTACAAACCTGCTTTCCTTTGAGGTCCACCCCTTGCCAAATTTCATCGAGATCGATCGAGCGGTGCGGGTTTCTGTGAAATTACAAGATTTAAGTATTAATATTTATTAACTAATTATTCGACTTCTGCTCAATATTCAAACAAATATATTATTATCAAATAATATCAGTTTCTAAAGAGAACACACAAATAATCATTTCCTTTTATATATTGGATTTAATTTCTTATCTTTGTTCGCGATTATAATTTCACATGAATTTTTTAAGTATATATTATTAAAACAAATATACTAACCAAACTAAACCAATTTAATCTTACATTATGAGCGATGCCAATTATACACAGTACTAAATATATAAAGCAGGGTGGGCAAACCGTCGATCGCTAGCATTTAAAATAATTTACTAGGTTAATTTAAAAATTAAAATTAAAAATTAAAATATGTACTTAATATTTAGCAGAAGATGAAACATTAATTTAAAATTCAAAATGTATCAACAGTACAACGGACGTGAATAATTCCCTGAATACACCTGTGGTGAACTGCTCAAGGACTTATCGAAATCTATATTAATATTATATTAAAAGACACGATTATGAAAATATTGAATCGTCCTATCAAATATCATGATTCTCTAGTAATCTTACTATCAATCTGTATGCAGTGCCGGCCCAAGCTGCGGGAGTACAGGGCACTAGCCGGGCGCAGAATAATAGGGACACAAAATGAAGATAAAAATGTACATAAGGTGATCAAAATAAAAGTTTATTTTAAAATTTATATATTTCCAAAAAAACTTCTTTATTTTACACTCTGATATATTTCAACCCGCCACTACATTTCTGATGAATTAAGTTATATTTTTTAAAGAGTATTTAGCACGTTAATTTAACTGATTGAATTTCTGAAAACTGATCGAGTATATTTTTACGTTTTAACACGTTTTCACTAGTTGTCTATCGCCTGTCACTGACTGTCAATTGCCTGTATCTCATTTATTTCATAATGATGATTGAAAATTATTTTATTTAGTGTACATAAATAAGAATTACATCGCTTGCTTGTGAATAAATTTAAATTAATTAATTTAAGAGTCCATCATGTCCGCAAATAAACCATCGCGTGCACCTAACCGAAAAATACAATTGCAATTGACACAAGAAAATGAAAGGTCTGGAAAGGTATTTACGAAATATTTTCAAGTAGAGTCGAAGCAAAGTGAAGAAATTGGTTGCGCTTTATCATTGGTTGGTAGTAATTATTTTTTGGAAGAGAAAATGGAAGAAACGCCTGAAGAAAAAAGTCTCAAAACAATATCTCAGTGTCCTAGTTCTACTACTACTGGTGACGTTCAAATAGATATAAATGATCCTGTACTATGGCCAGTTCCCATTAATTCTAAAATTCGTGATCAGATAATTTATGTAGGAATTGATGTAGAACAGGCATGTCAAACTAGCGACCCTGAACAGAGTTTTTTTGTATGCGTAAACGCATACATTTATTTGTGTCTATGATTATTGTAAAATCTTTAACACTCATTCATAAGAACAACAACAACAAGCAAATATTGATCACTTCAGAAAAAATATATGCATATATATATATATATATTTCTATTAATTTTTTAATGCATATATATGTAATTTTATTAATAATAAATGTTTTAAAATTATTAATTCTTTGCCCGGCCCTTCACAAGTTTAAAATTGTTAAAGTGACCCAAGATTTGGGTTGAGTTTGACTAGCCTGATGTTGAATCTCACCTTACAAATGTTATTGAATTTCCATGAGATCAAAAAAATTGTTGTTTTTCGAAATCATTATTGTACAGAAAATTAAATAACGGTATATCTTATTTGCGAACCTGGCTACTATATTCAGCAAGTTCCGATAAAGTGTTGTGTGTTTGTTGTAAGCTTTATTGTTCAGACATCATTGGGCACTATTGGAATCAATAACTGGAAATACATTAGTGAATATTTGAAATCGCATGAAAATTCACCCTAACATTTAAAATGTTTTGGTGATTGGTTTGAAGCTAGTTGTAAGCTTAAAACAAATAAAACTAATGATAAAAATTCGTCTTTTTTCTTGCTTTAAATCCAAACTTTTTTTATGTAAAGTGCATCATGATAAGTGTATAACAGTGTTAACTTGACACTGATTATACCCTTACCTGGCGCAAAGAGAAATCTGAGCGCCTCCCGCATAGTACTGATGAGAGCCATTATCTTGAAACTAGTATACTATTGGGAAATATACTGAATATTACTTATTATATCGTATATTTTTTGATTAGAATCAGACAAATTGATTTATAAAATCTATAATTAAGTTATTATATGAGTGTAGGGTAGACTGGGGGAAAGTGGACACACTTTCTGCGAATCAGCCGGTGTTAGCGTATGTTATTACTTAGGCTTACTGATTTTTTTGGCAACAATATCTATCTATTAGTAACTTATTTTCTGAAGTATTTTATAGTTTACTCCAAACCTGTCTCATAGAATTTATTTGTCAAAGCCAAAAAATGGAATGGGGTAAAGTGGACACATCATGGGGTAAAGTGGACAGTCCTAGAGAAAAGATAATTAGCAAGCACTAATGAGAAACCGTTTGTCAGTCACTGCAATTATAGCATAAATCTGATGCAAAGCACATTTCACATGTCCAATTGTGACAGCCAGGACAACAAAACCAGTCAACTGATGAATTGGAATATTCTTCATCACAAACTACGCAATTGTTACTTGTCCTTGATTCTTTCACTGAGACTTGATTTGTTTTTTTAGAATGATGTTGACTTGGAATACATCGTTTTGCACGCTTTTTGGGTGGTTGGGGAAGGTAGCCATGTGAGCCATGGTTCACTCCTGAAGACGTTGATGGCACATTTTGAGGTAATGTGCGAAGATGACCTTGGGCAGATCCGTGCATTGGAGATTCAGCATTCGCTTCATTAAATGAGGACTGTGGAGCTTGTCCACTTCCACCAGAAGAATGTGAGTTATTGAGTTGGGATAACTTCATCATCATAGTTGGGGATGTGATGTGAGCGATGTGTTGCTTTAAATGAACTGGATTGGGAGTTTTACGAGGAGAAGGAGCGATGATACGAATTGCAGTCTGAGCTGGAAGGTCATGAGATTCGTGAAGCGTTGACGATTGCTTTGTATCCGTGACGAAGTTTAAAGCCATCTGAAAGTCATTATTCGTTGTTGGATCACGACATGGAAATAGCCCACAATACTGAAAAGCATCAACAAGGAGTGACCTTCGTTCAGTAAAAGCGGCCCATGTCGGATTGAATACTTTATAAAATTCTTGTCGACAAAGTTGCACTTTGCTATTATTTCTGAGGAATTCAGCTAAATTAGCAGACCACTTGGACTTCAAACCTTTATTGAAATGAGTGTCAAGTGGCTGAAGGCGGTGGGTACTGTGAGGAGGAAGGCACACTAATTCGATTTCGACTTGACTGCAATACTCAACGGCTTGTGCAGATACATGCGACTTGTGGCCATCTAAGAAGAGGATAGCTTTCTTTCCGATTTCGTGATTGCGATGACATTCAAAATGCTGCAGGAATGAGAGGAAAATATCCATATCGATATATCCAGATCTTGAAGCCATTAAGCGAGTATTGGGTGGATA
Source organism: Schmidtea mediterranea (assembly GCA_022537955.1). Taxonomy (NCBI): domain Eukaryota; kingdom Metazoa; phylum Platyhelminthes; order Tricladida; family Dugesiidae; genus Schmidtea; species Schmidtea mediterranea. The sequence goes on along the minus strand of CM039680.1, from coordinate 201,661,770 downwards.
GTCTGAGGACTGGGGAATGTGCTGTCCTTTGAAGATTAAAAATGGTGGTATATATTCACCATTGGCATTACAACAAGGAAGGAATGTAGTTAACGTCCCACGTTCACCCGTCTGAATTTGTTGGATGATGCGCTTACCTTTTTCTGCCAAGACCTTTCGTGATTTATTTGGGACAGATGAGAGCCCAGTTTCATCACAGTTATATATGAGATGAGGTGAGGAAGAGACTCCTGCATTGTTGAGAACTTGACTTGCTTCTTCGTAAAAAGATGTCACTCGATGTTTGTTAAATGCTTCCGCACGAGAGGATGACAGATTTTCGGCTACACGCAAGGCAAGCTGTGGAAAACGTTGCTTGTATGAATACCACCATTCATAGGATGCAGTTTTATCTCGAGTCCATGTTTCTGGCAATGTTTCAAGCATTTTTCTCCGATGGAGGACCTTTGCAAAATGATAGGCAGCTTGTCGAAATTTATCTATTGTTAGAGGGAAACCACGAGAGCATAAATGCATCACTCTTTCCAATAACACTTGTTCTTGGCTTAGTGTCAGGATAGACTTCTTACCCCATTTTTCCATGTTTCCTTCGCATTTCCTTCGCAGCGTCGAGCGTGGAATTCCAAACTCTTTTGCTGCTGTTAATAATGGCATTCCATTTTGGATTTCATTGACTGCTTGAAGGAGTGATTCTTCGGAATAATTGTTTGTCATATCCGTTTTTCTTGTGTATTTTCGAGGCATTTCTAAACAAAAAACAAATAATTTTAGATTTAATTTCACCAAAAATATCCAAAATAGTGTCAAAGTGTCCACTTTACCCCAATTCAAAAACAAAAACTTTAAAAATTTTTTTATCATATGAAACAGTAAAAGTTTGTAAATCTGAACATTTTCATTACAACTTTATATAGCAAGTTATCAAATAATACCTTTTCTTGCTGATCCAATGATGAATTACACAATATTGTCTGCTAAAAATGTCAGCGTTTAAAAACACTTGAAATTTCACGATACTTTTTTTGGGACTTTAATGTGGAAAAACACGACTTAAAAGTTATTTGTTAATTCAATATTGATTAGTTTTAAGTAAAAGGGTATCTATAAGTATATTTTTAGCGCATAAATAGTTGTAGGCTAAAAAATTTCATCGGTAGCATAGATTTCTTTATCAAAACAAAATTCGCAGAAAGAGTGTCCACTTTCCCCCAGTGTCCACTTTACCCCACTCTACCCTATCTCAACGCATGGTTTTTTTATTGTTTGCTGAGTTGGTATGTAGTATTTAATTTTTCTAATACTTTTGTAATTTCTATTGTGTAGAGTGTATCTCACTGAACTTACAAAGAATAACATTAAAGTGAGTTTTTATGTTTCTATCTTATTAAGTTATTACTTTTTAACTTATATTATAAAAGGTGTATCTCAGTACAGTGTAATATAAAAAAACCTTTGTAGTAGAACTAATATATTTATTTAAATGAGCCAATTATAAATCACATTTATAAATCAATTATAAATTGAGTTTATTAATTTTTATTATGTGAAACACATGGACGCTTTATTTTTTCCGCGGAAAATAAAGGCATTTCATGAGTTAAATTTCAGCAACAGCAACCTCAATTACAAAATCTTTAAAAAAAACTCATAAAGCTTTTGACACTTACGGGTTATGTTAGGGAAATATTAGCTGATCAAAAAAAGCGAGCATTATTCAGATTTGGGTACCCCAGCAGGAATAAATTGTTTTAGAATCTTAACTATTTATTAGAAATTACTGAAACTTAAAAATTATAAATAATATATTTCAAAATAATTTTAAAATTAATTAATATTATTAACTTTTTCTCCAAAGTCTTTCGTGCTTTACTAAGAATGAATACGCCCAATTTGAAATTAAAGAAGGCAAAGTTTACACATTTATGTATAAAATCAAAGTCATGAAATATAAAATGCATTGTAATAAATTTTGTATTTGAAAGTCTTTGATGAAAATCCCATTAAAAAAATGGATGTATAAAATTAGAGAAGAAATAATAAATACAACTTCAACCCCAGCACTAAAAAAGATTTTGGAATCTGAGTTATTTATTACACTTATATTTTGGATTATAATTCTAATAGGTTATTATTATTATTATTATTATTATTATTATTATTATTATTATTATTATTATTATTATTATTATTATTATTATTATTATTATTATTATTATTATTATTATTATTATTATTATTATTATTATTATTATTATTATTATTATTATTATTATTATTATTATTATTATTATTATTATTATTATTATTATTATTATCATAAAATTATTATTAATATTATTATAATTGTTATAATAATAATAATTATTATTTTTAGGCACAGGTATTGGTCTGACAATGCATTTAATTTATATTCTTTCGTTATTTAACGAAAAACCTATCAACACTGAAGTCACGGTAGTCTCTTCAGATATTTCGGAATTTCCTTCAATAACGATATGTCGAACATTTACATTTCTTGGTGAGACTTCTTTTCTGAAAAATTTGAACTTGCCACTGGAAAAGTTTGAGAAAAGGACTCTGAATGACTTCATTAAAATTCTTTATTCATATACAAATACTGTGTTTTTTGTGATTCAAAATCAAAAATACCTCAAATCATTGGAGTCAATCAGGCGAAGTGAATGGCGTCGAATATTTTACGCTCTGAACTTCAATCTGACTATTGAAATTCCAGATATTTTAGTTTTCTGTGAATTCAACGGATTGAAATGTGATTTTACGCATTTCAAAAAGCATGATAATCCAAATTATTATAATTGTTTTACATTTGACACGGAAAACTTTAGAAAGACTCATTTTCTAGCTTTTAGTTCTAATCAAATCAACTTCCAAATAATTGTTAACACGTTAAAAGGAGTGGGAAATGCTGATCAAGGAGCACAGGCTTTGGCGATTGATTCAGTTTTTCAGTTGGAAATTCATCCACCAGGAACTCGGCCATCGCTATCAGAAAATCTGATACTTGAAAGCAGTGAAAGACTTCTACAAATCGATGTAAAAAGATCAGAGCATAATAAAATGTATTTGGAAAAAAGACCATGCTTTCAAGTAATTCTATTATTTTTATATTTCTCAAATTTATATTTTTTAACACGTATTATTCGGTAAATGTTCATTCAGAAATTATTTACATATATATTTACGCTCATCACTGACTGATTGACTGACTCTGGAAAGCTATCAATTTTTGGGTTTATCTTTCAGACCGTTTTAGATAGCCCCCTGAGATTTTGCATAGGTGTTTAGTATTAAAATGGGAGTGGTCGCCATGTTGAATTTTTGTTTTAATGAAGTCATAATTTTGTTTTGATTTTTGTTTAAATGATCAGATTTTGTCAAACAACATCATTTTTAGGTTAATTTTGGACAAAAAAGCCGAATCTGGGCCCAAAATTCATGATTTCATGGTACTTTGGGTGGTTTTTTCGTTGAAAATGATATGATTAAATGGTATAATTTGTGTAAGATTAGATTTCTTTACATTTTCACCAAAACAGGCCAAAGGAAGGGAGTATTATATCCGTCCTAGGACGAGTAATCCCTAGTTATACATATTTAAACAAAAATGATTTAATTCTTATATTCACGGGCGCCATCATTTACTGGTGCCATTTTGTTCAGCGCAGTTAGTGAGGATTCATAGATTATATATTCATTAGAAACAGTAGCATGGAGAGCTTGGATCAAGAAGTTTTTAAAAAATTTTGACTGATTTTTTATGAAGATTGTTCGGTTGAATTAATAATGTTTCCTTCGTACTTCAATTGCTTATCGAAGAATACGATTTGTACAAGTTAGCCATCGTGCATGGCTAAGATTATTAGGAGAATCAATTGAAATGTAATTGAGCTCATAAGGATCAGAGTTTTCGAAATTTGAACAAATCACATTAGCCTTTCGGTATATGTAAATTTGATCTTGGCATAAATCACTCTTGTGTTTGTCAGAGTTGTATCTCTTTCACCAATTATAGGTTTGAAGTGGACTATAGAAAGAGCTGAAGATTCAAAATTTAGACTACAATCAATTGGCTCTTTAAATAATTTTGGCCAGCATGTTCCACCATCAATATGATGAAAGACAGCTCGAAACTGAAGTTCATTGAGGAGAAGCATGCTAACAATTTATTGAATGGGACGATGTAACGAAATTTCAAGTTGTCGAACACCACCCTTTTCCTCTCCTGTATTACCATTTGTGCCATGACTTACCATCGCTTGAAGGGAGTCAGTGGAACTCTTCTCATGTATAACTGACATAATTTCACCAGCAATATCTCTTGCTTTAAGACTTTGTGGTGATACATGATCTACATAGTGGTCCTTCTTTGTACTTCTGGTTATTTTTCGTTTATAAAACCTGGTTTCATTAATTCGTCCATCCTAACCGATGCAAAGTAATTCTTGATTGGAATTACAGTGATTATTAGCAGCTGCTGTTCTATGAAGAATACGTTGTCTCCGTAATTCTGATGGAATCAGTAGGTTTCCTTGTGTATTGAGATTCATCTTGTAGACAAGCATTAATTACATTACAAGCGTCTCGGTTACTTATTTCACAAAGAGAACGATATTAATACTTTTTGTAGACACGGCACCTCCCAGAGTCCGAACTATTTGATTCTGAACTGGATCTAATTGAACCATAAGCCATCTACAATTAAATTAAAATAATAAAGTATTTAGGTAAATTACAAATATACCATAAAATTATACTTACGTTATAATTTCTATTCTTCAGAAATACAGATGGATAATCAAATTAGCGCTGTTTGAGACAAGGATGCAATAAAACATACATTGAAATGAATTATAATTTCTAATTTTTATGAAATACGATAATAATGAAAAGTCATCACCAACATTTTATATTTTATTCAGCTTTTATTAATAGGGAATAATGTATCCATTGAAATGTACATTGTACATAGATAAAGTAAGATATCAATATTTTATGCGGTCTGATCAAATGTGAGGGACCTAAACATCTTCAAAAACATATTGCTTACATAATATATATAATTGTATGGATTATTATCGTATTATAAATTTTACTGACTTGGGTTATAATTTCGTGATTTTGCTTATATTTATTTATTACCCTGTCCCTAATACACGGTCAACTCATTAGGTTCCTATTAGACTAGGAGTTGATAGTAATAGGATGTGAGCCCGTCAGATACAACCCCCCATTGGCTTAAGTATATTATGTAAAATCTGACCTCTGTCCACGCTGTTACTACCTGGAGATTGACCTCTGTCCATGTGGTTGCTACCTAGTAATTGACCTTTGTCCACTGTTACCAGATGACCGCATGATTATGTCACGTGCCCACTGGTCAGTCACTACACGATTACTCACTTATTGCGCCATACACACTGGCTACTTAATATTACATACACTTATTATGTCACGCAGTTGTGGACCAACACACCTTGATGACGTAATACAAACACACCTACCTTATAGAATCTTCCACACACCTACCAACTGCCACACATCAACCTTCTAGAACCTTCCACACACCTACCAACCTCCACACACCCACCTTCTAGAACCTTCCACACGCCCCTACCTCCTAGAACCTTCCATATAACAAACTTATGGATCCTTCCATTCAACTACCATTTGCCACACACCTACCTTCTGGAACCTAACTTTCTGAAACCATTCACACACACACACATTCTAGAAAATTTCTGAAAATATGCGCACACACCAACCAACGATCACCGATCCACACCTACCCGCACCGATCCGCACCGATTCGCACAAATCCACACCCATCTAACTTGAATGAATTTGTAAATTAGTATTTTCAAATCCTAACTTGGTGAATTATCATCAAAATATTGGATTTTTAATAGAATTAGTATATTAGCTATACATTTATAGAATGAAATATATAATAGGCAATTTTCCATTCTTCCGACCCTTTGGCAATTTCACAAACTGAGGAGAATTTAACAAATCATTCAACTTATTTACATACACATCATGGTCAAGAATAACTATCCCATTTCCTTTGTCAAACTTATAGATATTTATATTTTTTTAGCTAAGAATGGAAAATTGCCTCCTCTTAAGGATGAAGAGTTTGTGCAAAAAATGTTAAATGGTTTTATTGAGAAGAAGCTTATTGATGAAGAGGTAGGTAAGTCTATTCGTCCAATAGGATCTCAGCCAGCTAAACTATATGGGCTACCAAAAATCCATAAAGATGGTGTACCTATGAGACCAGTTTTGTCGATGGTTGGTACTGCCCAGTATAAAATAGCAAAGTTTTTAGATGGATTATTAAAACCGTTAATGCGATCAGAATTTGAATGTAAGGATAGCTTTGAGTTTGTTTCTTGTATTGCAATTCTACAAAAACGAAGTATGAATGATGTTATGGTTTCGTTTGATGTTTGTAGTTTGTTTACGAATGTGCCACTGGTTGAGACGATTGACTTATGCTGTGCGTTGTGGAATGAAAATGATTCGGAACATCACATTTTGGATAGAAGGGCATTTCGAAAACTTCTTGAATTTGCTACTTCAAATGTCAATTTTCTTTTCAATGATGAATGGTATCAACAAATAGATGGAGTCGCTATGGGTTCCACTTTAGCACCAACGATGGCATCAATATTTTTGGCTAGTTTGGAAAAGAAAATTGCTTCTTTCCAATTTGAAAAACCCTTTGTTTATAAAAGGTATGTGGATGATATTTTTCTTATATTTGAAAACCAGAAACATGTAGAACCGTTTTTGCATTTTATGAACAGTTTACATAAAAACATTGTATTCACATGTGAAACGGAGAGAAAGTCATCAATTGCGTTTTTGGATTTGTTAATTCAACGCAAAGATAAACAGTATGAGACAGAGATTTATAGAAAACCAACTGATACTGGTCTTTATACTACCCCAGAAAGCTTTTGTGAATTTAAGTATAAGAGAAATATGGTGAAAGGATTGATTTATCGTTCATGGGCTTTATCTTCTACTTTTGCTAATTCGGTAAAAAGTGTTGATAAATTGATTGAGTTGTTGATAAAGAATGGATATTCTAAATCATTTTTATTGTTGATGATAAAAGAAACTGTTGATAAATTGATTAAAAATCCTAAGGATCCATGTGGTGGAAAGTCTGAATGTAATTTGTCGGATGGGTGTGAATTGAGTGTTGATCTGGGTGATGGTAAAAATGGATATAAAAAAATTGAGCCTAAATATGTGTTAGTATTGCCGTACTCTGAAGGCTTTACAAATTATAAGAGGAAGTTGGGTAAACTGATAGGAAATTTAGAGTATAAGATCGTCTCTAATTCGTGTAAGGTACGCAATATGTTTATTAATAAATCAAAAACTCCGGTTGGATTGTGTTCTGATCTCGTTTATCAATTTACATGTAATGGGTGTAATGCCACATACATTGGAGAGACTCCCCGTCATCTCTGTACTCGAGTTCTAGAGCATTGTCGATTGAAGGGTTTGACCAATATTAGTGAACACAATAGAGGCTGTAAAACTGATATAGGAATGTCTGATTTTAGAATTTTGTTGAGAAGTTTTAATAGTTATTGGGAACGAGTGATATGTGAAGCATTGCTGATAAGGTCATTGGATCCAAAGATTAATGTGCAGAGTGTTGTGACTACGAATATTTTGAATGTTTTTAAATAGTTTACGTATGTTAAATCATGTTTGTTTTTTTAATATTATTAAAATAATTGAAAATTTTAAATTACATTAATTTTTTAAAAATTAGAATATAAGTAAAAAAATTTTAAAATTTTAAATTAATTTAAAATATATTATTAAAAATATTTATTTATTAAAAAATTAAATTAATTAAAAATAATTTGTTTAAATTAAATGTTAATTCATAATATTTTTAGTTGGTTTTGAGTACCTGAAGATGATAGCTGTGCTATCGAAATATATCGTACGAAAGGTTTTTTATCGGCGTTATCTTTTAATTATTATTATTATTATTATTATTATTATTATTATTATTATTATTATTATTATTATTATTATTATTATTATTATTATTATTATTATTATTATTATTATTATTATTATTATTATTATAATTATTATTATTATTATTATTATTATTATTATTATTATTATTATTATTATTTCTATTATTATTATTATTATAATTGACATAATATTTTCTACAAAATTTTACTATGAATCAAATTTATTTAAGGTATTCACGAATTTTCGGCACAGCCTTTTTCAAGTGATTTTCAAGGAAATCACTTGAGAAAAAAAAGATCTCTGATTGATCTTTCTTTCCCACGAATGTTTTTAATAAATGTCAAAATTTAAACACAATTTTAAAACATTTTAAAATTTAATTTGCTAACATTTCAACCTGAATAAATCCAAATAAAAAATTTTTATAAAGATTTAAACATAGTTAAAAATACTTTAGAATCAAACTTTTAATATTTAAATTCGAATAAAATCAGTCATTTAAATTTTTTTGCTGAATTTTTATTTTTGGACATTTGCCTAGCTTTGGCTGTCATTATTTTTATTTTTATTGTTATAAATAAAATTAATACAATTTTTCTCGTTTTTTGACTTTTATTGTTTAAGAATCTGGTAGGTCAGACTTATGGCTATGAAACAGTCGCACCACTGACGAATTTTTCGGATCCAAACTATTACATAACATCGTTCAGTGAAAAATATCCGAATTTTACTAGAAACGATTGCATAAATGATGAATGGCAAAACATATATCTTCAAAAGTGTGGCTGTTTTTCACCATTACTTCCATTATCCAGATATGTGATCGACAAAGCTCGGAAAACTTTCAACTCGATTTCATGGTGTACAGATTCCAAAATGATGACAGAATTTTCAAAGATATACAATGTCTATTATAATTACACATTAAAATTTGCTGAAATCAAATATTTTTTCTATTACATAACCAAAGATGGTAAAGTTGGAAATATTGGTGACGAACTGAACGGAACGAAACCCATGGAAACAATGGAGTGTCTTATTCGAAACATTAATAAAAAAGAAAATTTAGAGACCGTTAATAAACTCTGTCCATTTTTCTGCAACCAAGTCACCTATGACATAGAACCGAAATTTTTAAAATGGGTTTTAACTTATGAAAACAATGCAAGCCTTTATAAATATTTGGCCAAAGAAGCAGCAATTGTTAAGACAACATTAAATCAGTCTAGTTTATGGTCAAATTACCAATTGGATCCACTATTTTTGACAAGTGGTTCAAGACTTCTATCTTATATCAATGTCATATATGATTTGTCGAAAAAGTCCATAATATCAGAACATGAAACTTATCCTCTTATCAATCTCTCGAGTGATATAGGTGGAATCTTAGGTGTATGGGTTGGAGTAAGCATATTAGTCGTTGCGGAATTTATTGTGATCTGCAAAACTATTTTCACATCATGTAAAGAAAAAGACAAGAATGAAGTAAAAAAGTAAATAATAATAATAATAATAATAATAATAATAATAATAATAATAATAATAATAATAATAATAATAATGTCAATAATTGTTAAAAAGAGACATGAGTGTACAGTATTTATTCTGACGACAAATTTCCAACAGACTTTTTATAGCTCTTCATTGCATAATATTGAAAGGAGTTAATTGGTTTTTTAATTATTGATACAGAATACCTTCAGACACATAAACGTACCAACATTCAAACATGATCATCAAACATCATAACCAACTTCTGATCTCCAAACTACAGTTTTGATACATTATTACGTAGTATATTAATTTTTTTTATTGTACAAGATTCCTTAATTATCCTTCCAAACAATAATAGCAATAATAATAGCAATAATAATAGCAATAATAATAATAATAATAATAATAATAATAATAATAATAATAATAATAATAATAATAATAATAATAATAATAATACATAATAATAATACATAATACATAATCACACAAAATTGGCAAAAGAACTAAATTAAAGAGAACACCAATCCAAAATATATATTTAGTTAAAATATATTTCGACTGATTAACAGTCATCGTCAGGTACTTTGTCTTGAACGTTAAACTATTTTGAAAAAATCATTATTACTTAAACAAATTTCTGCTTTTAAATTCTCAAAACATTTTATCAAAAATTAAAAGATTTTTTTTCTTCTTTAAAATCACAAATTTACAAAATTTAAAAAACTTTAATTTTCTAAATCTTACAAAACAGAGACTAACAAAATTTAAATAAAATTTTCAACGAAATATTTTAAAAAATTTTACTAAAACTATTTTACACTTAGTTTCATCCTGCATCAAAAAATTGCGCTTACTAACATCAATCAATTCCATCAGTCGACTGTGATCGAAACCTTGAGAGCGGAAATGACGGGAAAGCCATTCCAGTGTATGTGGTATTACACCCATGACATATAAATTGAAAACCAAGATCCGAATAAAATCTAAGTAGAACTTGAAATCCACTTATAAACACAAAATTCAGACAATAATCACTCACAATTGTATTCAATTGTATCATATTCACAAACAATAATAATAATAATAATAATAATAATAATAATAATAATAATAATAATAATAATAATAATAATAATAATAATAATAATAATAATAATAATAATAATAATAATAATAATATTAATAATTTAGAGAAAGAGAAGAACATGTTCAACTTAATCGATCAGAACTATTGTCATTATTTCTTTCGACAACCTCATTTCATGGGATTAATCATCTTGTAGCGACAAAAAATGTTTATTATAGAATCTTTTGGGCTTCTGTACTATTATTATCATTTGCAGGTTTAACCGCAAATATAGAGAAAGTCGTCTCACTTTTCCTTTCAACCCCGATTTCCATTGAAATGAAGTACAACTTGGACATAGAAGAATATCCTGCAATCAGTTTTTGTCCGAGCACCATTGTTAGCTACAATCAAGTTAAGATTTCGAATAATTTTATTAATAAGAATAACTCTTTACCTTATTTTCAACTAATAAATGACTATATTGAACCAATTTGGACCGGGCTCTATGAATTTCAGCAGATGAGGTTCAAGAACAATGTTAATAAAGAAATATTTTTTGATTCAAGTTCACAATATTTGAGAGATGCTTCTATTAAGCATTCTTTAATGAAATATCTTATGAATTCGAACATATCTTATGTAACGCGTAAGGAAGCCTTCAACTTGGTGTTTGCGTGCGAGTTTTCCTTCGAAAAATGTTCTTTCAACAATTTTCAACTTCAATATCATCCGGTCTATAAAATCTGTTTTACATTCAAAAATTCGGAAACAAATCAACGCCTTGGTTATCCAGAATATTTAAGTCTACTTCTTCTTTCTAATGATATAAATTCAACCATGTTATACAACTCAAGCGCTACCAGCTTATACCGAGGGGGTATATATGAAATTCATCCATATAAGACTCTACCAACAATGAAACGGTCACATCCATTCACTCATGCGACAAGACAAATCATAACGATAACAAAAGCCATTGATAAAATCATGAATTCCGATGTGTACCCTTGCTTTGACAATTATGATGATCTAATTACATTAATAGAGGAAGATATTGCTTTTTCCGGTATTCCTCGGGAAATGAAATACAAATACAGCATGGATTTATGTGAACAATTAGCTATTCAAACACAAGTTTTTAAACTTTGTAAATGTGTAAGTTCAACCCTACCTTTGTCAAAGGAGCAAAATAGCACATTTAAACAGCCACACAAATGTGCCGAATTGGAAACTGAAATTTACAGCAGTAAATTTAGAATTGTACGTCAAAATAATAATTTCTCGACTATTCTTTTCAACAATAATTCAATGTCTCTTGACAGTTTCATCAATTCTTTCAAATGGAGTACGCAATTCTTTTCCGAGTTCGACTGCCATTCGAAAGTAATGTCGAACTCTTCCATCAAAGTCGACGCAATCCGGCAATGTATTCACCAATGTAATAAAGTCACATATAGCATTCGAATAAGTGAAAACAAATCGCCTTTTGTTTACGATAAAACTCAAATTGTAAACGTATATAATGAATACTTTCTCAACCTGAATGTTATTAATCAAACCAACTCGAGTATCATATCCTCATATGTTGGTAACTATATTGACACAGAAAAGGTGTTTGATTATTTGTCGGGGTTTCACTTCTTTTTTCCAACTTCCGAGGCGAAGGTGATTACACAAAGTGAAGGATATTCTTTAATTGGTATGATCAGTGATTTGGGAGGTGTCCTAGGCTTATGGTTTGGTATTTCGGTGGCCACATTGTTTGAGTTGATTGAAATTATTATCCTTATCGTTTTCGTTAGAAATTAGTAAAAAAATTCACCAATTGCTTTTGAATTTAATTTAAATTCACAATATCACTGAACACTGATTTTTATTATAAAATAAAATTTTAAAAATAAATTTCATATTTTGTTTAAATAAATAATTTAGAAGGTTATTTCTAGGCATTCATTTGATAAAATATAAAATCTTTTCAATGATAACATATATCTCAAAATGAATGAAATGACCCCCCCCCCTCCTACACAAGTGTTTTTCGTTAAATTTTATCCAGAATTTTTGCTTATAGTATTTTTAATGATTGATCCGGTAAGATTTTTCTTAATTCAACACTGGTAATAACTTATTTTAAAATGTCCTTAGAAATAAAATTAACTCGTTTTTACTTCAAATAACTCAAAGGTTTATCACTTATATTTGAATGTGTTATTGTTATACGACGTTTAAAAATTTGTTTGTTGTTTTCGGATGACTAACTGAATAAAGTTAAGGTTTTAAAGTAATATACAATGAGATTTCTAATAGTACACTCGTTTCGAGATTATTTGGTTTTCATTGGTAACATGTAAGAAACTATTTCAATCAACTTTGTTACTAGACTCAAGAACCTGAACATTCAACAACCTGACGCAATTTTGTTTAATTTAGTTTTGCAATCATCTAGTTTGAGTTTGATATTAGCAGATTATTTAACCGTGATATTAATTATACATAACACCTAATTTTATAATTACATAAACAATTATTGTGTTGGGTTTTAAATAAATAATACTAGCCGGTATCTCTGACTCTACGTGCTCTTTAAAATGATTCAATCAAAATAATACTCGATACGTATATTTATATTATATATTACAAAATACAGATAAAATACACACGCCAATTATTAACTATCTTGAATTCGCACTTTATGATAATAATGACATTTCTGATATTCCAACTTAATTTGATTCAAATTTATTCCTTGCTATCTTTAGTTGTATTATTTTATTTCAAATAATTTCCTTATCTTCCAAAACCTATTCTCTTTTTCTTCGTTCCTACCTGAGACAAAATGTCAGTGGTTTAGGATTTAAACTCTCCCTATATAATCCTTTTAATTTATTACCATTGAATTACTTGGCATATGTTTAACCGTCATATCGTTGCGGCTTCTCTTCAAATTATCATTATAGAAAAATAAGCAGTTACCCTAAAAATTCTTTTTGTATTTTTTTCTATTAATGATGTTGTCTTGATAATAGTTTTTCGGGTTCCCTTTTGTTGTTTACTCAACTCGCGTTTTCTTTAATTAATTAATCAATTTTCGATTTCCTGTTTTTAAACATTTCCTTGTTTTTCGACTCTTTCTAGATGGATTCTGATAAATTCATTATCACCATGATCTTTACCCAAGTCTAATTTATGTTTGACCCGTTTTTTAAATTTAAATTTCATAGTTTATTGATTTTTTGCGATCTCGCATTTTTACACCTTTCTTTTCTAGTTTTGCTATTTTGTTTACTGCTTCCGTGATATAAACTTTTAAAATAATTTTAAATTTACAATCCTAATAATTTATTTATTTACTTTTTTCATATTTTTTGCTAGATTTTCATTCACCTTATAATTAATCTTTTGAATTTTTACTGCTTTCAAGAATGATGAATCTCGGATCTTTTTAATCAATTTTATATGTTAATCTTTCGTTGTGTTTGAATTTTTTAAATTCCTTTTATAATATATTTATTCTATCTCATATTTTAATATTTAACTTTCCCCGTTTTATCTGTCAAAGTTCTTTAAATTTTTTTCGTGTTATGTTTGTTTAATTTCTTTTCGAAATTATTGCTTTGTGTTTTTATTTTATTTTACATTTATTCTTGTTTTTATTTATATTTTTCCTTGATTTTCACTTATTTTGATTTGTAGTTAAATTCTTACGGTGTTTTCGTGTTGTAATTGTTGGGCAAGAACACAAATAGCCTTGAGAATTGTTTAAATGCATCAGTAATACAGCACGAAAACCCAGCACCAAGATAACTTAAAATATAACATACAAAACCAACTAAACATTTTAAAATCTGAGAGAATATAAATAAATATAAAATCAAAAACATAAAAGTAAAATAAAATAAATACAAAATGCATCAAGAACCGCACGAAATCTACATAAAACATAACATAATAACAAGAAAAATTTGACCGTAAAATGACCATTTATATAAAAGTAAAAATAATGAATTAAATGAATAAAAATAAAATATTTTTGACTGAAAAAATTTAATTAAAAATGTTAAAAATAAATTGCCAATTTAAATTAAGAAATTAATAAAAATTTAATTTAGATAATACAAATAATTTCAAGGTCGAATTTTGTTTAATCGCAATAAAATTAACACGCAAGGTTAATGCCAAATTGTAGGTATATATACCGATGTGTTTTCACAAATTTTCAGTCTTATTTTTTCAGAGAGAAAATTTCAATTTTAGTTGCAACTTAGCTTTAGAAAATTAGTCGATGTGCGTAACTAGTCGAGAGCCGTGAATTCAGGCAATTAATACGGGTAAGTGTTTTGCCTGAACACGACCACTCTCGGCTAGTGTATAATTATTGATTGAATTTTTCGACTGGAATTAATAGAATGTACACGGTGAATTTTTCGAATTAAATTTATGGAATGGACACAATGATTTTCGAATGGTATTTACTCACAATGTTTTTATGAATTATCAATTGCCGTATGTGGCCGAACGAACTTAACGATGTAATATGCTGAATAAATATTTTCTATCTACAACCTTCGTGCGTCGAAACTTTTATTCCAAATACTATGGTAAAATTTATTTATGAATTCTTTTTCGGCCCACAGCCAAAGCAGACAACAAGAAAGCAAAATTACACATAACTAGCGAACTGTGTAAGTGCGTGTATAATCGCCAATAGTTCGTCCCCGTGAAGGCTCCGGCGTGAGAATGCAGGAGCTGGAACGTCAATATTATCCGTATATAGGGGAAATTGGAAGGTAAGGGAGTAGTCTTGTGGCTGCTCCTTCATCATCCGTTTCCTGAAAAATTGACATAAATTTTTAACAACAATCGGCTCAAAATATCTAACACCGAGTAGTCCAGTGGGCACTCATTAACTATGAAATGAACATACATATATCTTAAGGACAAAGAGAGGGAATGTGTAGCGGGTAAAGATTGCGAAATCGTTGCAACAGTTAAAATGAATAGCCATCGGAAAAAGATTAATCCGAACGACCAAAATCATGAAAAATAATGTTTTTAAATAATATATAAGATTTAAATTAATTATGTCGAATTGAAACGGAATATATGGGCAGAACGCTGAGCGAATTTTCGGAAATAGTTAAATCATTTATCATAAAAACTGTAAAATAAGGGCGGAACGCTGCTCAAATTTTCCGAATCAATTAAAATACTTATCGAAAATAGTAAAATAAAAGTGAAATGCGGCTCAACTGTTGGTAAAAGAGTATTATGAAACTATAAAATAAGGGCAGAATGCTGCTCAAATTTTCTGAATTAATTCAAATACTTAACGAAAATAGTAAAATAAAAATGGAACGCGTAAAATAAAGGCGGAACGCTGCTCAAATTTTCCGAATCGATGAAAATACTTTATCGAAAACGGCAGAATAAGGATAAAACCGTAAAATAAGGCGGAACGCTGCTAAACTTTTTCGAATTAACAAAAATACTTTATCGAAAACCGGAAAAAATACAGATGGATTACGGCTAAATTTTTATATAAGAAAAATATTTCTTAAAGTTGAGGAATAAGGACGAATCCCTACACAAAAATTTGTTAATAATATTGATAATAATTATAATAATAATAATAATAATAATAATAATAATAATAATAATAATAATAATAATAATAATAATAATCCTGGTACTTGCAATAATAATGATAATAATTATGATAATAATTATGATAATAATAATAGTAATAATAATCATAGTAGTAATAACAATAAATATAATGGTAAATATAGTAATAAGAATAATAATAAGGGTAATAGTAGTAACAATTAATAAAGGTAATACATATAATAGTAACAATGATAATGCTAGTAATAATAATAAGGAACATTGTAGTTATAATAAGGATAAGGGTAAAAGATATACTGTGGGAATATTTAACTTAACAAAGGGTGTACAGACCATAGAATAATCATCAACACGGAAAATAATAAGAGTTGTGGAAATAGACATAAAGATAAAGGATATGAGAGTATAGGTTAACATTTGAAAGAGATAGGATAAAAATGGGACCTAAGAATCGAAATCGAGCACAGGCCTTCTATCGGCAGCTCGTTGGACCCATGGATCGTTCGGTCAATTATAGCATTAGTAATAGCGCTCACTTTTTGCGGACGATCTACCCACTCGAACACAGTTCCAACGTTGATTTGCAACGGGTGCCGAGTGGTAAGCGAAAAATATTTGTATGGGGTTGTCTGGGTAACAACCATATAGTTTCAAAATATCAACACCCAGAAACCCACCATAATGCTGCAATTTTAGGGTCTTTCCTAAATATTCTCGGAGAAATTTTTAATGGTAAATTATAATAATTTTTAATTTTAACTATATAACGAATCTCCGAAGTAAGGTTTCATACACAATGAAAGTGCGATGAATATTTAGAATAGCGAATTGAATATTTTTAATTTTTAATTTTAAACACCCAGTTTTAAATATTTTATAAAATTTAAAATTATTTATTTATTTCAGTATGTAGAATTTTCTAGAATAATAATTAATAAATAACGTCTCTGCATGTGTGTCAAACACCACTTATTATAAAATATTTTACGAATAAAAATGTGTGTAGAAATTTTCTGAAATTTTCTTTCGCAAACTTTGTTTATGTGTCAATTTTATTCCTCCATATATATATTCCATTTATTCGTAAAATTAAAATTACTAAATTCGGATTTAAGTTTTCGATTTTCTTCAAAAAATATTACCAACTGAAACTTGAAGGGTATGATAGAATTAAAATTCATTTATTTAATTTAATTTAATTTATATTGTGTAAAGTAAAATTGTGTTTTACTGTAATAATGCTTTATTCATATGAAATTAAATCATTTTTAAATGTTTATTCGAAAATTTATTTTTGTTGATTTTTATATTGAAATGTAACATAGTACTATTATTTTTAACAGTAGAAATATTCATCATACTTTTTGATATAATTTCATTTTCGAATGTTACATATTTGGTATTTAAATCAGTTGATAGAGTATTGACAACTAGTGTACAAACTCAATATTAAAATGTCTCGTGTTTTTTTAAAGATTTAAATTAATATTTTATATAATAAAACAGTACAGTAATACATTTTAAAAATATTAAATTATATAATAACTTTTCGTAATTTCATATGCTGAAAGGATACCAAATTTGAACCAATTGTTATTTTAATGCATAAGGTTGTATATAGTGTTTAGTATTTATGAATTACTAAAATTACTACTAATTAATTATTAAAATAGGTAAATTTATAACTATTGTGAATTTAAACAGTAACCACAATTTTTAAATTATATAATAATTTCTTAATTAAAATTCTATTGACTACAAATAAAATTTTATTAACATTTCAAGCAATCTAATTACTAACATATTTTACCAGCGACCTACATAATTAGAATAGTTTATCTAGATCAGGAATGAGCAACCCGCATGCGGCCCTTTAAATATTTTTGCGACCCGCCAAGCATTTTTAAAATAGAATTTATTTTTATTTTGCATTAAAATTTATATACATTTACAATTATATGAAATATTTACTTTTTTAAATTTTGTATTTTTGTTCTTTGCTTGTTGTATTAAAATTTATATAAGATTTACTTTTTTTTGTATTTTTATATTATAATACTTAGTATATATAAGGCTTTGTAAGTTATTAATGAGTGCGACCCGCCACAAGATTTAAATTGGCCCGTGGGTTAAAAAGGTTGTTCACCCTTGATCTAGATTGCCTGTGTGCAATTAAATCTAATTATTTTCGCATCTAGTTCATCAGTCAATCAAAACTGTTTGCAAATGATTTTGTCAAAACAAAAACCTTTATTTATTTCACATTTATTTAATAAATTTGCAGATTCAATTTCAAAGTTCAAAATAACCATTTAAATTCATCAAACCACTCGTCAATTTAATATAATTGATTCATTTTTCAATTGAATTAATCCATTTGAAAAATGTATGATACAATTATAATTGGGGCTGGAATAGCAGGATTGTCTGCTGGTCGATATTTACATAAGAAAGGCCAACACAATTTTGCCATTTTTGAATCTGCATATAAAATTGGTGGTAGAATTCAAACAGTGAAATTTGGTGGGAAAATCTTTTCCTCTGGACCTGGTTGGGTTCATGGGAAAAAAGGAAATCCCATCTATGACATTCTAGTTAACATTGATGTTCCATTGGAATTAGGACAACCTATTGAAAATGATATTCTTTTCGTCTGGGATACTGACTCCTGCCAGGATATTACTGAATTATTTAATGAAAGGGTAAATAAATTGAAAAATATCTTAGAATATGTCAATGAAAAGTATTATGATAAAGTAATAGATCCAGAAAAAAATTTTAAAGATCTCTTAATGGAGAGCTCAGATTATTTTGAATCAATGACAGATCTGGAGAGAACGGTTTTGTATACTTGTATGGAAATTTACAGAGGTGCACCGTTGCATGAACTTTCTGCTCTGGCAGAAATTCAGCATGACGAAGTTTATGATTTTGAAGAAGGAATATTAAATTTCCGAATCGTTGATCCATTGGGAGGTCTGAAATTGATAAATTATTTATGCAAAGATTTTAAAGACCAAATAAAATTAAAGCACAAGGTAAAAGCCATTGATTGGAGCAAAGAATCGGAAGTTGTAAAGATAGTTACTGATAATGACGAAGAATTTCATTGTAAAAATGTGATTATTACTCTTCCATCAGAGCTTTTAGCTAGGGAGTCAATTAAATTTCTTCCAAAGTTACCGATTGAAAAACTGTCCGCTTGGAAATACGTCCCCGGTGTTAATTATTGCAGATTGTTTGCGAAATTCCCAACGCGATTTTGGCCCGAAAAAGAATGGTTGATACAAGTCATTAAAAATGTCGATCCAGTAAATGAGTTGATTTTTTGGCAGAATTGTGCGTGTCAGAATTTGTGTGCGGAAGACGATAATATTTTGATTTGCCATTTTACAAGTGGATCTCAACAAGGTAGCAGTCGGTTTGATGTTGAAAAAGAAGAATTAACAGAGATTGTGACAGAATCAATGAAAAGAATGTTTCCTCACACTTATTGTGCGCCGTCTGATGTACTTTTCATAACTCATTGGGACAGTGAAAGATTTTCCGGTTCATTTTCCAAAGTTTCTCCTGGTATTAGTAAAGTCGACATAGAGGAGCTTTGTAAAAGTGTGGGTCCGCTACATTTTGCTGGAGAATCTGTGATTGTTGAACTGATTGGTACTATGCAAGGTGCTTACATCAGTGGTATAGAAGCAGCCAAGCATTCCTTGTGAGAGAATTTGTGCAATTTTGTCAGATTTTTTAAAATAACTTTTTTGATGCTATTATTCTTTTCTATTTTGTCAATTAGACTTTGAGTTATTTTAAATTTAATTATTTTTGATTTATTTTTATTTAATTATTTAAAGTATAATTTGATTTAATTGATAAAGTAGTGAACAATACACATGTTGTTCTGTACTTTACTGAATTCAAAGTTCGTTAGGATGACCTTACTGTTTATCGCTTTGTATACTGTACAAAGAGATAAACAGTAAGGTCAAGTACAATGTACAGTGTGCTGCAAAACAAGCTATCTGTGATTGTTCGCCGGTATATTTATATTTTTCAGCTATTAATGTTACCTTGGCATTTTTATAATTTCCCAAAATCATTCATCAGAATATAACAACTTAATCATACAAAGTTGTCGACTGACATTTGACTCGCATGTGAGTGTGGCAAAGCTCTCCAAAGCAATTTGATGCCACAAGTATTTGAAATATAATGCTGTTGAGGATACCTAAATAATGAAATAAAATAATTAATAAACATGTAAAATGATTGGGGAAACAATGAGAAGTGAGTAAGATGTGGTTCTGGAGCCTCATGAAAAGAGAATGAAAAAGAAATGTTGAACAACGAGAAAGGAATAAGAGAAAATCAATAAAAACAGACAATTAAATCAAGGGTCATTTATAATTAACAAGTGCAAATTTTGGAAAACAAAAACAAAAACAAAATTCGCACATCATCACGAAAGCCCTTTCAAGATAAGGGAAGAAATATTCTTTTAAAATCCCGGAAAGGGCATCTCAAAAAAATGATTTATCTGGACAGCTGTCATCGATCATGGTTGCCCAAAATGAATTAGCGTTAAAAGATATCAGAAATTCTATTCGACAGCAGTAAGTGTTATTGAATGATGGAGTATAAAAAGGAAGCGCAATTGAAATCAACAACACAAAAAATAAGGCAAAACTTGCGAAAGACAAAAACTACGGAAGACAAAAATTGCGAGAGACAAGAAATTTGCAGGAGACAAAGAATTGCAGAAGATAAAGAAAGACGAAAAAGAAATTAAAGAGAAATTTGAAACAGAAATTAAGCAAGGTCAAAGCAAAGCGAAGCAACTAAATCAAAGCTACCGATCTCACAAACCCACCGCAGTAGTCAGGTGATTGTAAAGCTAATTGATCCGAAAAGTGCTATTTTTCCCGAAGGGTCGCAATAAGCACTAAGTGTGATTGATTGATAATTCGTTGTGTCATTTTAAAGTATAGATAAAGTGTATTAATCAATAAAGTTATGAGTTCGTTACTGTTGTTTAAAGCACGCTTGGAGTCAGATCGACAATAATTTCTATTCGAATTCACCGACAACTCCAACAATGCGTATAAGTATAAATAAAATTAACATTATAGTAAAACTATTTAATTTAATAACAATTTTGTTAATACCATTATTTTGTTTAGAAAGCAGTGAATTTCAAAACTGTTTGGAATGTGATATCCAACAAAACATTTACGTATTTTCATTTCGCGTTCAATTTGTCCTTTTTGAGGCCTTAGTTTAGATTTAGTAGATGAAAATTATCTAGGGAAATTTCCCCTTTGTGTATTTTTTGCAGGCGTAATGATGTATCATCTACAGATGTTTTTTCGTGTGTTTGATATTCAGGGCTTTAACGATTACTAAAAGAATTCGATTACATAATCGGAAATGTCTCTTATTTCAGGTTTGATTGGTCGAAGTTTTACTGTATATCTAAACAGACTTAAAATATACAAGTTCATATGCTCTTTACGCAGTAATAATTCTTCTCGAAAGAAGGATCTCGGTTTACTTAATTAAATTTGTGAAAATTTTAATTTAATACAACTGTTGGGATATTAAATATTCGTCGATGAATAGGTCTCTCGATCCGACTCCTCGTGTTCAATAATCCATAAGACAAAAATCCCAACAAAGAAATCTTTATTGACAAATATTCACCACAATACACAATAATTTATTTGTCGTATACACTCTAAGAGTATCGCGATGTAAGTTCAACTTCAATCTGATTAACTTTATCGATGATTTGTGATGATGCGAATTGACAATATTTATGTGAATTTATGAACCACTAAAATTTTACATCGAAGCTTTTACCTGAATGAAACTTGGATTCGCTTTAAATGGTATCATTTATTTATTTATTTTTTTCGACCCACAGCCAATACATCTTACAAGAAACTAAGTATACACAATCCATATAAGCGCAGTTCATCTGCAACGGAGTTGTTACAGTGAGGGTTCACCCGTGGTAAACGGCGAATCTGAACTTAAAATGATAGCTTATAGTGGTGGAGTGAGATCGAGGAGCGGGTCTTTAAGCTAATTTTTCTTTCACCCAACGCCAGAAAAATCGACCTATAATGAATTACATATACAGCTAAAATACTAAACACCGAGTAGTTTAGTGGGCACTCATTAAATACGATATGAATACAAATAGATCCTAAGGACAAAGAAAGAGAAAGGGTAACATGGAAAATCGCGAAATCGTTGCAACAGTTAAATTAGAGAGCCGTCGGAAAAAGATTAATCCGAACGACCAAAATCATGAGAAAAGAATAATTTAAATGAGATTTAAGAACTAAATAAATTCTATTGAGTTGAGATGGAAAATATGGGCGGAAAGCTGTGCAAATTATACCAAATAATTAAAATACTTTATTGAAAATTGTAAAGTAAAAGTGGAGTGCGACTGAATTTTATATATAATTAAAATATTCTAATAAAACTGAGAAATAAGGGCGGATCCCTACTAAAAATTTAATAATAATAATTATAATTATAAACTGTAATGATAATGGTGATTATAATAATAATAAAAAAAAAATAATAATAATAATAATAATAATAGTAATAGTAGTAACAATTGATAAGAACAATACATATAATAGTAACGATGATAATACTAGTAACAATAATAGGGAACATAGTAGTTATAATAGGGATAATTGTAAGAGAGATACTGTAAGGATATTTAACATCACGAAAGGTGTACAGGTCATAGTAAAATCATGAATACGAACAGCGACAACGAGGACTAGAGGAATGGATATGAAGATAAATGATAGCACAGTATAGATAAACATTTGAATGGGATAGGAGAATAATGGAACATTAACATCAAAATCGAGCACAGGCCTTCTATCGGCAGCTCGTTGGACCCATGGATCGTTCGGTCAATTATAGCATTAGTAATAGCGCTCACTTTTTGCGGACGATCTACCCACTCGAACACATTTCCAACGTTGCTTAGCAACGGGTGCCGAGTGGTAAGCGAAAAATATTTGTGTCAACAAAATTTCAACACTCAAAAACCCACCAAAAGCAAAGACTTTTTTTTATACGTCAAATCGAAATTTGCCATACTAAGCGGCTGACGAGCATAGCAGTTCTTTCAAGATTAATTGATTAAAATTAGATAAATTTATTAACCGATTTGAGGCTTTGATGCAATATAACAATTGAATAATTTCCAAAATAAAATATTTATTTGCAATAAAATAAATAATTACTTATAAACTATGTTTCAAAGGTCGTTTCGCTATAAACTGGCAGATAGTTCAATAATGTATAGAATTCCTTAAATTATATTTTAAATAAATAAGATTACATTTGAATATTTGAAATCATTTGTTTAGCCAAATAATGTAACCAACAATTGTTTGCTACCTTGTTGGTTGTGTGTTTCGATTATTGATTTTCGGAAACTGCACGGTTTCTAACCCATTGGCATGCAATGTTTGTCACCACTCCGGACCAGTTGCTAGGCAATGTTGGTAATGTAATCTAGTGGCTGTTTGTCCGTTTATATATGTTTAAATTTCAAACTAATTGAGACTAATCGACTTTTTGGCATTGTCGAGGTCCATCAATAATCAGATTCGTGTGGTAGGGGAATTATCAATGATTTATTTAATGTGTCTCTATATTGATAAGATAAAAAAATTTGACCTTGTTTGAATATTTATACATTAAAGAATTTCGTTTATTTATTTCGGCACATTTATATTTTACATTTTAATTAAATTTATTTTTTATCCAGCTTTTTCAAATCCATGTTTAATTTCAATTTGTTTTCCGATTTTTATTCAAATTTTCCTGTTTCCGATGTATCTAAGTAGATTTTGTGTTGTACTTATTGCTTTTTGATTAATAATTTATTTTTACTTTATATAAAAAAAATTTGTTTTCGCTAAATTCTGAAAATATGTTTAATGTTAAATCCTTGATGGGCTTTCGTGCTTCGTTAAGGATCTGGATATAGGAAATAATACTAATAAGAAGTATTTTTGGTGACTTGTATTTGGACCCATAAGAAAACACTGCATAAGAACATAAGCAGATAAATAAAACAATTGGATGTTAAACGATCTTTTTAGAATCTAATGATCGTCAAGGCCGTTTATTCCTTGTACAATAAAATTCACTTTGACAAGTTTTAGAGTACGAAAAAATTCGCAGCTTGAGCGGTGAAAGATGTAACTTGAGAAATCGTTTACACTGACAAAAGTAATGATTCTTTAATGTTTATTTAAGAACCGAAAAAATAAACCAAAACATATTACATGGTCTAAATGTTAATTTTACAGGATCGCAAATAAATTTTGGTGTAAATCCAAAAATTAATTGTTTGTGTGCTCAAGTCTAAAAATGATGTAAAACTTAGAAACAAAAATAAGAAAAACGGAAATAGATGAAGGTCATCGGTGAAATAAATAAAAACAGTTGCTAAGAGTAATTCAGAGAGTATACAAAAAATTAATTATTTAAGCAGAGATTAAATAATTTAGTGGTCAAAAAAAACTAAATCAGGTAATATTCAAAAAAAAATGCTATAGAATTAGAAATTACTAAGAATCTCCCATAAGAAAGGAGTGTACACCAAGGTGGATATGGGGTTCCTGAACGGGAGTCAAACATTAGTTATTTTTTACTGTATGCTCCATACGGCTAATAAGTACAAAATAGAATTTTTACTATCTATTAATATTATTTTTTTCGTTAATACACCCAGGCAAGAATAATCAGTTAATTATTATTGTTACATATGTTGCCATAAATGAATTAGATGACGAAAATGGGCACGCCAATATAAAATATCATAAATTTTTAACTATATAATGTACACGATGACGTAGATAAATATAAAAGCAAAATCAACCAGTATTAGTGTAGACTAGCCAAAGGTTAACTCATTCGTTGCTAAATGAAAAACTCAATAAACGAAATATATGATTGTAAAAAATTATAAAGCAGTTCCTCTTTCAAGATTTTCTTGCAACTCCGCAGTAAATTCTCCGTAGTATTTTGCCAATTGATCGTTGAATTTTTTATTTTTTTCATTGACATAAGTAACAGCAGCATCCGGATCAAATCTTTTTCTGCGATGTTTAGCCTGAGTTTTTTTGGCTATCTGTTGTTTAATATCATCTGCTAGAGCGTCTATACTTGCTTTACTATCTTTTTTAGTATTTGCGAGTAATTCATAGCCATTAATTTGAGATAACTTTTGACTAAAATATTATTTTATAATAAACTTGTTCGAATAACATAATTAAACTTACATTTCCTCTTTTTCCTTATCATACGCTTCCATATCTGGGGCTAAATTTCGACTTAATTTAACATATTTTTTAAATGTCGCGTCTGCAAAATCAATAGGATTTTCACCATCAATTTTCTTTCTCAATTTTTTCTTGTCAATTTTATCCGACACATTAAATTGAACATTAAGATTTTTAATACGACTCGGATCAACACCTTCTTCTTTGCATTTATCTTTAAATATATCATCATCTTCTTGCCACTGTAAACGACGACGTTTATTTTCCCAATTAGGTGGAAGACTTTTACGTTTGTGCTCTTCTATAGTAGCTACATTATTCAATTTTCTAGCTTCATTAGCTTTAAATTCTAATTTATTAAGCCTAGCAAGAATATCTTCTTTATTCATATTTAATCAAAATATTAGAATAAAAGCTATTATTTAAACACAATATAAAAGTTTTCATTATTTCAATTGACATCCTAAATTTCATATTTTAAATAAATATTATTCAAATCTAATTAAATAAAGGTCATGTCTTTTTATTCATATATTTCTTAAAACTCCGTAAATTTTTCCCATTAATAAAAATAAATGTTTTGAATGGATATTATGAATTGAAAAATTAAGATTAATGAATCAAAATTGCCAATAAATAAAATTTCCTCATTTTAAGGATATAAAGGTTAAAGGAAATTTCATTGGTAAAATTATGATAAGCCATGGATGTTATGATCGTGGTGCTTAACCTTAATGCACTGGTGGGTTACTGGGTTTTGACGTTTGTTTTTATCTTTCTATGGTTACCCCAGTAACGCCATATAAATGTTTTCTAGCTACCACTCGGCACCCGTTGTCAGGCAACGTTGGAAATGTGTTCGAGTGGGCGGATTGTCCGCAAAAATTGAGCACTATTACTAATACTGTAATTGCTCGGACAACCCTCGGGTTCAACGAGCTGTCGATGGAAGACCTATGCTCGCTTTGTAATGTCCTTTATGTGTGAGAAGTCGCGATCAGAATCCGGTTGATGAGCATTAGCAGTAATGGTGGTGCGTCTAGAGATGGGACGACAATTATATGTCGGAGCGTGAATGCTCATGACTTTTCTGCGGCAATTTAATATTATTCACTGTTTTAACATATCCCTTTTAAACGATTTATCAATACTTATAATTCTATTCAATTCATAAACAAAACAGGGTAGATTAGACAGTATTCACAATTCAAATTAATTTATAAGCAATATAGGACACATTAGTTGAGTTTGTTTGCCAGGCGTGCGGCTCTGCGTCGGGCGCGTTCCTTACGCCCCGGTCTGTAACTGTTCGAGGGTATTGTTGACGGAGTCGCCACGGGCGTTGGGTTGTTGACTGGATCCCGGTGCGCCAATTGGGATGGGGCGAAGATAAGAGGGTAAGTCACCGCTTCTCCTTCACGACTGGCGGCCAGGGCAACTTCCAACCCCCTTATCTGCGTCCGGAGGTTCTGATTCAATTGTCGTTCCTCGGCCCAACCCTTTTGAGCAGCTGTGAGGCGTTGATAGAGAGATTTGAGTTTCGCTGGGTCCACCCATGTGGATTTCACTTGTTGGACCTCCTTTGTAAGTTGGATTATCTGCTCATATAGAGCTTTATTCGATTGCTGGGCGCGGGACAATTCCTTCTGAAGTACTTGAACAGGTTCCATTGCTAATAAAGAGAATGATTAAGGGTGTGAGGTTACTAACAGAACATACTTATATGAACTATGTTTAAACCAAACAAACAACTGGAAAATCATTTACAAAAAAAATAAAAATAAAAATTCTAAACTAATCATCAAAAGGTACAATTAATATTATTTATTGTCAAACTAAAGATTAATCAAATTTCAGTTCTCTACAGTTTTCCAATAGATCAGGGGAAACCCCTCTCTACCCATTCTTCTGGCGTATAGCCAGAGATGGACATTGTTGGCTTTTTTGTGTTACGGGCTCGGGCCGTTGTGGATGAAGGGGCACGTGTCGTGGTGCCTTGTCGGGGGTGCCAATAATTGTCGGCAATCCGACCCGCCAGTACGTCCTCTTCGACGTTTGCCAGATACTGGCGAGCTCGGACCACCTGCAGATCCACTTGTCTTTGATGGGCTTCCAGGCTCTCAAGTAGCTGCTGAGCCTGCCGGTGGATTTCTTCGGCCGGGCTCCATTCTTCGGCCAGCTCATGACCCAAATCATCTCCGAGGGGGAATCTCGACGGGGGAAATTCTGGGCATCTCTCCTGTCTGTAACGTGCCCAGGCCCATCTGCACCGGTCTGCGAGAGAAGCCGACATGTGATACTTCGGACTAGTTGCTGAAATGAAAATTGTTAACTATATGTACCAAAACCAAAGTAGATGAGCATAATGATCCTGATTTTTTCCTTTGTGAAACTTTATTAGAAATTTAAATCTGTCTCAGTCCGTTGTGAAAATCGAGAACAAGTCTTATGGTTTCGCGGTTATCCTACTTTAGCCGTTAAATAATTCCCATTTCCCTTGCGGAGGGTTTTTCGCAATATGAAATTTTAATTGATTTTTCAAATATCAATCTCCATGTTGACTATTAAAATGACTTGTCTTTATTTAATACCTAAAATAGATAACTGTATACCACTGTTGAGAAATGCTAACCAGATTTGCCCACAAAATTCTCCTGATTCTCAACTAAGATTAACATTTTAAGGAACACGATTATGTTTCCCTATAGCTGATCAAATATATAAATTTCCAGTAAAACAGATAGTACTAATTTTAACAAATTATCCGTTTCATTAAAGGTTATGTGGAAATATAATTCATCATTTTACGAGAAGGACTTCTGGTTATTTAAGAAGTTCTAAACCTGCGGCGAATTTGCGAGTGACTTGTGAGCAGATTCAAAATGATAATCAAGCGGTGACAAAAATAATGATTATATGGCGTGATGAATAAATTCTATGGGGAAGATCGTGGTGTCGAGAAATCCAATGGGCTAAGCTTAACAGGTCGAAGATAATAATGAATTGTTAACCAGGTGACTGATTTTATAATCAATAAAATTTTTTCGGAGTTTAGATTAACGCTATCTTAAGGAGATCGTGTTGGAGATCATTTGAATCTTATAAAATTTCATACGTATTATGATGAACGGCCGATTTTGAATATTACCATAATTATTTATACTTATTACCATTTATTACGGATAAATATTATAAAAAGAAATCGATTATAATTTTTACAAAATTATCTAGGTTCGCTCAATAAATACAATTTACATTTTCTTACCTTCCGTAGTCATTTCCAATGCTGCGACCGTCTCCTCGTCGGGCATGATTGGTATTAATTCCATGTTATCTGACATTGTTGAAGGAAAATATCCAAAGATTTCAAGTGATCAGTATTTAATATTTACTGATTTGCGTGGGTGCTTGTGTCCGGTTGGAGCGATTCTGCACGTCACCGAATGGTGATTGGTGGGATGGAATTTGGTCAGCCGGCACTAGTCGCCGTTCAGATGAATTGGTTTACAATAAACAATTTCGATATCCGTTCGAATTGTTGAATTTGTCATTTGTTAAATTTTCAAATTGGTTATCGAAATTCGACGTTGGAAATTCGTAAGTTTTTACTTCTTTGGATAATAACGGTGGAAAACTCGCTCGTGTCATCGTCAACTTCCAGATTTCACGGCGGGTGTTCCTACGTTAATTCCAATTCACGTCAAATCTATTTGACTTTTAATTTATTTTTATTAATATTTAACACATTTAATTAAACTCTCAAGATATCACCGCGTTGGAAAAGTCATGAGCTTCTGCTTGTTCATCAATATTGGAATTTTTTAATTACCGGATTTTATTCCTATTTCACTGGGTCTTTACAATATTGGGTTGTCATTTTTAATTTTTAGTTGATTTTTCGGAAACCGTCGAGTCGTTGGGTTTTACCTCATTTAATATTTATTGATGGAATAATGGGTAATTTAAGTTGCTAGCGATCGTGGTCGGGTTTGTGTTGATGATCGGGAGTTGTTTATGGTGAAGCACTTGTTGGACATTTGCATCAAATTACTTGTCATATTTTAGGAGAATCAATGGCGGATGGCATATTTTGTGAATTTATCTTATTGATACTACCGCAATTAGCTGTTCAAGTGGGTCGTGGAATCTTTATAATAAAAGTTTTCCTATTCTATCGATGCTTATTCCTTTGATTCAATTATTAATTCAAGCTGATCCGGTTTTGGATGGGGTCAAATTCAATTTATGGTTGACTTTCATAAAAGAAGGTGTCTCTAGCAGTTGTATTGATGAATTTGGATCTGAGTAAATTCTCGGTATTACTAGAAAGTTGGGTAGTTAATTTTATAATAATTGAGAAGTTTTAGTTAGAGTTTTATTTAAATTAAATTCATCAATTCATTTCATAGCAGTGATTTCATATTAATTTCATTCCCCGTAGCCTTTCCCTTTAATAAGCCTTAAACGCATTTTATGTTTATATTATATTTAATGAGTGCCCACTGGACTACTCGGTGTGATGATTTTGAGCCGTGTGTAGAATAATTTAGGTCGAATTTAAGGAAAACGAGAAACGAGGAAGGAGCCAAAAGACCTCTTCCTTATTTCTCCTTTCTTCTATACGGGATAATATTGACGTTCCAATCCCTGCGTTCCGCACGCCGGGTCTTCACGGGCACAGATCATCGGCGATACTCCACGCACTTACACGAATCTGGATAGTATGTTGATTTTAATATCTTGCGGTGTGTCTTTGGCTGTGGGCCGGAAAAATTTCGACAATAAAATAATTTATTTTATGAAAACAAGTTAATTTTATGCATTATAAACATTTATTAATATATTAAAACAATATAACAAAATTACTTGCCAAAAAACCATCATACAAAAATTACAAAAATATCCCTCCCCACGCCGACATCCAAGCAGAGCTCTACCGAGGATGGGACGTGGAGAGAGTTTCCAAATAAAACTTCTGCTCACCTAAAAATAGTCTCGAAATAGATTTTTAAAATGAGTTCAAATTTTGGTTTTGAAAAATGGTTAAATTTTATGTAAAAATGCATCGGTATTTATACCTATTTTCTGTCCCTAACCTCGCGTGTTATTTTTGATTTGGTAAAACAAAATTCGACCTTGCTATTTTCTAGTGTATTCTAATCTTTATTTTTATTATTTTCTAATTTATTTTGATAATTTTTTATTTGAAATTTTTATTGAATTATTTCTAATTCAAATTCTTTGATTTTAAATTTCATTTTCATGAAATTTTTATTTTTGTTAAATTATCAAATTTCGGTCGAATTTGTTGGGTTTTCATGTTATGTTTGTATTTGTATCGTGCGGATCTTGTTGCATTTTGTTATTATTTTAATTTATTTTTATGTTTATTATTTTATATGTAATTGATTTTATCTCCTATTTTGTAGGGTTTAGTTGATGTTTTAATAGGTTTGAGTTTAAATTTGCATGTTATATTTACATGTGTGTTACCGAGATTCATTTAAACATTTTACAAGGCCGTTTGTGTTCTGGCCCAACAGCACCAATAACCTGGTGCTGGGCACCTGATGAGTAAAAGATATAAGATTTTCGCAGCCACTTCCTAGGGATTCCTACCAGATGCGCGCACAAGAAATATAACCATTGGATACCCGTCAAAAATGATGTTTGAAATGTATTCAAATAGGCGGTTTCTAGCAAAAGGTGAACCATGACTGCTAATACTCTAGAAAACCTTTCACGAACTTCCATAGAAGGTATTCGTGCTCACTTGATTTCGAGTCCCTTTATTGTTAATTCAATTGAAATAATATCGATTATTTAATGAATTTATCTTATTTCACGAGTATTGTTTATTAAATTATTTGAATTAGTTCCAAAACGATTTCCAAAATAACGATACAAATCATTTATTAAATAGATAAAAATGAAATAACGGATCAATCTTGATCTGGGATGTGTGATGTGGATTTCTTTATTTTTCCCATTAGCCTGGTTGTCTTTAATCTTCGGCGTCTCTCTCTCTCGACTTTGCTTGGACAATTTTCGTAAGATTTGGTTTTACCGATATTGCGGTCTACGTTGATGGATTGGCTTGAGCATGAAGGAATAAATTTTCGATCGATGCAAGTGGTAGTAGCGATGGACAGGTGGTGGCCAATTTCATTTCGAATGGTCTTTTTCAATTTTAATTGTTGGTTCTCCTTCTTTGTTTTTTTTTAATTCCATGGCCATTTCGGAATATTGCAATTTCAGCAGGTCATTATGTTGGTTTAATTTCTTCGCTTATTCCGGCCGCATCTAAATTTCTTCCATCTTGCGGCATCGACGGATCATTGGCTCGGCTCGTTGACTTTATTACAGAGCTTTATCGTGATAATAGGCCACATCTAGTAGGAATTTTTCGATGTTTAGTATCTTAGCTTGATTTTTGTCCACTGAAATTTTATGTGTATTTAAATTAAATTGAGAACCGGTTTGAAACATTAATTATGATGATTTATGATATTATTATAAAAATACACTCGTGAAATAGCAATAGTTTCATCGATTTTTTATGGAGTTTTATTCATTTTATGGATTTTGTTGTGGTCAAATGTCATATGAAAATGGTCCTAATCATGTTGTTTTAGTCAAATATGTTGTCAAAAATATTAAATTGGCGACCCCTTTCCTTTAAAATCCAAAGTTTAAAATTTTAGTGATTTAAACAAGAAATTCCTTTCTAAAAATAGATTGGAATTTCCTGTTTTTTTCCTATTTGGAGTTATTATCGTCTATTTTTTGGACAAAAAGATCACTATCTTGGCTTAGTAAGTATTTAACAAGTTAGAAAATTTTTATCAATTTAATCAAGTTACTCTCCATTTTCAGACTCTTTGGTAGGTTTTACCAGCATCATTGCGCAACAAGATCACTCTAAAGATTCAAGCTAGACAATGATTTGCAAAAAATGATTTAAATTTTTAAGTAATAACAATTCTTTCAGTCAAAATTTATCAGGTGAATTGGTTGGCATTTTTACGACATGTTGTATGCCCGATTCTTTGCTTCTGGCGGGTTCTATCAGAAGAGAAAATACTTGAAGGAGTTATAATTATTTATAAAAGAAAAATTTTCCTAATGGATTTTCGTATTAACTTTTCTATTGATTTTCTATTTCATGGTAATTTTGTATAAATTTTATGGAATTTAATATCACTTGACGCTGGTAAGTTCGGGGAATTGAAATGTTTTTTATTTTTTATGAATAAATATTTTGTTATATTATTTATCTCGTTTTAACTTTTGTAAAATTCTTTATGTTAAATCAACTTTTAATGCTTACCAAAAAAGAAACACTTTTACACAAATTTTCGACAACTAGGAAAAATATAATTAAATATTATTTATAAGATAAAAGAAAACTCATTAAATATAAACTAAGAAAAATATAATTAAATCAAAGTGATTTTCCTCAGGAACAAATTAAATTTTATTTCTCCCATTCTTGGACAACCGGCATCGGTTTATTGAAGACCTATGTAGGCATTTTTCCTTTGACCGAAATCTCCTTCAGTGATGAGGGTATATAATAATAAAATATTCATTAAATTAGTATTCATTAAAGACAAAATAGTCAAAATCAATGGTTGCAAACACAATTATGCTATTAGATTTAATATTATGTATTGGATTTCAAAACATGGAATTTCTTTGAACTCCGTCTTGTTTTCTCGATAGGTTTTCGAGTGACTGTTTTTCCTCGATACCCAAAATTTTATAAAATCAAAATAATAATAAAATCAAATAAAAATAAGAGTAACAATTTAAGCAATTTGTCAAATCGACATTTCCAATATTTTCAATTTGTGGTAAATTTCTATGATTATTAATCTCATTCCAAAATAGTTCACTGCGATTGTTTCTCTCAGTGTTCGAACTAGTTAATCTTGGTCATCGTGAACCTGACCTAGCTTCCAAAGAATCTTTTAAAATTAATGATAAAATTTATATAAAAAAATCCATATTCTTTTAAAAATAAGAAAAATAATGAAATTCTTTATCATAAAATTTTACTTAATTTAAGTATTTTCAGAATTGATAATTAATACCTGATTACTAATTCAGTTACTAGCTTCGGGATGAGAGTTAATAATACGTTGTTTTGATGATGAACTCTTTCTTTCTTGACTTATCTCTTGCAACAATAATTTTTCTTTCTCTCTTTATTATTATGTATGGTTTTTCTTTTTTATGATATTCGTTACTCTTCTTTCTCTTCTAAGTCGTGTATTTTTGTTTTATTCTTGAGTATTATTTAGGCCTTTCTCGTGGCCAGTCGCTCTACCGAGGGTCTGGCGTTGAAATTCTTGGAGTAGAGAACTGGCCCGGCAAACTGCCATTTACTACGGGTACCTCCACACCTAAGTAATGGTTTCATAACCAGTTTGATAAACAATCATTTTTCTAGCTTGCATGCATTTGGTTACTCTTGATATCATATAGTTAAAATTCATGGACAATAATTAATAATAATAATTATATCTATAATATAAATGATAATCAAATTCGGTTTTTTATCAAATTAATTGGTCATTATGAATCATGTGAAGATTTAATCATGAGGCATCTCGTATAGGTCAAGTACCATGTGTTGAGTTATTATTATTGAAAGTCGATTCTTTCTGACTCCTCGTATCCTTTTCGAATCAAATAACCAAACCCAACACAGAATAATTTTATTTGCACTTTACCACAGTTACAACTCAATCCGATTTATTTCAATTGTGGGGTCAGTGGCATTCGAGATCCTGACCCCATAACATACAAACATTTCACGCCATCCAATGGTTACACGTTGCTAAGCAACGTTGGAACTGCAACCATTGGTCACAGTACCGCCAAAGGTGAGTTCCGATGTCAGAACTGCTAAGGTCTGGTCCTATGTCGGGTTCAGCGGACTGCCGTTAGAAGGCCTCTGTCCGTCTTATCTTTCAGCTCCCTTACATATTTCCTCCCTTTTTTACTCGTGTACACTAATTATTGAAAAAAAAACAAAATATCGAAAACACAATTTTATTGCATTAACATTTAAACTTGATTCATTATTTATTTATTTTCGCCTTGGGCACGTCTTTGTAAGCGTTCTGTCCTGCCCGGCCTGGCATGCGGATGAGATCGTTTGTTGGGATGTTTTGATTGATCCTGGTCGCGATAGGCCAGCTGTGCCGGTGCAAATACTAATGGGTATTTCACTGCATTCCCCTCCTGGCACGCTGATAGAGCGACTTCCAAGCCTTTTATCTGAGTCCGTTGGGCTTGATTTAGTAATTTTTCCTCCTTCCAGCCTTGTTGGGCCACAGTGAGTCGTTGGTACACTCCTTTCATTTTTTCCGGTTCCGCCCAGGTGGCTTTGATTTGCTGGATTTCTCGGCTTTGCTGGAGAAGCTGCCGATGGAGATGCATATTTTCACGTCGAAGGTCTTTCAGTTCTCGACTGAGGACTCTTGTCGCTTCCATTTCTAAATTGAAAATATTTGAGCATTTATCATTAACATTGTTGGACTTGACACATTAATTAATTTTATTCACCCTGGTCTTAAGTGTTTTGGTGAGCCATATTAATTTCAACAAATTAGTTTTTTAGGAGTCTAGTGGCAACTTATTTATTTAATTTAATTAGGTATTATCTATTTGAATTTTAGCGATTATCTCCCTTGCGGTGTTTACATTCTATATTGTGAAGTCACATTTTCCTAAAAATAGAGTAGATAGAGCTCGTTTCATTCGTTTATCACTGTGGGCTTTATTTTCATTTAGTGCAACCAAAATCAAATAGTCAATTAACCGTTACCATTTATTACATAACACAATTTAAATCATTTTTCAAGTCTATTTGTATCCTTGGTATGAGGGCCTCGGCACGAACGATTGGCGAATGTCCATTGTAGGTGTCTGCTGGCGTATACATGGTCGCCTTGTTGTCTTGCCCCGAGTCGGTTGCGAAGAGCTGGCTGGACCAATTTCTCCCGCAAAATCAGCTTTGTTGGGGCGGTTATTTTTAGTAATCTTGGGTCGTCTAGTTCGAATGAGACCCCATAATCTGGAATAAATCCGTCGGTGCTTGGAATTAGCTCGCTCGCGATGTCCTGACTCACTCGTGCCAGTCGCTGCCTGGTCAGAATCGCCTTTTTGTGGTACTTCCTTTCCATTTCTTCCATCTTCATCGCCGTGTATTCTGCTCGCTGACGAGCTTCTCGTGCCGGGTTTCTACCCGGTTCCCGCTTGATGGCGATGCTGGGCAATTCGATTTCATCCCCACGATCGTTTGGTCTTCGGGGCCAACTGGCTTCTCCGTAGGTGGCCAAGGTGTATCCTTGGTCCCATAGTGCTTGCCTGTATTGTGCGGCCGAACTAATTGGGATCTGTAATGTCAGTTGAGAGTCGTCGTTCCATCCACCATGTGAATTTCTGCGGTCTAAATAAACAATATTATCATTATTTAAACAAAAGATTTATCGTGGAAATTTGCACGTTAATTATGGGTGAAAAGAAAGGTCAATGGTTGTTTGGGGTGATAATAATTTGTAGTTAGGTATAGGGAGAAACTTAGGCTTCATGAACGAGACAGTACCTGGTTGTGGTTCGTTCCCATTTACTGCGTTATGGGTAGAGAATCGGTCTCGTCGTCCATTTTCCATCCGCTCCTTTGTACCTAGTACATTTGCAGAGTGTATTTGTCGCTGGTTAGACATAATGTTAGATGCTACTTATCAATTTAGGTTCGGTATTTATATCGGAAGGGTTATTGATTCATTGCCGCTCGATTGGTGAACTTGCTTTTATTATTTCAGTTTAATTGATTAACTAATTTTCGGAGCGTCATAATAATTTATGTTTATGCATAGGTTGATAGAATTTATTTCTAATTAACCATTCATTCATTTTCTGATTTTAGTCTATTCTCCGGTCGACTGGAGAAATTAACAGCTGGACGATATTATATCGTAATCAATGTTCGGGTGAGTGAACTAATTTGAATTCTAGTTCATTATCCCATGCTATTATTTTCAGTCGAGTAGCGTTCAGGAACATGTAATATCGATCCGCAGATTTGTTTTTTATTATTCCATTCTATTCTAGAAAATTTGGGGATCACTGATTTTATATTCCTGATTTTATATTCCTTTACCATGTCGTCTGTGGTGAGCCAAGGACTCGTACTCGCTGGCTACTCGTCTCGGAATTCTTTCCTCTCTCGGGTATTTTATGAATATCAGATCTCTCTTCATCGCTCTACTATTCATGATTTACTGGAGGGTCATTTCTTACTGGGTTTTGTCATCATGAGGGACATCGTTATCTATTTCTCAATGCAATTCAGTCAACCAGCTTCAGACTGTCAATATTCCTGGCAAAGTTTGCTAGGCGAATTTCACATGTGTCGTTTTATGAATAACTTATCCTGCTTTAATCAAGCTCTCGTTGACACCTTCCATGTTTCGTGGTGGCTCCCATCTGCAAGAACATTATGCCTACTTGGTTATGTGTGATCGTATTATTGTATTTTTCTGGATTCTTTTGTTATAATATTGCTAACTTTGATGTAGTTTTAATTATTATTTTTAATACCTTTCTTTTCCTTAATCCTATAATGCAAATTTACGGTGGTCGTTCACCGTGGTCTCAGAGAACTACGTCGTTGGTTAATTTGAGTCTTTGGCCTCATTATGGGCGTTGTTTACGTATAAAAGTTGTCATTCTAACTCATTTAAATTCATTTATTTATACTTAGTTCTGTTCAGTTATCTTTAGATGTATCTAGTTTTATTGCGTTGACTCACATCTATTTATATTACCTTTAGTCATATTTATCTACTTTTCATCTCATTTAATTTATTTAGTCACCCGTAGTAATTCTTATAATTAATCATACCCATTATTTTAATTACTTTACTGATACTCTATTTAATATTCTATATTTCTAGTTGATATTTCCTGAATCAACGTATTTAAATACTGATAGATATTTCCAATATATTTCAGTACTCGTCGATATATGGGGTATTTTGGTCGCATCTCACCCTCCGACTATATTCAGCTACTTCCTATCACGATTAGTCAAGTTTCACTAATTTTTGTCACCTCGATGTATTTGATTATGTTTTTATCAGTTCGATAAATCCGATTACTTTTCGTTACTTTTGATAGGTTATAAATAGTTTCGTTATGTTTAATAAATTATAATCGTTTTCCGTTATTTAAATAAATTTTATTTCATAAAAACAGACTCCGAAGAGTCTGTGTGTCCTTTTAAGGGGACTAGCCCGACCATTAAGTAGGTCAGACCAAATCAAGTTTTCTTTGGCTTTTTATCTTGTTCTCTCCTCATCTGTCCGGTTGAAATAACCAGGAAAGTACTGTTCGGTTTCCATCTCCGGTTCTTTCCTCAGCTCAGGTCGAGCTCCATACGCCATCTCTGTATTGTTTGTAATATTGGGATTCATCCACGTTACGTAAGTTTGGTAAATTTTAATATTTTGGTAAAAAGTTTGTGTTGGCTCGTGTAGTAATATTGGTGGTATTTGTAGTTTATACGAATCATTTGTTAGATCGGGTATCAGTTTTATTCATTTTTCATCAGGGTTCTCCAAGCACTTAGTATTCTTCAATTGTGAGTAATATTGGTGGTATTTGTAGTTTATACGAATCATCTGTTAGATCGGGTATCAGTTTTATTCATTTTTCATCAGGGTTCTCCAAACATTTAGTATACTTCAATTGTGAGAAATAATACAATTTTGTTCCTTTCTAAAGATATTAAACAACCCAACCAATGAGTAAATCATGGTGGAGAAAAGCTGCAGTATAGCACAAAAACCAAAAGTAACCAGAAAAAATTACGACAACATGTAAGAATAAAAATAAAAACAGCAACACACACACACACAAAAAAGTAATGTTCGGTTTCCATCTCCGGTTCTTTCCTCGGCTCAGGTCCAGCTCCATCGCCATCTCAGTATTGTTTATAATGTGCTTCATTTTTAATTGTCTCGGAATAGTTTTGCTTTTATAAATTTGGAATCATATAATCACATTTGGATTGGATAGATTTAAGGTAATATTTATATAGTATTTCGGGAACATTTATGGTTTGGTTGCCAGTTCAACAGGATTTCGCAGTATTGTTAATAATGTGCTTTGGTAGGTTACAAGTACGTTTCGTTAATTTAATAAATTAGACTTGCTTTCCGGTACTGTTAATAAGTTTTAATTACTTTCGTTTCCTTAATGAATCATAATCATTCTCGCTACTTTAATACATTTAATTACATTCGTCAATCTTAGTATATTTAATTACTTTCTTTAGCTTTAATAAATCTAATTATTTTCGTTAGTTTTATTTTTGTTACATTTAAATATTCAATTAATTTTCATCATACCAAGAATATTTAGTTACTTTTGTCAGCTTTAATATATTTAGTTACTTTTCGTTACATCGATATCAAGTTTCCACCTCCAGAGCCTCCCAATTTGATCCTAAAGAATTTGTGTTCATATTAGATTTTACGAGTGTCCACTGGACTACTCGGTGTGATCAATTTAGCCGATTTGTACATTTGATTTTAGGTCGATTTTTCGGGAGATGGGTGAAAGAGAGCTAGCCAAAAGACTAGTTCCCGATCTTCCCACTGCCCCTATAGATGAATATAGTATTTACGTTCGAGACCGTCGTTACGCACGACGGAACCCTCATGGGTACACGCTATAGGCGGAGAAACCGTACTTACACAGCGTGACTAGTTATGTATGATTTTGATAACTTTTATGTTGTGTGGCTGTGGGCCAGAAAAATTTCGACATTTAAGAATCTCTCATTTAACACGTATATTTTCGAGTAGATACATCATTGTTCATACATTAGTTTGGGCATTTTTCATTCATACACACGACAAAAGAATTCCCACACATACGATCAAGTAGGGCTTACGTATAAGGTGCCTGATTTCGTATTGTGGAAATTATTGCCAAAAGTTGCTCCTTAGATTCTTAAATTTCTAGCGAAAAGTAATTCGTTCACTAAGTGAAAAGCATTTTATTATGTGAAAATGGATTGGTATTTATACCTATTCTGTGACCCTAACCTTGCGTGTTAATTTTCATGCGATAAAACAAAATTTGACTTTGATATTACTTGTCTAATTTAATTCTAATTTTTATTATTTTCTCAATTTTGCTTGACAATTTATTCGTTAACTTTTATTTTAATTATTTCTGACTGGAATTATTTTATTTTTATTCAATTTATTCATTAACTCTTTTCTTTTCCGTAAATTGTCAATTTTCGGCCAAATCTTTTGTTATTATGCTATTTTTATGTCGATTCGTGTAGATCTTGGTGCATTTGTTAATATTTTAATTTACTTTTATGTTTTTTCATTATATATTTTTAATTATGTGTTTCTCGCATTTTGAGGTGGTTATTTGATGTTTATGGGTCCGATTTTAATTCTGCATGTTGTGTTTGCGTGCTACTTCCAATTCATTTAAACAAAACCTTGTGCTAGCCCAACACAATGTTTTGCAATTACAATTTATGATTTATTTGCACCCTTCAACCACCGAATGAATTTGATTATCTTAAAGTAGGTTATCCAATGGATAATCACCTTTTCTGATATATATCGTTTGACTTTACTTGGGTTTAAACTCTATTACTGACCTGACTAGACTACTCGTTTGCTTCAACCACTGGCTATTTCGTGTTTTTCCCTTTTCCTTTTAGACACCTGCTCAGACTGTTTTTAGACAACTGTCAACAACATTTGCTACATTACTAAATTATTAAAAATAATTACTTCCCACATTAGCCGACATTTGTCAACAACGTTTGCTACATTACTAAATTACAAATTAGGAAATAATTACCTCTCCATAGATCAGTGGCGACCATTTAATATTGTTTAGGCCAATTTACTCTTTTATATTATTCCGTCTACACACCGTGTTTTCCTCATTTCTCGGGTTTCCAATTGCGTCGGATTTCCCATTGACTCGGGCTTCCCATTAGTAATTAAATTTTTAATTAATTTGTTTTTATGTCTTATATTATTTTCTAGGGACCCCTCACTAAATTTTTATTATTATTTCTGGACTAGTCTCTCAATTTGGCATTCAACCATACCGATTTCCCCCGATCAATACCGCTTTCGAATTTTGTAAAGTTTTTTATTAATGTTGCACTTTTATCATTTTGGTGTTTTATTGATTTTACTGTGCTTTTTTCGTAATACCCCAACACATGGAAACGAAGTTTTCATGGGACTTGGTCGATACGAGGAAATAATTTTTAAACAGAAATTAAGTATTTACTAAATTAATTCAACGAATAAAATATATGTTATTTCAAGAAAATCATTTGACCCACAAAGGTCTACATAAACGGGGTATCAAAATTTACTGGATTAATTTCCTAAGAATTTCACAAAGATTTCGTTTCAAAAAATTTCAACATAGGTAAAGTTTAAAATATAATAAGAAAACAAAATTTCAAAATAAAAACAATAAAAATCTACTCACTTTTCTAGAAAATTTGTGAAAGATTCTAGCACAGTTTTTGATTCTTCTCAGAAAATAGCATTCACATTTAATTGTGTCGATCTGGCATCGACTTATATAGGGGGGTTTTACACGCGTGTTTTTTGATGCGGTAAAACAAAATGCCTACACGTTTTTATCATATTTCATCACTTTTCCCCTAGTTGTCCGATTTTCGTGATTCTTTTTTTGTTAAAGTTTCTAATTACATTTTAAGCTTAATTCTCATAGTTATTTTCTAGAATATAAGCGTTTTCT
This sequence comes from Schmidtea mediterranea, assembly GCA_022537955.1. Taxonomy (NCBI): domain Eukaryota; kingdom Metazoa; phylum Platyhelminthes; order Tricladida; family Dugesiidae; genus Schmidtea; species Schmidtea mediterranea. The sequence goes on along the minus strand of CM039680.1, from coordinate 201,620,376 downwards.
ATGAATTTGAAGCCAATTTGATGAAATAGGTTAATTTTGCTAAAATTTAATGTTTTTTGATTCTTTTTAAATCTTTTTATTTATTTTTTACACATTTTTTGTATTTTTCTATTCTTTTTTCTACTTTTTGTATTAATTAATGTTAAGTAGGCTATTTTTGATGATTTTTCGTCCATTTGTATTTTGCGAGCCCTGATTTTATCGGATGTCGTGCCAGATAAACAAAAATTTAAAATATTTGTTTTTGCCCAACACTGGATATACATGATGGTGTGTTGGTGGTACAGGTAGTCCCCGACTTACGACCGCTCGACTTACGACCATCCGCACTTACGACCAATTTTTTTTCAATTTTTACATAGAAAATGATTAAAATAGTTCACATTTAATATATATTTTTGGGTTATTATTTCATTTTATAAATTTTAATAAGGTTTTCATTATATGAATTTTCGGTAGTTTCATTTCTCCTGATCCTAAAAGTTAGTAGTACAGTATCTAATATTTTTCTTTAGTTATTCATGATGAAACTCGACTTACGACTTAATCGACTTACGACCGATGACTAGGAACCTATCTCGGTCGTAAGTCGGGGACTACCTGTATATGACGTTGACCCAGACATGCAACCTTCACCTCCCTCAAATGGTTACACGTTGGTAATGCAATCACTGGTTATGAGACCGCTAAAGGTGAAATCTATCTCCAGAACTGCTAAGACCCGGCCTCATGTTGGGTTCAGTGAGCTGCCGATGGAAGGCCTATGCTCGACTTCTATCTTTCGTCCCTTCACTTAATTTGGTTACTGTTCTTGCTAATTGCGTACATTTAAAATCAACTGATTTATTAATTAAGAAATCACTCAAAGGTAAGAACAAAATGACAACTTTTATTTAGTTTGTTATTAAAATTCAGATAGTTATCACAAGTTACGATTTCGTTAACGTCATTCCCAGTCTTTCGGTTGCCTGCAGGCGTCGTCGCATGTGTTCAGACCTTTCGGGATGCGAGTGTGGACGCGTTGCTTTTGTTACTGGCTTAACCCCATTCGATTCTTGTTAATGTAGCTGTGAAGGAGTAAAAACCAGAGGGTAAGTAACCACATTACCCTCCTAGCTGGCTGAAAGTGCAATTTCTAACCCGAGAATTTGCGTACGGAGGGCCTGGATAATTTGCTTCTCTCCCTGCCATCCACACTGAACCTTATTCAGTCTCTGATAAATCTTCTTGACCTGTTTTAATTCTACCCAAGTAGACTTTATTTCCCGGCATTCTCGACTCATCTGGAGTAACTGTTTATGCAGATCGGCATTAATCTTCCTAAATTCTGTCAGTTATCGGCCTATTGATCGGATGAGCTCCAGGTATAAAATTACATGAGATCTTTAAATTAGCAAATATAAATTTAGACAAATATTCTTTACTGCAATTCTTTAATGGAATAGATTTGATTATAAACCCCTTCCTGCCTAGATCGTTTATAGCGTAATACTGGGTCGAGTACTATGAAGATGAGTAAATTATTTTATTTTTTGTCGCTGCCCCTGAGCTTATACTTTGGGTATTTTAAGCTGATCTTATTCAGTTTAGTTCACACGCTGAATGTTACTTCTTTTCCTATTATTAAGTAGGTTTATTTAGATTTACCAACAAAAGTAGAAAACAACAATACTTCAAATACGTAGTATTTATTTCTAAACTCATAACACTGTTCATTTCACTTCTACCTTCACATTCTGCTGTGGCGATCTCACCTGTATCCAGTTTGGAGCTGATGCATTCGTCCATCCGTCTGTGGATGACGCCCGTTGTATGAATGATCGCTTTCTTCTCTTCGATTTCCGACTCCACTCTGAACTGTTCCTCGAAACACCCTGGCCGCTAATACCACGCTTGTGAGTGCATCCATTCTATCTAAGGCTGGGTCATATAATTAGAAGGATACGTCATATTCAGGCACATACCCATCCGTACTGAGTATTTCTCCAGCCACAATAGCTCCGTAGATGCGTTTTAACATCCTTCGAGCCATAACGACTTTCAGTGTGATTTTCTTTCTTGTTCCTCCAATCTGTACAAAGAAAATTCCGCGCATCGGCGCGCCTCGCGAGCAGGGTTTCGCCCAGTCTCACGCTTAATGATGAGGCTGGAAATTTCAATCTCATAATCTTGGGAATTTGCATGAATATGCCAATTCGATCCTTCCATTGTGGATAGGCTATAACCGGCATCCCGGAGGGCCTGTCAATATTTGGCGGCCATCTGCGGCGGGAACTTCAAAGTGATCCTGTCGTTATCGCTCCATGTATCATTCCTTCGATGGCCCGTGTCAACTAAAATAGTAATATAAAGTAAAATAACTCGAGCATGATCTGCCTGATTATTGTAAAACTTTTGAAAGGATAAATTGTATGAAAAATCCACATGGCATTAAAACGCAATTGTCACGACCCCGTAAACCTCTCTAATTTATCTATCCAACTTCGCTCTTTTATCTACGGTTGCATGAAGCAAACAACCCTCCTTCGGTTTGTATACCTTTGTGACTTAGTGAGAAATAAATATTTAGGTTGCTATTTCATATGAAATTTCCTGGTTCATAATGTCCCTCATTGTTAGGGATCCGATTCGCGTTTCATTCTCGTGGTTTCCTATTATTGACACCCGTTCGATCATTAGCAGGGGCGTGGATGCCTCCCGTAGTGGTTGAGCCATTATTGCTTGTTGGTTAACTGTTGGTCGCATAATTAAGTGAAGAACTTGAAATTAATGTTTTGTAATTATAGTTAACGCAAATAGGAGTGAGTCATTTTCTTATTAATCTTAGATTTAATGAAAATTTCATCACAAATCATTTCTAAACGGATGTTTAATTATTTCATTCACGTTGATCGTCGGTATGACTATAGAATAAATATTTATTTAACTTTATTCATTAGTTCCTGCACTCAACGGCGACTATGTCTTATCGCCATCTGATAAATCACTTCGAGGAATTGTTTTGATCGTTGAAAGATTAAATAGCACAATTGGACGTTCTAAATTTATTATTTCATCTGTGGATATTTTGGTGCTCTTCTTCGCATCGTGCTACTTTGATATTTATGTGGTCTAACTCCTTCTAATGGTCTCGAAAACCTACTTCGGAATGGATTTGATTGTCCCTTGAGGTACTGCAATTTATTATGCCAGGTTACTTGGGTGAAGTTGTCTTGAGTGAAGTTTATAATTTATTTAGTCGGTTCGTTTAATTAGTTATTCAGATTTATACTAGTCAATTCCTTGGTAGGGCTACCATCATCGTCTGTCAGTTACTGCTTGGGAGATTCTTCTTCGAACGGTACCTTACCACTTGTCTTTGGTGAGTGGTATACTCCAGCGATCCCATGAGTGAACTCGGATATCAGTGATTTAGGTCATCTACTTAGCTATTGGCAAGTGGGTAACACGACTCTCAACAAATCCACACAGATACTGACGTTTATGTTCGATTCTTGAACTTTGGGTTATGCATAGCATTTTATTATACGTTATATATATCATGCCTGTGTTCTGTTTTTAATTAATTTTAAATTTTTCTAGTTTATAACAGTGCGAATTGATTCTCTCATGATGTTAGCGGGGTAAAAATAAGTCTACACAGTTTGGCAATGAAATGATGGTGACATGAATATTTTCTGCTACTTTTAGTTTATAGGATATTACTTACTAAGAAGTGCTAATGTTATTAAATCCCTTGAATGTAGTCGTTATATTTACCCTATTAGTTTTGGCTAATAGTATGTGGTTAAAGAGAAGTTCGGTGGAAACTTGAGGGCAACTGTAACAGATTTGCGTCGTTATGGCTATGATCTACTTCGATTCCTCTTCAATATTATTATAAATTTTACGTCAGCGTTTTACCATTGAATTTTGTCCAAATTTTGGGAATAAATATGATCTGATCATTGTTCCAAAGTTTAGGATTTCAGTCAACTCTTTAGATATTACATAGAGTTCACATGATTTCCTATTCCCTTCTTAATGATCTTTGTTTTTCTAAAATTATTTATGTGAGTATTGCAAGATTCTTACTTACTCCTTTGAGTTTGATCTCGGGGTAACTTATGTTAACTTTATGTGTTTAGCTGTCGTTATTTGGCTATCAAAATCGATGCTATCTCTCAGCAGTTTGATCCGTTGGGTTTAATTGAATTTAGTACAGTGGGCTTACTGATGGAATCAGTGGAAAATTTTAACTACTATAATCTTGGGTTAATGATTTTATTTCAAGATCCTGCTTTATCTCGATGATTAATTTTATTTACCCATTAACGTTGCATTGATCTCACGAGACTCCCCTTCTCTTCCATAGAGTTTGATTCTAGAAATAGTTTGTGTTGATGTTATAAGTAAAGAGTGCTCACTGAACTACTCGGTATGAGTGAATTTTAGCCGATATGTAAAAATGATTTTAGTCAATTTTTTCTGACGAAAGGAGAAGGGGCAGTAGCCAAAAGACTACCCTTCGTTAGGTTTAGAATCCGTCGTTACTCACGACTAGACCTTCACGAGCACAGATTATAGATTATGGCCTAGAAATTTGTTTAATCAGATCAACATAACACGCAAACACATAATAGCACGAACCAAAATAAACCATCAAAACACCAAAAAAATGCTAAAACCTAAGGAGATGGAACAAATAAAATTAAATTAGAAATGCAAAAATAAATGTAAATAATTACAAATGCACCAAGAACCTTAGAAATTACACGAAAATATCACGAAAAACCAAAGAAATTTGATTGAAAATTCAACTAATTTATGAAACAGATTACAAAAGTTTAATACGGAAAATAAAATAAAATATAATAGAAAATAATTACAATTTAAATATAAAAAATATTAATTAGTGGAACTAAATGAATAAAAATAAAATAAAAATATTCTATTAAATTCTAGAAAGTCAAATTTGTTTAAATGCAGTAAAATACTCACACCGATACACACAAGTGTATCGAACTGATTTTACTGATTTTTAATCACTTTTTCCTTGCGAAAACCTAAAACTGTTTTTCGTTAGCAAAACCTATTATTTCTTCTACAGAAGTTTAATTTTGTGACTACAGAAATCTTTGTGTGAGAGGAAATTTCAAGTTTGGTGAAACGAGTTCAATTTGTGAAGTAAGATTTGTGGATGTGTTTGATGAAAATGAAGGCGATATGATGTAATGTTCTATGGCTTAATTATATTTTGCAATGAATATTTTAATTATGTCAAAATTTTTCCGGCCCACAGTCAACACATACTGCAATAATTAATTATCACATACTATAACGGAACCGTAGAAGACAGTTCAACTGCAACGGTCATGTGACCGTGAAGATTCGACCGTGGATAACGGTGGATCAGAACGTAAAATGAACGGTCTTATAGTGGTGAATGGAGGATAGTGTAAGGGTCTTTTGGCTCGTTATTTTTTCACCGGACTCCAGAAAATCGACCTAAATTGAAACCAACGGCTAACATCCTCAACACCGAGTAGTCCAGTGGGCACTCATTAAATATAATTTGAACACAACTAACTTCCTAAAATCAATATGAAGGTACGGGGAGTTGAAACTAATGAAGATCGCTGCAATGATAATATTTTGAACAAGCCGTCGGAAATTTCTTCCTGATCAATAAAAATAAAACATTGAGTTAGGCATTTAATAATGATTATCCAGGATAAACAGTTAAGAAACCCACCATAAAAATTTACGGGTAGATCGCTGCAGGAAATTTAGAGTGTAACTTATTTAAAATCTACCTGAATAATGTAGGAACTCACTCCTAAAAGTACGGGTAGAATACTTAGCAAAATTTTCTGAAATAATTATCGTAAAACTAATAAGTTAATGAAAAGTTCTTAGAAAAATAAAGAAAATTATCAATAAAGTGAAGTCTAAATTATTTATTTCAAGCACACTTATGAAAGTCATTAATTTGTACATACCCAGGTATTAAAATAAGTCTGAAATTGTTAGAGCAATACCATAAATCAACTGCTGCACCAAATAAATTCATTTGGCCTTATGGCCCATCAACTTGGAGGGCAAGTTAATCAACAATTTATATAACATTATGCCCAGCTACAATTGCCCCATTCAGCTAATTACTCTGCAACTTCCAACTAACCGCTGAAAACAAGACCCTAGACGCACCATGCCAATTCTGATGACACGCACCTCAATAGTAGGTTGTCCGATACTTCTAGGAGTTCTCAATACTCATAAATCATGGCAAGTACATCAAAGTAAGAATTACGTAGGAATAATAAAAAATGAAAATAATGTAACGTCCAATTAACATGGAACCTTCTCCCTTTTAAAAGCGAAATTTTTACGCAGGCTCTATTTGTCTCATTGATCTAGGAATATTTAGCAACCCAAGCTGTACGTAACCTAATAGTTGGTTCAAATTTGTTATGAACACCTAAAAGATGCAGAATTAAGAGTCTTACTTTAACATATCTTATAACCTACTTAGTAACCTACACTATTACTTGGAAAATTCGGATAAGAACCCCAAGCTACGAGTCCTAAATATATAGAACATTTGATCGACAAACCGGTGGAATAAAATTCGTCTAAGATCTACATTTAAAGGCCGGATATGAATAATCCTAAATGCTTCTTTTAGATCAGTCTTTGCGGAAAAACCATAAATAGGAAAAGATCACCTAGGCATGTATTTCCAGTCCGATTTCTGCTTAGCAAAGAACCACTTAGGTTTTGATTTTCCAATTACCATTTCAATTATATTTATCAACAAAATTAATGATTGTTAACATAAGCTAAGCTTACTAATCCGTTCTTGTTGACCACCCAAAAAGCAACCGTAAACAAGCTTGCATTGAATACAGATGTGGAGGCCAAAATCTGAACTCAAATCACAATCAGAGTGACGAAGACCTCATTACGAATGTACTATGAGAATGAATTTAAATAGCAATAACACTTCATAGACGAAAGAATAATGTTAATCATAACAATTGAAGTAATAATAACCAATGTGAATAATAGTGATCATAGCAATGATAACCATGAATAATGAAAATAGTAATTGCGATTTGTAATTTTTAAACGATAACACCCATAAATGTAATGATTGGTAAAGATGAAATAGTAATAATAAATATCAATAGTGAAAGTGAATAACGATAAATGGCAACATGGGTAAGAGAGGTTAGTAGTGTAACTACGAGGAGGATACAGAAATCAGTGTTTTGGAATATCGCAAATGCATTCCAGGTGGAGGCATGACCATCGTATTATTAGTACAATTCACTTATTTAAGGGTGACTCACTGATCCGATCACGTGAAGAAAGAGATATTAAACACTACACCAATTCTGACACTGTCATAATAAAGTAAATATCAACCGTAAGCACGACCCAACAAACAATATGAATGTTAGGAAACCTTGAGGGCACAATTCGCGTTCGGACCGGATCGAGGCCGACCGGCCAGATGGACCACGATTGGAGGTACCATCCATGATGCACGAGTTATCACCCGACAGCGAGGTGCCGAAGGTAAAGAGATCTAAATTTTATTTTCAACGCAATTCATAAACCTAAGTTTTACTATCAAACAACTATTGATTCATTTCACTATCATGTTATTATATTTCATATGCTCACTATCAATTCATATCTAACTGTCCAGACTAACAACGTGTTGTACGAAGAGAGGCCAAAGAGTAAAGAGTCGGACAGAATTTTCGATAGTTGATTTTTGCTGGAAGGTTTGCACGGACGCCCGAGTACCACTAGCAGGACGATGAATGTAAGTTCATTCGATTTGCTACCAGTGGAGTGGCTCAATGCTGACAGATATTATGGGACACCAATACGCTGTCACCACTATTGGCGACCCAGGGGGGCCAATTCGATCAAACACAATGGACGATGTATCGCCATTAAGCTCGAACCAGGATGAAATCCTGCCAGGAGACAACGGGTCGAATTTATTCTTCTCCGTATAGAAGAACGATATTTTCGTATCTCAATGCTAATATATGCTTATAAAATATACCTAAAACGGTCTTTTATCTAACGTTCATATTTAGATCCGAAATGTCGGAATTGAGGAGAAAAAATAGTCACGAATTGCAAAACATTTTATCCACATGGTTCGAATCAGGTCGAGTAAAGAAATTTATCAAAATGCAACTAGGACAGCCTTAAAATAAGCAAAACAACTCTCGCAGGCTCAACGGACATATATACGAGCTTTAAAAACAGCGCTATCAGCAAGCCAGGCGGGGAATGCAGTAACACACCTCTGGCATTCGCCCCGGCTCAGTTGTCGTACAAGAAGCAGCAGTCGAAGGTCATCGAGATAAGAACACCGCAAAGTCGAAAACGACGCAAACCAGGGAAGGCCGAGCGTGTCAGACTCCGTCTATTACGGGCAGAACCGAAGTCGAGAGAGGGAATAAATCCTATGTAGCCAAAAATATTCTGGCTTTTTGGTGAATAGATCAAAGTAAATGTATCTTGTTTTCCCGTATATTTAATAAAGGCCTTTAAAACAATGAGTTAGAATATGAAAAGTAAATTCAAATGGTCACATCAATCTGTATAAAAGATCCATGAAACGGGGACCAGTCAGTAAGTCGAGCACAACAATTTTAACGGCAGCTCACTGAATCCAAGGTTAGTCCGGGCCAGTGCAGTCTCTGTGAAGAAGCTCAAATTTGGCGGACTCACAACCTTTTATTGCATTACCAATGTTGCTTAGCAACGGGTAAAAGCTTGCAGAATGAAAAAAGAATTGTATGTTTGGGTCGTCAAGGTTAATAGCAGGCGACCCACCAATTCACAGAAATCATTTAAGTCGGGATAACATAATTATTTTTACCGAACAAAATTAAGAAATAAACACTACCTAACTTGCTCAGTCAAACGTTTTTGTGTACGGGTGGAAATTATTTAAACTAATCCTAGGGTCTTAAAAACGTCTACACTCATACGCTTTAAAGTCTTACCAATATCACTATGTGCCCATGACAAACTCATGTTGGTAATGCCCATTATTACCATTATTATCCCCGTTTATTTCCTAGTTCTTTATTTAAGTAATAGGAATCCAAGATACAAATTAAATAACATATAAGTGAGGTCCCCGATTAATGGTTTCAGTCAAAAAGTTGATTAAAAACTCGTAATTTGTTACCCATTAGCATAAAAACCCCCCAAAAATATATTTCAAAATAATCGATTAAACAAGAAATACCAATCTATTTCTATTTGATTTATTAATAAATGTTTTAGTAACAATCTTTAGGTTTTTATTCTTTACAAAATTTAAATATTAATAACTTAATTCACAGAAAAAATATTTCGTTTTGTTAAATGAAGGTCTACAAGTTTTATTTAAAGAAAAAATTCAATTCAATAATTTATTAGTTTTCTACGGTTTGAGAAAGTGGAGTTTCAGTCGGATTTCCAATTATATTGTAGGGTCTTCGTTTTCATGTCGATATTTTCTTTATGTTCTTTTCGCAAAAATGTCGAGAGTATAGCAAAAAATAAAAATATAAGATTCATTTTAAGGCATGATATAATATAGGTTAGGCTTAACCGATAACAATAGGTTCCACTATTACTAAGTAAGACTAATAAAAAAGTTTTTTTATAATAACATCAAACAATGTAGAGGTTTCATTTTTTGTAAATTGTTTTCATAAACAACAGATTTGCACAACCAAATGAGGTAATATTTCTAGATAAATTTGTTCCGAAATCTAAAAGCAATTGATCATGATCATAATGAGGCTGATCGAACTATAATTTTTAATTTATTACCAAAGAAAATGTTTTTCAATAATATCCCATGCATATCAATACTGGAATAAATAAGATAATAATAGTAAAAGATTCATATAAGTCATTAATAAATAAGTCAAAATATTAATAAAATTAAAAATAATACGTAATTAAATCAATAAAAATTTTATTATTTTTTCTTTTTTCCAAAAACTGAAATTGTGTACGATATTTTAGTACCACATACCGACGGAATTCTCACGGGTAAATTCGTCCTGAAAATTAACATAAATTGATGACGACAATAATGAACATGAGTCAGCTGCCATTTTTAAATATGAATCAATAAAAATCTTTTTTCTTTTTATTTATTTACTTTTTCTTTTTGAATATCATTTTAAAATCCGGAATTGATTGGTATTAAATGATGCAATTAAATAGATTAAAACCTGCAAATTCATAGTTGACTTAGTGTTAGTTTTGCAAATAATGATACTCATGAAAACATTTTTATTTTGATATCACATGAAAATAATAACATCAGATAAGTGAATAATAAAATAAGCCCCTGCTGCAATTAGAAGTCCTATTCTCGTATTTACTTGTTTTGGTCCCTAATTAATGTCATGTTCATTAGCAATTACCGACATTTATCTTTACAATAAATCAATAATCCAAAGAATTCAGCAAAACTCAACAATTATAAATATTTTCATTAACCAAAAACTAATACAAAGCTCAATATTTATGAGAACCAACGACTGAAAAGCTGATTCTACGCTCTTTCCATTTTTCACGGCTTTTCTCATTTGCATGTATTTTCTGTGATTTAACTTCTCTATGTGCTAGTCGGACTGGGGAAAAGCCAAATGATATGTGACGGGATTTCCTTCTTGTTTACTGTGAGGGTTGTTTGAAGAACCCAAATCTGAGTCATCAGGACTTGGAACTTTTACTGTTCCACATTGTGCACTTTATGGGCCACCTGCAGTAGCTGGTACAGCCGTTTGCCGCACTCAAATTGTAACCAGGTAGCTTTTAGCTGATCGTATGAGTGCTAGCTTTCGATTATTCGCTCATGGAACTCCTCTTTTTTGCATAGAGCAGTCAGTTCTAATTTCAAGAAGGGAATCATATCCATCTTAAATAATATTCTTGGCAATAACTAAAACTATGTACAGTTTTTGTTTATTCGGCCCATTACATTAAAAACTTGCAGCGGTAAAAACAAATATATAAAAAAAAGATGACCCAGTAATTATTGAACATCAAAAGAGTAGAAAAATTAATAGACAACATTAGATGATTAATAAAAACATAAAAATAAAATAAAACAATACAAAGTAATAACACAATAAAACTTAGAGTTAGCAAAAATACTAAATTGGCATCAAATTTATAGAAAAATGTGAATTTATAAAAATTTATTGACATATTTTAGACATGCATAAGCTATGCATTCTTAGACCATTTTCAAAATACTTCATTCACATTTTGACTTCCAAAACACTTTAGCATTGTAGTTAAAGCAGTGATTATTAACCTTTTTGAAGTCAGGAAGCACTTTTGATCATAAGAAAAATTCGTGAAGCATAAAATCAAAGAGTAAAAAAACATAGAGACATTATTTTTATTAAAAATTAAACTGATTATAAAACGGACGAATCAGATTAATTTATCAAGGTCAATAAAACTTATTCGATTCTTGGAATAATCATTTTCGATCAATGTCAGTTGCAATATTTTCTAAATTGACATACATATATTGGTGTATTTTCATCACCTAATACGCGTAAAACATTAACAAGCAACAATTCACTAATAAAAAATGTCTAACCTGATATTATTGAAAGAGTATTAATGATGTTATTACTTATATTACAAACAGCATACACACAATACAATCCAAATAAAAACAAATGAAAGATTACTAAATAAGAAGGTCTGTCTATTAGTTATATAAACGCAAAGGGAATCGCCTGCGTTGAAGTGATATGTGACCGAGTGACGACTCTCGATCGTGTACTTAGGAGCGGTTGCGAGAAGAACGCACGACTTCACTTAGCAAAGCTGCTGCCACTTAGTCATTATTTGTTCAACTCAAATCCCATACATTAGAATGGATTGTTGTAGTACAACTTAATTTGCACTATAATTAATATTTAATTCCTAATATTACAAAATAAAATTTTTATACATAATATTTGACACAAAATTTTTTTCTGAATATCTAAGTTTGGTGGAACACTTCACTTAATTCCACTGAACACCGGTTAAGAACCATTGATTTAATTAATGATTATAAAACTTCTGATCCCAAGTGAAGTGGGTTTGTCAATTGGGATAAAATCATTTTACACTCTTACATGGGTTTGGTATGACTAAAATATTTTAAAACATTTGTTTGAGTTCAGAAAAACTTTAGGTTATCAATAAAAAGTGAAGTTATTAAAATTTAAATAGAAAATATACAAATTTTTAAAAAACCTTTATGAGCTCGTTTCAATTTTAATAATTTATAAAAACAGTATTAAAGGAAAAAGTAACGACATTTGAACAAGGTCAACTCCATCAGATTGAACAGAATTTTACATTTACAGAAAATTATCTATTATCAAAATATTTTATATTTTTCTAAGCTTTACATAATACTCGTGAGAAAAAGAAAAATTTCATTCAAACAATAAAAAATTTATAAAAATTTTAACCAATCCAATTTCAGCTGGGAAAACACTCTAAAAGAAATATTATTAAAATTTTATTCATTACAATAAAAATCCCAAAGTTATGAAATGATTCTGAAGAACTCGAGTTTCTGTTTTAATGAAGACTACTTTCTGTCATTCTCCTTCATTAGTTTGTGCGTCTGTTTAGTGTTTATCAATTTGATAGTCATAGTTGGCAATATTCTTGTCATAATTTTAGTGAAAAGTTTCTGGCGGTTGCGCAATTCCATTGCAAATATCTTTATTATCAATTTAGCCGCGAGTGATTTGTTTTTGGGAGTTTTTGTGTTACCTTTATCTTTGATCAATGAACTATTAAAGAAGCACTGGATCTTTGGCAATGAACTCTGTGGATCATGGTTGGCTATAGATGTGTGCTTGTCAACGGCAAGTATTCTTAATCTTGTAATTGTCGGTTTAGACCGATTCATTGCTATATGTCATTCGATTCGATATACTAGCTTAATGAGCCATGGGAGGGCTCGGATTTTGGTGTCACTGGTATGGATATCGGCGTTTATCATATGCGCACCAACAATTTTCACCGTGATTTCCTCTGATTCTGTTAATGTTATCACAAATCAGTCAAATTTTGTTCACATTCTCTATTATAATTACAAATATTGTTATCAGATAATTAATTATTCTTGCTCCATAGAAAACTCCAACCAAATCTATAAAATATATTCCGCCCTAGGATCGTTTTTTATACCACTCATCATACTAATATATTTCTATTCAAGGATATTCGCAACCGTCAAGGAAAATGCCAAAAAGTTTAGAACGGGGGCTCTTAGCACAGATAAAAAAGGCCAACCCGCAATGAGAATTCATCTTGGTTCTGGAAACAGGAAAAATTCAAAAATATTTGAAAAACTTCCATTAAGCAATTCACACGACAAATGGCGTTATGCATTTTTACAGGACAGGCCGGTCGAGACCAATGTCATGCCAGTCTCTGCGCTGGGATCTAATTTGGCGTTGTCTATAGAAACTATAGGTATGAGAAGCACGAGAATAATGTCAGCGATTACAGAAATAATCGAAGTTCCTACTCAAGAAGACCTTCCAACGTTAGATCAAAAGTTAACGGATAAAAAAATCCTCATTTCTAAACAAAAACGAGCTCAAAACAAACACAATAAATACGCCAGAGAGACCAAAGCTGCTCGATTGCTGGCAATTGTTTGCGGCGCCTTCATTGTGTGTTGGGCACCGTTTTTTACTTTGTACATTTTGGGTGCATTTGTCAACCTACACGAGGAGGGTTTGCTGTTTGACATTTTCTTTTGGTTGGGATACACAAACAGTGCTCTGAACCCGATCATTTATTTCATAGTTTCGAGAGATTTCAGAACGGCTTTTAGAAAAATCTTTCTGAGACGAGTTTGATATTTTAAGTATTAAGTCATTTTATTTGTGAATTTTGCATTAAATTTGTTGAAGAACAAAAATCCTAAATATATTTTAAAAATTACTGTTCAAAGTTTTGAAACCTTTGATAGTTTGATTTTGTCCAATGGCTAATAAAGTTTTTACTGGGCGCAAAACATTTAGTAAAAGCATGTAGACCGCAGAAGAAAAATTAATTCAAGCTTACAAATGAATTTATTAGATTCAATATAGAGCAGAGAAATATTGAATCATGAAGGAAACAAATTAAAAGAACTTCTTTTGATCTTCACCTCTGATTTCTTTTCATTTTTCAATGACATTGAGTAAATACCTTGAGCAAATGCACCGATTCATACATCTTCGTGTAACATCCAATCACACAATTTACTTCAAAAAATTCATATATATAATTTTATAATTGTTATTTTAGGGGTTCCCAACTCGAAAAATTTTCAATCTTGTTTTTTTTATTCAGGAATTTAATTATGTAATTACTATTGGAAGTGTCTTCTTAATATTTCCAGAATTTTCAAATCTATCTTATTCTTATTTATGCTATCCTTTTTATTCTTTTCTTATTTTTTACTATATTTTGGACGTTGAAAATTCGGTTTGTTCATTCATCATTACTGTTAAGTAATTAGTTTTCATCGTTTGTTTTTTTCTTTTTTTTGTAATTTTAATCATTCTAACTTAGGTTAATCCAGAAATTCATTTTTTTCATCATTTTATACAACGCTCATGCGATTTCTGGATAACCCATTAGAATAGTTTTTAGAAAAAATTGCATTTCATACCTTGTGGCCAAAATGACCTGAAGAGCCGAAGAATAGTTAAGTAAAATAAAACCACATAACATGGAATATTTTAAAATAAAATAAATGAGATCTCATAGAGTTAAGAATCAACCTGAAATGATAAAATAATGAATTTTCTTTTAAACTACTCAACCTTTAGTAAGTAAAAAGCTTGAATAGTTAATGAATCAGTCATTAACATTATATCTTTTAACTTTATATTCATTATACAGTCAATCCTCTTACAATGCGATAGATACATTCTCAGAAAAGACCGCATTGTAAGAGGTATTCACTTTGCAGTGAATATGTAAAACATGATTCGAAATTTAGGCAGTATTTTTGCATTTTCAATTAAAACTTAGATAGACATTTAGATATTTACAAACATCGCGTTATAGGAAAAAAATAATCACGTTGAAAAACAAAAGCTGTTAATAATAAGAAAACTAGCTGTTAACAAACTAGTTACATCAATAATTTACATTTTTTAAAAATGTGAAAATTTGTTTTTCAACTGGCGACTTTTGAAATACAATGACTTTAACAATGGATTTAAGAGTGTAGGCGACAAAACCACTTAATATATTTTAGTTGTATTGAATACAAACCGGAAAATTATAGATTTTGTTTAATTGCACAATAAACAATATATAAAACTCATTAAATACAAATGTGACATGGAAACATCAAATAATCAAATTGAAAACGAAAGCATTTGATAAAAAATATAATTCAAATGAAAGCTTAAAAACAAAATTAAAATTAACTGTGAAAGTAAAAATAATAATTTTACAAAATATTTGTTTAAGTTAAATGAATAATAAAAAAGAATTTAGAAAATATTTTAAAAATTTATTTATTTCAAGAAATAATAATAATTCAATGCCTAAAACAATAATTTAACAATAATGTCAACCTTTTAAAGAAAAGTTAATAATATAAATTTGAAAAATATATTAGAAAATAAATTCATGAATTTGGAATAAAATAAAGCGCCAAAGATTTAGGTTCAATATAAAACAACAGATTGACATACAGCACTGATCTTCAACCTATTTGAAGGTATTCATTGTATTGTGTTCGTCACAAGAGTCTCAGAAAACTAAATTTAATGAATAAATCATTTTTATTATGCATAAAAAAATATTTAAAAAATTTGAATTTTTTAAAACTTCATATTTTTTTTATTTTTGTAATTACATTTTTTTTAAAGTCAGTATTTTTATTTTAGTAAATAAAAAATGTGAAAACATTTTTAAATATCAATGAATTTTAATCATTTAAAAGAAACTCATTGTAATATAATGAAGAAGTCTATTAATAAATTAAATTTTAATGATGTGTTAAATCAGAGGATAATTATTACTTGAATTGGGTTTTAAAAGTAAAATATATTTCGTAGTTGATAATAAATTTTAGTAACTAAATTTTACTAGTTTAGGGATTTTGGCACTGGACATCCTATTCCATATCGCAGCTAAATTGTGTGGAAGCCTATGTGGTGTTCATAGGTTTTCTTGGAGTCATTGATGGCATGCTCTCGTGTTTTTTTAGTCTTCATATCTAAATTTTAGATTTCTTAAAATATGCTGTTTCTTGTAGCATGTTCTAAGGCTGTATTCCACTAGGTTTTTATTTTCAAGGTACACCTACCAAATCAAGAAATTTTAGAGGTATATCAAAGAAAAAACTAATGTTTATTTAATATTTATTTTTAAAATCAATATAATATGAAAAGATGTTTAATGAGAAATGTGAGCCTGCTTAACTGAGCACAGGTGATCAAAATTTGGGACAATCTTTGATAAGGCTGTTCTCATCTCCTCGTCGATCGCAGTTAATCGTAGTAAGAGTTGAAAACCAAAATTCGCATAAGTTGGTCGTCGCAAATGTTAAGAAAATTGTAATAGCACGCTTTGAAAGCAGTGGATACTAATTTTTTATCAGCAGCCAAAAATGTGCTAAGTCTTTTTCGGTAAATTTTAGTTTTAATGTTCGATTAGTTTTTAGCGCAATGAATTCTTACTGCTTGTTTATCGCTAAGTGTCCAAGGAAAATGCTATCTGAGAATGAATTTCTTACTCAGTCCATTGATTACAGGTCACACCTAGGAAAATAAGAGTTCATTTTTTCTCCTAATAGCTTCAAGTGTTTCACTATCAAAGCCTGCACTTTTTTTCTAGATCGGCAGCCATGACATTTGGGAATATTTCATTACTACAATTGCTAGCGTGGCTGATCTATAACACCAACTTAGCTCGAAAGCTTTTAATTTTGTCCGATGAATGTAAAATATTATAATTCCTGCCTTGAATTTTTTTGTTGAGTTCATTTAAATGAGCGAAAGTGTCCGCCAGATATGCTAGTTTTGCAACCCACTCTTCTTTATAAATCAGAAAAGCAAAATCAGAACCCTGAGCCTCTAAAAACGTCTGGGTTTCATTTTTAGCTCGTAAATCAAAAAAGCATTTTTACACGAGAAAGTCATCTAACTTCTGTATGAAACAGAAGTGACTGATGATCCGCTCCCATTTCCTGGCTCACTACATTAAACAGACGTGAGTTCAGCGGTCGCGACTTGATATAATTGACAATTTTGACGACTTCTTGTAGGACAGGCAATAATTCATCCGGCAGAGACTTTGTCATCATCGCTTTTCCGTGTAAAACGAAATTTACATTTTGGTTTTTTTTCAGAATTCATGGATATAAATCCCATATTTTTACCGTCGTAGTTGCTGCTCCGTCTGAAAAATGCTTATGCAGTTGTGACATTCCAAATTATGCTCACTAAAGTACTGTTCTGTTACTTTGAATATTTCTTCTCAAATGATATAGCCAGGTACTGATAAACAAAATAAAATGCCCCCTTTTATTTCATATCCATCGGTGTTTCTCACATTTGAGATGAGTCCAATAAAATTCCACTAAGTCTCAATTTTTCAATTATTGTTAATTCAATGCTGCATGAAATATCATTAATACGACGTGAAATTGTATCAGCTGACTCAGGCATTTTTTCGATTACCTTAGTGGCTTCTTGGGTAATCATAATCTTGATAACTTCTTTGCAGACAGGTAAAAGTAAAGTCTCAGCTACAGAATGAGGTTTCTTGGTTTTAACTATCATTTTAGCGAGTACGTAGTTTGCCTTTTGCTCTTTGTTTGATGTTTTGAAAGACCAACTCATGATAGTTACTTGTTTCTCCACAAACAAGACATTTTGCGATTGAGTATTCGTCCCCTCAACGTATAAATCCACAACTTTCATATCTCTCATCATATTTTCAATTAGCAAGCTTAAGTTTCTTCTTCGTTGACTCTGCTTCTTCGTGGGAATCATTAGTTTCACTTGATAACCTTACGGTATGTTTAACATATTTATCCATTATAATATAAAGTGCATATAATGATTATATGCAAGTATTAGGGTCTATTTTTTGTATTAAAAAATTAATTACGTTCGCGACGACACAATCACAAACTAGCGGCTAGTTACTGGCTAATAGCTATTTGTTTCTGTTTACAAAAGCTGGCTACATCGATGACTAAGCGGGTCGCAGATTCGCAATGTCTGACAAAGCCACGCACACTCGCCAGGCTCGCCAGGCTATCGCGCTCTTTGCGTAACGAAGCGCTTCGCTTGCATAACTCTCGGGTATGTGTAAAAGCGCATTACCTTCACAAAACCCGAAAATTTCCCATGACACACTAACTAAAGACCACGGTACACCAGTGTGCTGTAGCACACACTTTGCAGAACACTGTTCTAAGAGAGTACATTACAAAGGTTTCAATAATTGTGTAGATGTATGTCCTTCATGGATTTCTTTAACAAGTTCACTTTAATTTCCCCAGTTCTTGATTCCTGTTGCTTCAACTGCAACTTTGTCGTCGAGTGTCTAAAATTATTATACGCATCTATTTTCTGTTGGCATCTTAGATTTGATTCGAATATATTTGTAATTTTCGTTCTTATTTGGTCGAATGTCTCATTTAGATTTCTCTTTTTCTTATTATTAATTCATACTCCTAGGTAGATGTAAATATTTTCAGATTTTTATGATAGCTATCAGCTTCCAGTTGGTTAGATTGTAGCTTTAGTTATTTTATTTTGGTTTCAAATTGAGTGTTATCTTGATATCTCCCAATATGTCTAAGGTGGCACATGTTTCTTGAATTCTGTTAAATATTTGCACCTACGTATATTTCAGGTTTCACCCATTTATCTCATTGTTTTATTGGAATGTTGTCTTCAATTAGAGGTTTGTCTTCACTTATTTATAGAAAACTTGATATCAGATATATATTTGAATGATGTTCAGTCTCCAGTGTTGTTTATCACCAGAGTTCACACTGCTTTGCTTTGAGATGTAGTTCTTTCGAAGAATGTTCCCAAATAATTTACGTTGTATCTCATTTGGCCTATTTCTTTGATAGTTCTTCCACATTTGAGTGAATATAATATATGGATCTGATAAGAACATTTAAAAAAAGGTTTTTAGTCGTTTTCATAAACTCTCTTTAGTTTCAGGTCACTTTTTTTATTTTTGCTTAACCATTTGAATTTTCGGTTCATATCTAGATGATACAGTCTAAAGTCTCTCAAGATGTATTCGATTTTTTCATTTCTTTCATAAATTCACATCTTCTTTGTTTTATGTCATTTCTGATTATTTTCAAGAGGTTTTCACTTATTCCTCTTTAATCCGGTCTAATAAATTTTGTATTACATGAATTCTTAAGAAAGTATATTTCTATTGGATAGCCCATGCACCGCAATCTTAGTTGTTGTTTCTGATTGGATATCCTTCTGAGGTCATATCTGTGGAAAGTAAATTATTTTCATTTGTGATACTGAGCCATTTTGTTTTTATTGTAGCGTTTTGATCTAAGCCGATTTTGTTGCCGTAATCACATAAATCACTTTGCTATACCAAGTATATTATCCAAAAGACCACAATTTCAATGTATTAACCAAATTGCCTGTTACAAAACAACGAGTGTGTCTATATTTATCTTTTTTTTAACTATTTGAAGTACGTAGTATGAAATATGTCCAATCTTTTAATAGTCTAAATATCATAGCCTGCATCATGTTACTGTAAGCATCTCATCTAATAAGCTTACAAGTAAAACTTTATTTTTGCGTTATTTTTTTAACAAAAAATAATATAAAAGAATTTTTTATTAAAAAATTCTTTGAAACTAAACCTTTTGATTGTTGGGAAATTACGTGCTTCTAAGAGTTAAAGGAGCTGCTATGCCGTTAGATATGAGTTGCTTAGCACAATTCCGATCAATAAATCACATGCTTTGCTGTGATCGGTTGTCGTTTTCCAATATGAACTTGGTATATGATTCTGGTACCATCTGTAATAGTCTGGACTACATGAATTGGATGAACTGGATATCACTCTTTTCGGGTGTAGTTCGCACTATTTCATTTGATAATTTTTGTTTAACCTATGGTCTATAAGCGAAAATATGGTTTGATTTCAGGGTTAAATGATTTTATCATCGATGCTTCACAAGTTAGAGTTTTTTAAACCCTTAATTCTGTAGTTTTTAAAGTGGTTGTCAGGTGGATAACCGATCACAGGTCACTGGAAAAGTCAAAAGTTAATTTTCAACCTTTTTATTTAAAACACTTAAATCAGTGGTTTTTAATCTTTTGGTAATGAAGGAACACTTTGTTATCTCAAAGATTTTTGCGGAACACCTTGGGTCCTTTAAACTAAGTACTGAAGAACGAAGGAGAAAGATTTGCTCGAAGCACAATACCTACCTAAACGTTATGGTTGGTGTTGCGTAGAGGGAAGAGGCCTCCAGCCCCACGAGAATTTATTTGTAAAAATACCCGTGAAATTGCAATTTTAAAACATTTCAATGTAAAAATGAAACTAAATTGAATTCTGAAGTAGCATATATTTTTGATTATACGGAACACCATTGTTCCCATGAACACCGGTTAAGAACCATTGGCTTAAATTAATTGAAAAATTCTTATTTTAACAGCCAATTTTTTAATATGCTCAATAATAATACTGGTTCCATTCAATCGAATTGGTGTACAAAGATGACGGGTAGTGTCTCAAATGTATTACATCCACTACAAATAGAACGGAAAACGAGATCAGAACACAATCCAAAAGGCCTTTGTCTGTCAATATGCTTTTTGGTTTTCCAAACCGATAGATCCAATTGTTAAGTATTGCATTGAAAATTGTTCCTTCGTCTTGCTTCGTTATTGCGGTCAAAGAAATCAATTTACTAAAACTATCAACTATTACTAACATATATTTTTTATAGTATTCCTCTCCATATAGGCTATATCCATAACAATTTGTTCTAGGAATTTAGAGCTATATCTGAGATAAAGATTTCCTTGGTTCTTGTTTGATGAATCTTCTTCTTAGAACAGATATCACAACATTGTAGACAAAGCTGAATTGTCTTCTGCATCTTCGGTTAGTAAAATATCTTTACTATATAATAGAATAGTTTCTTAACTCCAATATGGCATAATTATTGGTGTAAGGTTGTTGTTAATAAGCCTGCAAAGGTTTCTAGGGCTAAAATCAAGACATAGTTGCTGTTTTCTACTGTTAATAATCCTTCATCAATTCGTATAATTTTTACATTGAATGGAAAACAATTTTTATTCGTCTGTAAATTTCCATTTTCTAACATATCTCGTAGCCCTTGAAATTTGATATCCTTTTGCTGCTGTTCCAATACTTTTTCCATAGCCTCTGTTCTTTGGATAGAGTATATATATCTGATCTTTGATTTACCTCTTTGGCCTCTTCAAGCCTTGTTTGACATTGGGTGCAAATCATACCTTTCAATCTTGATAACCCATATGCATTGAATGTTTTTCCCCTCTACTGTATTTCAATTCAAAATCATATTCAGTTAGATTATCTAGCCATGTTTGAAATTGTGGACTGATTGGCGTTTTTGTAGTGTTCATGAAAAACAATGCTTTGTGATCGGTACGAATTATAAACTTTTTCCCGTAAAGATATTCTCTAAAATGCATAACATATTCATTTACAGCGAGCAGTTCTTTCCTCGTTACACAGTAGCCTTTTACATGCACTGTCATATGTCTCGAACCATATGCTATAACAGATTCCTATCCATCTTCCTTAACTTGGCTCAAAACCGTTCCAATAGCTCCAAAGCTAGCATCTGTGTCTAATATAAATGTTCTACCTTCTCTTGGATAATCGAGAATAAGTGCCTCGCACAATCTACCTTTCAGTACTTGGAAACTTTCATTACATTCTTTAGTCCAAATTATGTCTTTGTCACATCCAGATGTTGCTGCATATAACGGTTCTGCGATTCTGGTATAGTCTTTTATGAATCTTCTGTAGTAGTTCGTTAATCCGAGAAATGATCTTAACTGTTTTGAACATTTTGGTACTTCTGCTTTCTCAATTTCTTCAACTTTCTTTCTGTTTGTTTGAATACCCTCACCATTAACTGTATGCCCAATGAAGCACAGTTCTGTTTTATTGAATTAGCATTTTTCTGGATTTATATTCAACCCTGCCATTTAAATTCTTTAAAATATTTCTTCTAACAGCTCATTATCATCTTTATTGCTTTTCCCATATATCAAAATATCAGCTAAGTAAACAGCTACTCCTTTGAATAGCATTCCTTCAAATATTATGTGCATTAAACGCTGAAAAGTCACAGGAGCTGTTGATAATCCAAACGGTAGCTTATTGAAACAGAATTATCCTTCTCTTGTACTAAATGCAGTCATTTCTTGATTAATACGCTTGACCAAAATCAAATGACGAGAATATTCTTGCATCTGCGAGACAGTTCAATAAAAATTTGGTATTAGGCATCGGGAAAGATTCCTTTTCTATTATGGCATTCAATCCACGATAGTCTACACAAATTCTGATGGATCCATCTTTCTTTCCTACTATCAATAAAGGAGCACTCCAAGAACTCTTACAAATCCGAATAACATTTGCTTTTATTAATTCTTTTAGCAGGTCTTCAATTCTTTTCTCCTTGTTCATTGGTTAACACAGTGGATGTTGAATTATTTTACCTACTAACGTCCGCATCTCATGCCGTACTATAATTAGTAAATCCCAGATCAACTTTTAATGCCATGAAAATTCCACCGTATTTCTTGATCATTTCTTCAATGCCTTTGTTCTTCTCAATTGTCAACGCTATCAGAGCTTTGTTTATTCTTTCTTCATCGGTATGAATTTGATTTATAAATGTATTTTCTATATTATTGATCTTCATCAATTTTACTCCGAACTCTTCCATTGTATCAATGAACTCGGGCTTAATCTCTTTTACAACAATTACTGTAATAATTTTGGTCACCTGATTCCACAGGGCTGGTATAGTCATACATCTCATTGATTCTTCTCCTCCAGTTGAAAATACTCAGCACAATAATATAGCACTACATTGAAGGCCTGGTTTGCCTATGTTTTCACACAAATGTTTGCTCATGACTGTTACTGACGCTCTCGGGTCTCATAACATATCTACTTCTGTACTATTCAAAATTATTTTACTCCAACTTCTTCCATCTTTCGTCTGATACATCTCTTCGGCGCTCATTTCTTAATCCACAATTTATTGTCTAGACTCCACCGACGAAATGAAACCCATGGAGTTGCTGATGTATTTTTCGTCTTCTTTCATCGTAGTATATTTCCAGGAACATTATATCTTCCTTATATTTCGCTGTGAGTAATTCTGAAATCTTGATTGTTCTCGGTATAATTTTGTTTTCGAGATTTTGAATCTCTTTCTTCTATGCATGTTATTCTTTGATATCGTCGAGGAACCTCTTTCCGTAATGAAAACCAGTCTCGGAACCCATGACCCTCCTTGCCAAATATTATAAATTTATTTCCAAGTGGGCACTCGTATCTTTTATGTCCCCTTTCACCACAACAAAAACGATCACCTACTGTTAATTTTGAAACAGGTGAAAGTGGAAGTCCTCTGCTTTCGTTATATAATCTTTTTGCAATGTTCTTCATAGAAACTGTTGGCAGCTTTCTTTCAAATCCATTTGAAATTCTATCGTTTCTAAAATATTGTTCTCTTTGGAATTATTCTCGACACCCATGATAGTCTTCTGTGAGTAGTCCTGATTCAAGTTTAGGATATTCATCTCTTCTTGGTTCATTGTAATTGAATGGTTCTTCTGATACTCTTCTTTGTGCTAGTGTGGATCTGATATGTTGAGTATTCTGCTCGGGTCTCATCTGGACTCTCTCCGTGGAGTTTGCATATGTTTTTAACCGATAGCTTTGACATGCTCTGTTTTATTGCTTCCATAATGTTACTTTCAAAACTCTTTTCCAATGCTCTCGTTTCTACACTTTTTGTTTCTGGCTTTGTTAGTAATATTTCTCTCAGTTTTGCATCGCAAGCTTTATTTGTAATGAGATTCTAAACAATATCTTCTTCTTTTTGCCCTCAATTCAGAACTTTAGCTAAACATTTTCTTACTCGAATTTCAAATGCTGAAAATCTTTCATCATATTCTTGCTCCAAATCGTCCAATTCTCGGATTTTATCAGTCATTGATTTCTTTATTGTAAACGTAATAAGAAACCACGTTTTGGCTTTTACACCTGTTGTTTTTGATTCTCTGACGTTTCCCCAACAATGTCGTTGCTTCTGCTACCAATAACACATCGATGCGCTTGTCAATTGCATTCCATTTTTTAACAGCCATTCTTCTATATCTCTGATCCATTTTTCTGCTTCTTCTGATCCTCGCCCATCATAACGTCAAATATTTATTTTAAGCATATCCTGACGTGATTTTGGCAGATATTCCATTAATGATTTCGTGGATTTTGAAATTGTGTTGATGTTCCTTTTTCGGTGTGATCGCCAGTTAAATCCAGCTCATTTTTAAAAGAATTAATTTCCATCAATATTTATTTTAAAGAAGTGCCAAATAACTAATTATTTAAACACAAGATAATTTAAATATCTTAACTATTTATATAAATAAAATTTAGATAAATAACTAAGTAAGCCGATTTCACAATACTTATTCATAAAACGAAATATTTCGATTTAAAATAGGTCCTGACCACTAATAAACAAATTTTTAACAACAATTTGTGCTTCATCTAATTTTATTGATCTTTTCTCACACTCAACGGTTTTCAAAATATATATTTATTTAGACAAAATTTTAATGTATCAAAATCAAAAATTGAATAGAATAGTTATTTAACTAAATTATATATATATTTATCAAGTATTGTAATTGTTTTAATATTTTAAAGTTATTATGGATATTCGTGGAATTTTTTGGTGCCACAGACGAGTTCCCCTAAAATCCTATTTATAATATGTGTGGGGTTAATGGTGTTTTACCCTTGACCCCTTACATACAATGCAATGCGTCTGCCACTGGTTACCCGTTGCTAAGCAACGTTGGTAATGTAACCAACGGTTCTGAGATCGTCAAATGTGAGCTTTGTTACCAAAACTGCTAAGACCCGGTCTACAGCTGGTTCAGCAAGCTATCATTAGAAGGTATATGCTCACCTTGCTTTTAGGTCCCTTACTTTCTTCTCATTTTTTCTCACTTGACGTGTAGTTTATTCCTCACCAAACGTCTAGACAATCGTCCGATTAAAATATTACCCAAATTAAGAATAAACTTTTATTTGTACCGTTACAACCAATTTTATTTACAGAAAGAAACTAAATTTACTTTCACAAGGGCTTCACCCTAATGTTATTTACCATCGTCAATCGTTATCTCTTTGATGTTGAGGTCCTCGGCGCTCCTTTTCTTACATTTTAATGAAATAGAGATTTCTATTACGAACAAACAATCTCAACGAACGAACGAATTACGACACAAAATTTTATTGCATTATTACAAATAACTATCACATACAACCAATGTTATATTCACATCCAACAATGTTCCACGGGGAGGATCCAACTTCAATTTTTCTTTTGTTGCAGGAGCCGTCGGCGCTCCCTCTCTGCTCGCTATGGTCTGGTATGGGCCTTTGGCTTCCCTTGAGGTTTCGTCGGGCATATCTGATCCCGATAGGCAACTTGTGACGGGGCGAATACCAACGGATATGTGACGGCACTCCCCTCTTGGCTTGCCGCTACGGCTACCTCCAGACCCCGGATTTGAATCCTTTGGGCCTGATTCAGAGCCTTCTCCTCCTTCCACCCTCTTTGAGCCGCGATGAGTAGCTGGTAGATTCGTTTTACCCGGGAGGGCTCGATCCACGTGGTTTTGGTTCGATGGAGTTCGCGACTGAGTTGCACATATTTCTGGTGAAATTCGATATTTTCTCGTCGCAGCTTCTTTAGTTCCAGCCCAATTTCTTTGATTGCGCCCATGGCTGAATTTACGGGTATAGTTAATAAATTGCATTAGTTATAAACTTACACAACAAAATAAACATGGAAAACGAGTTCAATTTTAATTAATTGCATATCGAATTACTGATAGTGATTTTGATTAAATATTTTTAATTACAATATCATCATAATCCAAGCCTACAATAGAGTTTTTCAACCAAACGAAATTAAATTAACAGCTAAAACATTTATTTTCCATCATCACAAATTTACATTGTTGCACAGATTTATTTTGTGATTTTATGTCCATAATTTCCTCGAGGTGCTTCACGTTTTAGAGGATGTTGTGAATAAGTGTGTTCCTCGCTCGTCCTATCGGTTAGAGCCTCCAGAATGTCGAGTTACAGGAGACGTTTGGGTATTGCTAGATGCACCGGCGCATCGAGCTCAAGGAGGGCGGGATCTTCTGGATCGAAGGTTATATTGTAGTTGGGTAGGTAGCCACTGGAGCTTGGAATACGGTCACTGGTGATATATTTGTTGATTTTGACCAACCGTCTGCGTTGCAGGTTAACTTTCCAGCGATATATCCTTTCGAGATGTTCAAATTGTTGAAGTGCCACATCGGCTTCGTGGCGGATTTCGTGAGCCGGATTTCTTCCTGGCTCCCTTTTTATGGGGAGACTGGGTAGTTCCACGTCTTTGTCATGTCGATTTTGATTTCGGTGAGGCCATTCTGGTGTACCATGCGTGGATAGGTAGTATCCCCGATCCCACAGGGCTTGTCGATAACGACCGGCGAATCTATTTGGGATCGTTAATGTAGTTCGATTGTCTTCCGTCCAATGTTCACAGGGATTTCTTGTTGCTAATAAATATCATTATATTTCTCACATGCAATGCCATACGTTACATATTCTTAACAGTTCATTCATAAAACAGTAAAATTTATTTCCTCGTTAACTGAAATATGTATAGAAATTTACGAAGAAACAAAAATTACTCCATTCATTAGAATTACATGGTATTAATTCATGATTCACTCAATTGGATTTATTCATAAAATACTACAAACATGAAGTTAAAATTATTACCAAAAAAAACATAAAATCCAATACACATCGTTTATTAAATTAAACTTAGATGAATTAAAATTTGAACTTTAGATATGATTAGTAAAATACCCTACCCGACGTGTGGTCTTCTGGCATGAACTGGACTTCTTCTTTCTTCACGTAGTTGACTTCATGATGATTTAAATCACGCTTCTTTAATCGATTCGAATTTGGCATATTTGGAGGAGAATGATAGTACTTACTAGATAGGCCGGTATTTATATGGTTAAAATGAATCATGCCACTCGTGATCTGTATAGTCACGAGAATTTTCTGTGGCTGTCGCTCATTGGCTCTATCATAACTGACACTCTCCAATTTCTTCTCTGGCAATGATTTCTACTGCTAGACATTTCTGTTATTCATGTTGCTCACAGCAATCCTGAGTGGTGTGCGTTATTGGCCGATTCTTCTTATGCTCATTTAACAAAATCAATTTATGATTTACCTTGTGGTTTAGGATTGATTCTACATAAGTCTAGTTCGACTGGCGGTCTAATGCGCAGTATTACCCAACCGCTATTTTTATGGGTTCAGATCTTTTATTTTTAGTTTACCTGATTGGGTGGGTATCCCTTACTGCTATGTGGTTCAAATGATCAACTCTGAGTTTACTAGAGCGACTTTAGGGGTCGTTTTTGAATTTATACCTGGGATTTTGTATTTACTAACACTTTGGCTTAACTTACTCGTGATATTATTAATTTATTCTCATGATACTAGATTTCACATTCGATATTCTATTAGGATCTTTACATTTTTTAGTCGTATTTAAAAAATTCAATTCTTATCCGTACCGTCTTATGCGTTCTCAGGATTTTATTTTCAATTTAATTAACATAACCGTCATGATCGTTACATCGATTCCCACAAGCCCCTTTCCCGTTAACCAAAAGTTGACCCTAAAATGTTTATATGTTTACATTAGATTTTAAGAGTGCCCACTGGACTACTCCGTGCCAATCTGTTTTTGAAAGTTAGGTCGATTTTTCGGGAGTGAAGGGAAAAGGAATCAGCCAAAAGACTGGTTCCCGATCTCTCCACTACCCCTATAAGCAAAAATAATTTGACGTTCGAGCCCGTCGTTATGCACGGCGAGGTCTCTCATGGGCACGAGCTATTGGCGGATGAACCGCACTTACACCGCTCGATAGTTATGTGTGATTTTAATTACTTGCTGGTGTGTGGATGTGGGCCGGAAAAATTTCGACAGTATCAAAACAAATTCGTTTTCTCGAATCATATAATTGCTCATAATATACATCGAATAGTTGCATCATTCATATGGCACACTTATAATAATCGTTCATGCTCACTTCGATAGTTCCTGGTAAATAATCGTTCTAGACTCTTGTTTCCAGACGTTTGTGATCCAATACTGTTTTTTCTGTTAAAAGACGCAAGAGCTTTTTAATAGAAAAAGTGATCCCTCACAAGTGATATATTTTATGCGAAAATGAATTGGTATTTATACCTATTCTGTGACCCTAACCTTGCGTGTTAAATTTAATGCGATAAAACAAAATTTGACCTTGAAATTATTTGTATAATCTAACTCTAATTTTTATTATTTTCTTGATTTAATTTGACAATTTATTCATTAAATTTTTAATTGAATTTTTTCAACCAAAAATATTTTATTTTAATTCAATTTTTTCATTAACTCTTTGCTTTTACATAAATTGTCGTTTTACGGTCAAATATTTATGTTATTTTGTTATTTCTATGTTAATTTCGTGCCGATCTTGGTGTATTTTGTCATTATTTTGATTTATTTTTGTTTTTTTATTTTATATTTTAAATTATATCTTTTTCGCATTTTAATGTGTTTATTTGATGTTTTATGGGTCTGATTTTAAATTTGCATGTTATGTTTGCGTGCTGTTTCCAATTCATTTAAACAAAACTCTGTACTGGCCCAACATATGTATCTCAATAGACTTTTAGAAGTACAGACTGGTAGCTCGACTGGAGAGGTAATTTTCGCTAGTAGTTGAAGCTGGTCACGCCACTTTAATTTATTCAGATAAAATAATGCAAAATTGGATTTATAAATAAACTATGCAGCGTTCGTGAATGGAACCACTGTAAGGGTTGAAACACATTGTCTTTTGTGCCGTTCGTATATAGAGCCACTATATTAAAGTTTTCAATAAGAATTAACTTTTTACATAATGATTTACATAATGATTTTGAGATTTGTAAAATATTAAAATTTTAAAAAATAATTGTAAATCTACTATATTTACAATTAAACATAGATGACTCAAACAAACTGAAATCACTAACTTTGAGTGGAGCATTTAAAATAAAACTTTAAAATCAAAAACAAGAAGGATTAGTAGACCAATTAGGAACTGGGGGCCCATTACTGATTGTTACCTATGGGCCCAAAATGTCTATCTACTCCACTGTATGCTAATGATGTTGCGCAAAGATCATTTGAATATTATAAGATGTATGCGGGACAAATGTATTATATGTCATATGTGGGAAATCGTCGTGATTGTTCCCACATGTTACGTTGCAGTAATTTAGGCAATCATTTATGATTGGCATTAAATAAACTTATCGGCTTTGTCAATAAATGGATTTACAATATATAAATAGATATGATTCCTCTATCAACAAAGAAGGGATTTTAAAGTTTATAAAAATAATAATAATAATAATAATAATAATGCAAAGATTTCTCATAAGAATAAAAAATAAAAGTTAATTAAATCAAACTAGACTTCTTTTACGATTTTGTTGGGGTCCAATTGCTTAATAAATGAACTTAACATTGAAATCAAAGAATTGTAAAGTCTAATAAATATAATATCTAATTAAAAAAAAATAATATATGGAAAACAAATGAAAAAAATTCAAAAATTTTTTGTTTTCAAAATAGAGATTATTTAAATATCTAATAAAACATTAATATATCTTTGATAGATTAAAAATTCAAATTAAACTTTTTCATTAATCTATTGAAAAAATTTGT
This sequence comes from Schmidtea mediterranea, assembly GCA_022537955.1. Lineage (NCBI taxonomy): Eukaryota > Metazoa > Platyhelminthes > Tricladida > Dugesiidae > Schmidtea > Schmidtea mediterranea. Next base: position 201,590,192 of record CM039680.1, on the reverse strand, counting down.
TGTCTAGGAATTTAGCATGATAATTAACATTTTTTTTGTCGTTTGAGAACTAATGACAAAATTAAAATCTTAATTACATTCTGAATTTATTGATTAAAAACATTTTTTTAAAATTTTATAAATCTATTTTGACTTAAATAATGTAACAAACAATAATAATAAATTAAATAATAATAATAATTATTATAGTTATCATTATCAAAATAAAAATGATTCAATTTTGAAAAATCGCTACTCAAACACTTTTTATGATATATATCGAGTTTCACAGCCATCATCAGTCAGGATAGAAAATACTTTAGACATTTTACTTGTGATTTTAAAGGTTGTTGGAGGTCATTTTCATTTAGTTAACAGTGCTTAAGAAAATAATGTATTAAATTAGATTAGTTTTATGCTGATAAATTTATGCTGGCAGGTGTAATATCAGCTATGAATGATAATTTACACTTGCCAGCATAAATTTATCAGCATAAAACTAGTTGATGAAAAGATTAATATCAATGTAAAATTATGTCATTTTCAAGTTTTGTATAATTTTTTAAGAGACTGATCCATGCATTAATATTTAAGAATATCTATATTACCTCTAATATTAAATAAGATTATAATAGTTCAATTCCTATCATTTTTTATGTTCAAATTATTGATTTTTAACTGAATATGAATCGCATGTTTCATTTGTTATAAATGTAGAATTTTATAAAAAATATTGTTTAGGTATTTCTGAAAATAATTAAAGACAATTATGCTATCGATTCATACATTAAAATAGAATAGCTAAAATAATTAATTTTTTGATATTTATTTTCAAACCAGTTGGATGTTATTTTATTCTATAGAATGATTGTTTTGATAATTTCATGTGCTACAATATAATTAAAAATATAAAAATTTAATGTATTTATAATATCTAATAAATTCAATGCAGATAATATGAATTATAGAAATCAGAGAAACTCTTTAATTTATAGGAAATAAAAACTATAAAATTAATAATATTACTAGTGGCCTTATTCATAGTAGTGTTGGACTATAACCCATAATTTAAACAAAAAATTGTATAAATTAAATCAAAATAATTAATGTAGCTTGGAAATTATTAATATGGCTGCTGTAACATAAACACATCGCAAATAGAAACCAAAAATAAAATAAACATATCAAATAAAACAAAATGAAAACATAACAAATTAAATAAAATAAATATTAATAGTTACAATAGTAATAAATATCTGTTGTTTTAATAATAAATAATTATTGGGAATTACGAATTTAGATATGGATGATATTAGACCTACAACTGGCGACCACACTAAAAATATTAATGCCGTTACAAGGCAGCAAGAAAAGAAATTAATAGTTGAAGCATTGTCAAAATAGCACAGGATTTATTCAATTTCAATATTCGAAAATATGATGGGCGAAGCATCGAAGAAGCATCAAATTGGATTAAAGATATCGAAGAATTGATCCGAATGAACAATTTGTGCATTATTAGGGTTTTCGATTTGTTACTGTCTGATGAAGCTGGAGTTTTATGGCATGATTTCAAAACAGATGCAGTTACAAATGAGGAGGCAAAATCATAATTTTTAGATACATTTACAATAAAGAAATCAATTAATAATATGATTATGGAATTGGCCGAAATTAATCAAAAACGAGATGAAAGATTTGCTACATTTGAAATCAGGGTAAGAAATCTTTTGGAAAGTATTTTTGATTCAGGAATTAGTCGTGAAAGAAATTGTAAAAGATATTATTTCTAAACGAGCTAGAAGTACGGGGCTTAAAGAAAAAATAATTTCTAAACCAGTTATTAAAGTAGATATTCGCAATTTGGCCAAATTATATGAAAGTCAGGACAGTGACACTAACCACTTACGTTTTGAATGCCTATTGAAAAATAAATGTCTAATATGGGGAAAAGATGTATACATATATAGACACTGTCATTTATTAACAAATGGAAGCCAAAATTATAACAGTGATTTGTATCGCGAGGAAGATGTAATAGATCATGAGGTCATACAACCAAAAACGATCGCAACCCTATTGCTTACATTTCGTCAATGGGGTTGAACAATAAATAATAATTTAAATCGAAATGAAGATAGAAAAGATGTGATGTATAAGATGAGTGATGGAAGACAGTGGAGCAGAATGAAAGTTGGAAATGTTGAAATTAATATGCTATGGGATTCAGGAGTTGCTATAACAGTTATGAGTAAAAGTTTTTAGCAAAAGATTCAAAAACCAGTTTTTGTAGATACAAATATTATATTTAGCGTGGTGTTTTCTGAAATGGGAGAAAAACCGATGGGATCAACATGGATAAATTTTTGGATAAATTCGTCGGAATTGATGTTATAAAGAGTTTTGGTATAAAGCTGATGGATGTAAATAATATTGATGCTTCGCTGATTTTAGAAAAATATTCAAGATAGAGTAAGGAACGCGTTAAAATGTGTTCAGAATCCAGAAAGCAACAAGCTGAAAATTTTGATACGAAAATATGAAACGATATTTATGGCTTCGACATTTAATCTGGGTCACACCAAAGTATAATGAAAAAATTATTATTATTAATAATGCAAACATATATAAGTAATTTTATTTTCATTGTGTAATATTGCTTATCATTTATTCTAGAAAACTCAGTAAAAAAGATGGCGAAACAAATAAATCAAGATATAATTTCAATACTACTAGAAGAAAATGCAGCATCTGCATAGAATTTTATTAGGAAGCCTCCTGTTCAATTCTTATTTTTATTAAGGTAACCCATATTTCTGACAATAGATTGCATATAACTAGTACTATAATTATCATTTTCAAAATCTTGACTATATTTTTCACGATAGTCACTTCCTTTCAATAAAGTTATTGATTTAACATTATTATGATCATAAATTGAATAAGATGATGAAAGTGATCCACTATTTCTTTTATTTCCTTGAAATGTTACAAGAATAAAATCTGATAATCGTCTATCAACAAAGATTTGTTCTTTATATAAAGTAGAAGACCCAATAGGCAAAGAAAATTCAACAACCTCTTTACTTTTCAATAAATAAATTGCGTTTTTTGATGCAAGTCCAATTTGATGACCTGCTAAAACAGAGGGTTCAACTCGAAATCTTCTTACCATTAATTTTGCATTTAATAATTCTATTTTAGGATCCAACTTTGTACAAGTTTAACTATGTGATGGGTTTGATCTTGTCAATTTAATTAAAACAATAACACCGGGTAATAGATATTTCGGTTGATCCATGAAATCAAATTGTAATGGTGAACATAATGAAAATGGTTTGGATTTTGCAATCCAAGCTTTTCTTATATTATCATCTTCACTATATCCCATATTTTCTAAACATGTATGTTTCGTATCGTGATTATAATGACCAAATGTATCATTCAATCCTTCAACTTTGAATCCTTCTTTGAAAGAGTTTGAAAAAAGAAATTGTTTGCTGTTACATCAGAATCAATAGAAATATTTTCATCTACATTATTTACAACTTTCAATTGAAAATAAAGTAAAGTATCGTTTAAATCTAAATATTTGGTTTGCGACCCTTTAATGTAAAATTGAATTGAAGATGTATTAGAATCAGTAATTGAATTAAATGGATAAATATCTTCAAACGCACCATGTTCAATTACAACTTGGATTGATGGCCTATCAAAAATACAAAGTTCAGATTTTGCACTAATCATTTTTCAAATATAGTTCCATATCCTTTCATTCTTTTGTTTATATTTCTTTGAAATTTTTCTGCCTTTAATCATTCCACCTTTTTGTTCATTTTCTTGTGTATTAAACACATTAGGTACCTTATTTATTACAGTAGGTAAGTGCTGAATTACATCAGGTAATGTTTCTTTAATTTTAGATAAAACATTTGATTTTAAAGCTGGTAGAAACTTGGAATCGTTATTTATTACATCATTAGCAGTTTTCATACCGAAATTCCCTATATGTTTAAGAATTGGTAAAGCAAATCGACTTATTGTTTTCAACAACCCTGTTCCATATTGTTTACCAACAAAATATGGTAAATTTCCACCAGATTGACTAATACTATAAAAGTTTACAATATCCAGATTATTCATTTATTTTTCTAAAATGTAATGTTAAATGTGTTTTGATATCTTTTGAAAATTTAATTAATTTTCCACTATCGTCACGAATATTATTTTCAATGTTGTTTATAGAAGAAGATGAAATTGGGAGGTACATTGGATTCTTCATTCCTATCTGTACTACCTCTCCTTGTTCATATTTTTTAATCCCTACAGATTTTAATAGAGGAACTCTTACGTTACCAACATCTATTGGTTTAATAATATTTGAATAAATAAACATTTGTTGATGAATTTTAATTATTTTTGGAATTTTCACACCAACAAATGTCTGATTCTTTATTCCCAAAGTTTTTATTAATTTTTGATCAAAAATGATATTTGAAATATCATGCACAAGTTTTATTTTTTACCAATTCTTCATTTCTAAGATTGATTTCTTTAAACGGGAGTAGGTAGTTAGTGGCACACTGCTACATAAAAAATTGCATAATAAAATAGGGGGGAGGGGGTGTTTATTTACAGATTATTTTCGGATTATCTTGATTACATAATGATGTAATCAACTTAATTAATTTTGCGTGTATTTTAATTAATTTTTTTTTCTCGAATTTTTTCCTAATTATTTATGTGTGTATTTTTTTTTGAAATTTTTTTCGAGTTTTTGGCGCGATTTTTTTTAAATTCAAATTTTGGCGAATTTTTGAAATAAAATTGAAAAATTTTTTTTGAATAAATTTTTTTTTCAATCATACTATAGTCAGGGGTATTTTTTGAAAAAGACTAAAATAAATTGGCTTGAATCGCCTAACGATAAAAAAAAGAATAAAATTAAAATTGGCTCAAATCGCCTAAGATTAACACACTATAGTCAGGGATATTTTTAACTCGTAATAAAAAACAATGCAATATTTGGTCTCAATACTTTCTATAGGTAAATATAGGGATAAAATAAAAATGGCTTGAATCGACTACTGATAAAAAATTGACAGGGGTATTTTATAGGCTTGTTAAAAAAAGACTTGAAATATTTGTTCACACAATTTTCATAGGTAAATTCAGGCTCTAGATAAAAATAATTTAAAATACCTAAAGTAAATTAAGATAAATTAAAGTACATTAGGATACATTAGAGTATATTAAAGTAAATTAAGGTAAATTAAAGGTCTAAAGTAAATTAAAGTATATAAGAGTATATTAAAGTAAATTTAGATAAATTAAAGTACATTAGGATACATCAGAGTATATTAAAGTAAATTAAGGTAAATTAAAAGGTCTAAAGTAAATTAAAGTACATAAGAGTATATTAAAGTAAATTTAGATAAATTAAAGTAAATTAAAGTACATTAGAATACATTTAAGTATATTAGAGTAAATTAATGTAAATTAAAGGGTCTAAAGTAAATTAAGGTTCATAAAGTAAATTAAGGTGCCTAGAGTAAAGTATGGTAAGTTAGGTAAGAATTTTTTAAAATTAAATAGAGAGTCAACAGTTAAGTTACATAAGGGTAATTTTTAAAGCTCTATTGTGTTCACTAATATTGGTCAAACCCTTCAATTGACAATGCTCTAGAACTCGAGTACAGAGATGACGGGAAGTCTCTCCAATGTATGTGGCATTACACCCATTACATGTAAATTAATGCGATCAGAGTTTGAATGTAAGGATAGCTTTGAGTTTGTTTCTTGTATTGCAAAGCTACAAAAACGAAGTATGAATGATGTTATGGTTTCGTTTGATGTTTGTAGTTTGTTTACGAATGTGCCACTGGTTGAGACAATTGACTTATGCTGTGCGTTGTGGAATGAAAATGATTCGGAACATCACATTTTGGATAGAAGGGCATTTCGAAAACTTCTTGAATTTGCTACTTCAAATGTCAATTTTCTTTTCAATGATGAATGGTATCATCAAATAGATGGAGTCGCTATGGGTTCCCCTTTAGCACCAACGATGGCATCAATATTTTTGGCTAGTTTGGAAAAGAAAATTGCTTCTTTCCAATTTGAAAAACCTTTTGTTTATAAAAGGTATGTGGATGCTATTTTTGTTGTATTTGAAAACCAGAAACATGTAGAACCGTTTTTGCAGTTTATGAACAGTTTACATAAAAACATTGTATTCACATGTGAAACGGAGAGAAAGTCATCAATTGCGTTTTTGGATTTGTTAATTCAACGCAAAGATAAACAGTATGAAACAGAGATTTATAGAAAACCAACTGATACTGGTCTTTATACTTCTCCAGAAAGCTTTTGTGAATTTAAGTATAAGAGAAATATGGTGAAAGGATTGATTTATCGTTCATGGGCTTTATCTTCTACTTTTGCTAATTCGGTAAAAAGTGTTGATAAATTGGTTGAGTTGTTGATAAAGAATGGATATTCTAAATCATTTTTATTGTTGATGATAAAAGAAACTGTTGATAAATTGATTAAAAATCCTAAGGATCCATGTTGTGGAAAGTCTGAATGTAATTTGTCGGATGGGTGTGAATTGAGTGTTGATCTGGGTGATGGTAAAAATGGATATAAAAAAATTGAGCCTAAATATGTGTTAGTATTGCCGTACTCTGAAGGCTTTACAAATTATAAGAGGAAGTTGGGTAAACTGATAGGAAATTTAGAGGATAAGATCGTCTCTAATTCGTGTAAGGTACGCAAGATGTTTATTAATAAATCAAAAACTCCGGTTGGATTGTGTTCTGATCTCATTTATCAATTTACATGTAATGGGTGTAATGCCACATACATTGGAGAGACTTCCCGTCATCTCTGTACTCGAGTTCTAGAGCATTGTCGATTGAAGGGTTTGAGCAATATTAGTGAACACAATAGAGGCTGTAAAAGTGATATAGGAATGTCTGATTTTAGAATTTTGTTGAGAAGTTTTAATAATTATTGGGAACGAGTGATATGTGAAGCATTGCTGATAAGGTCATTGGATCCAAAGATTAATGTGCAAAGTGCTGTGACTACGAATGTTTTGAATGTTTTTAAATAGTTTACGTATGTTAAATCATGTTTTTTTTTAATATTAATCAAATAATTGAAAATTTTAAATTACATTAATTTTTAAAAATTAGAATGTAAGTAAAAAATTTAAAATTTAAAATTAATTTAAAATATATTTTTAAAAATATTTATTTATTAAAAAATTAAATTAATAAAAAATAATTTGTTTAAATTAAATGTTAATTCATAATATTTTTAGTTGGTTTTGAGTACCTGAAGATGATAGCTGTGCTATCGAAATATATCGTACGAAAGGTTTTTTATTGGCGTTATCGTTTAATTAAATCGTTGCCAAATTTATTTAATTATTTATTTATAAATAATAATAATAATAATACTTTCAGAAAACATAAAAAGTTAACTTACTTGGTATCAACTTCTGAATACTGATAACCCATCACACTGAATAATCCATTAATAACTGAACAACAATCACTAAGTACTGTATACAAATAACTGAGTACTGTACAACTCTCTATATACATACTAGGCATTGAATAATTTACTTATTCAATAAAATGCAATATTTAAATAATATTTACTCTTTGAACACCGATATTCAACCATCTTAAACCACTTAAAATTAAATTTTCTCTCAATCATTTCCCCTTAAAATACTTGGTTATTGACAAAAATCCCAAAATATTACCAATAACTAGTTACTGAACCAATAAATATTAATGATGGGTTACTGACCAACAAAATTTGAAATAAATCACATAAAAGGTTAACAAAAAGAAAACAAGTTGAAATTTTATTAACTTCTTCCCTCTCTTTCACATCATTGATGTCTCGAAATTTGTAAGTTTTTTCGGTTGCTTAGTCACCTTGTTGTTATCAAGCGATAATTAATCAAATTCATTGAAACCAAATCCATTGATATATTTACTTGGTATCAACTTCTGAATACTGATACACAGTGAATAATTCATTAATAACTGAACAACAATCACTAGGTACTGTATACAAATAACTGAGTACTGTACAACTCTCTATATACATACTAAACATTGAATAATTTACTTATTCATTAAAATGCCATATTTAAATAATATTTACTCTTTGAACACCGATATTCAACCATCTTAAACCACTTAAAATTAAATTTTCTCTCAATCATTTCCCCTTAAAATACTTGGTTATTCACACACTCACAATGTGTTATCAATAACTAGTTACTGAACATATCAATATCAAAAATTGTTTACTGACCAAGAAATCTTTAAATAAAAGCACATAAAAATTTGAACTATCAAAAGAAATACAATTTCAATTACAAATTTTATTAACTTCTCGACTCTTTTATCGATCATTGATGTCTCCAAATTGTTTGGTTGTTTAGTTACCTGATTGTTATCAAGAAACTATTAATCATTGAAGCTCAATCAATTGTTGTATTTTCTTTGAATAAAAATTTATTTCTTTACAGTCTTGTATGTGATTTATTGAAATTATTTTGTAAAACTTGATAGTTTTGTTAAAAAACTTTGAAATTTTTCTACTGTTTTTGTAATATTTTTAATTGCTTCCAACAATGAACAATTATTAAAAGTTATTTTCAAAGATGAATGCCAACCTTTTCATTTAATTTTCACATGTCCTAAATAAATTAATTGCTAACACATCAAAAAATTACTTAAATTTATTTTTATAGATTTCCTAATCTTTTCACCCCCAACTCTTATTGTTTACTGAATGATAAATTAATTAGTAAGTACAAGTAGTGGCTAACCTAATTGCTAGTGAAAAGAAACTTGATTAGAAAAAGATACTTAAATTAATTTCTCAAAACATATATTACTTTCATTGTACTTGGAATAAATTTTCATATATTTATTGAAAATGATTCGACTCTTTAAATTATTAACTTAAAGATGTTAAAGGTTTGAATAAAACTGATAGAAAAAAAATTAATATCTACAGCATTACATAAATCAAATAACTATAATTTCTGATACCATGATTCAATACATACATAGGTTTTGTGTACTGATATCACTTACTGAAAACCCAAACTTATAAGAAAAATGTATGTGATTGTCTATTAGTCTTTGTAGAAATTATTTTTATTAAATTGTGGTAACTGGTGAATAGAATTTGATTAAAGTAGTGGGAAAGATGTAAATTTAAAAATAAATTTGATTAAATTTGTTAGTTCTTTAAAAAAAATTTTTTAAAGAAAGCTTCAACATAGTAGCAAATTTTAAAGAGAATAGTACTTATCAATTAAAAAATTAACTGAGTTGTAAAGTAATTGAAAAATTTCTTAGATCATTTTTTAAAATTTTATAAGGTTGTTAGGTAATTGTTCTAGGTACTTGTTGAATGAAAGTTAGTGTATGTTATCGACTGCTCAGAGTATTTAATTCTACAATTTCCGGATAAATAATTATTAAATTCTTGATTCCTGGAAATAATCGTAAATATTTAAATTATTCAGAAAATTGTCAATAAAAACCTAAATAATGGGTAACAAAAAAGTTTTAAATACTAGTCAATTTTAGTTTTTAATTTAATTGAATTACAAATATTTTAATAAAATCAAATAAATAGTTACATGAATCAAACAATTTCTTAGAACTGAAATCTTATCGATATATCCTGATTAACCTTAAATCAATGAAAAAAGTAACAATTTTCCTAAGTATCTTATAAATTCAACCAACTCAATCCCCTTAAAAATACTATAAATTCGCCTCTCAACCAATCATTTCTCTTCAAATGTTATTTTTCACTCCATTATATCAACTATATTCATAATTTTCATAAAAATCTATCAAGTAGATAATATTTACCCTTTGAACACTAATATTCATTCCAGTAACTTCCTTTAAAAATATTATAAATTCCTCTCTTGACCAATCATTTTCCAACAAATAACAATATTTCAAGCCATATTCAATATTTTTCATAAAAATCATAACAATATCCATTTCTATAATATTTACCCTTTGACTATTTTTCACTAAAATAAATTCCACTCTTGACCAATCTTTTCCCATGAAATAACACTTTCCCTTACTCTGCCAACTATATTCATTATTTTTATAAAAATCACCTATTAAATAACGATACTTAACCGACTCAACACCTTAAAAATATCAACAAATCTGCTGTTAATCGATTATTTCCTTTTAAAAGATCATAAATTCTCTTCTTAGCCAATTGTTTTCCCATAAAATAAAATTTACTCTCAACCAATCATTTCCCTTTAAATGACATTAATCCCAGTTATATTCATTATTTTCATAAAAAATCACCGACATCGATATTCAACCGAATAAATCTCTTGAAATCACCTTAAAATAAAAGTCTTCTCTTGACCAATCAAATCCCCTTAAAAATATTATAAATTCGCCTCTCAACCAATCATTTCTCTTTAAATTACAATAATCCCAATTATATTCATTATTTTCATAAAAATCACCAACATATCGATATTCAACAGAATAAATTTCTTGAAATCCATCTATTGACCAATTATTTCCCCTTAAAAGATCATAAATTCTCTTCTTAAACAATCATTTCTCTTTAAATGACAATATTTCCCCTCTCTCAAAAGATTTACACACATATTGATATCTATCTGAACAAAGCCCCCTAAAAATATTATAAATTCCTCCTCTATATTCTCCATTTATAAAATATTTATTCTTTGAACACAGATATTCAACCAACTGAACTCCCTTAAAAATGACAACAAACTTGTTCCTTATCGAGTATTTCCCCTTAAAATATCACAAAATTTCCTCTTAACCAATCATTTCCCTTGAAATCACATTTTCATTCACTGCACCAACAATACACATATTTTTGGTAATAACCTACAAGGTAAAATTTCTTTAGAAATCTATATTTAACTGAATAAGATCCTTAAAAATTCATCATTTGGATCATATTTACTATATGTATTCAACCAATCAAATTCCCTTAAAATAAAAATCTTAATTTTACCAATAAAAATAAATTTTCTTTAAAGTATTACAAAATTGTTATCGATACCCAACATTTTCCATCGAAAATCACCACAATTTGATTCTGGCAACAAATTCAATCAAATAAAAAATTCATCAAAAATGACTAAAATCGAATAAAGTTTATGTTTCCCACATAAATTAAATTTCACTAAATTATTGTAAAATCATAAAATATATATCATGTTGCTCAAATAATTAAAAAATTAATTAGTAAATCAAGTATAAATTCAATAAAAATTACCAGTCAATCCATAGTTATAATTCAACGATTTTCATATGTATACTGATAACCATACTGAGCATCCTCTTAAAAATCTCTAAATTATACTACTTTTGTGATTGATATCCACGAAATCAATAAAATGGAAAATACAAATAATTAATTGACCATCTTTTTTTTACTGTAAAATCAATAAAAATTTTAGGTTTCACTAAAATATTTTTAAAAATCAACTGATTTAATCAACTTTTTAAATAGAACATAAAATTAAAATATCATTTACTATTCAAAATCTATCAGTCAAATTGGATTCTAATTGGTAAATAATTATCTAAAATATATGTTTCATAAACATTTTGTTCCTACAATAAATTTTTATTTAAAATAATCCTAAAATCAAGTAAAATTTATTAAATTATCAAGAAATTAAGTGCTTCTAAAATTATAGATTTACTATCATTTCTTCAATATTTTTTTACAAAAACAAAATAGTCCCAAAATCCATTAAAATTCAACAGAAAACCATAAAATTCACATAGATGATTAAAATTCTTACCTTATGTAATTTGCCTACTATAACTGCTTTTAAAATTTTCAGCTTTAAAAATTACCCTTATGTAACTTAACTATTGACTCTCTATTTAATTTTAAAAAATTCTTACCTAACTTACCATACTTTACTCTAGGCACCTTAATTTACTTTATGAACCTTAATTTACTTTAGACCCTTTAATTTACATTAATTTACTCTAATATACTTAAATGTATTCTAATGTACTTTAATTTACTTTAATTTATCTAAATTTACTTTAATATACTCTTATGTACTTTAATTTACTTTAGACCTTTTAATTTACCTTAATTTACTTTAATATACTCTGATGTATCCTAATGTACTTTAATTTATCTAAATTTACTTTAATATACTCTTATATACTTTAATTTACTTTAGACCTTTAATTTACCTTAATTTACTTTAATATACTCTAATGTATCCTAATGTACTTTAATTTATCTTAATTTACTTTAGGTATTTTAAATTATTTTTATCTAGAGCCTGAATTTACCTATGAAAATTGTGTGAACAAATATTTCAAGTCTTTTTTTAACAAGCCTATAAAATACCCCTGTCAATTTTTTATCAGTAGTCGATTCAAGCCATTTTTATTTTATGCCTATATTTACCTATAGAAAGTATTGAGACCAAATATTGCATTGTTTTTTATTACGAGTTAAAAATATCCCTGACTATAGTGTGTTAATCTTAGGCGATTTGAGCCAATTTTTATTTTATTCTTTTTTTTATCGTTAGGCGATTCAAGCCAATTTATTTTAGTTCAAAAATTCGCCAAAATTTGAATTAAAAAAAAATCGCGCCAAAAACTCGAAAAAAATTTCAAAAAAAATACACACATAAAAAATTAGGAAAAAATTCGAGAAAAAAAAAATTAATTAAAATACACACAAAATTAATTAAGTTGATTACATCATTATGTAATCAAGATAATCCGAAAATAATCTGTAAATAAACACCCCCTCCCCCCTATTTTATTATGCAATTTTTTATGTAGCAGTGTGCCACTAACTACCTACTAACGGGAAGGATTAATTTTCATTAAGTATCCATGAAGTTCTGATAATGTTGTTAAGAATAAATCATCTTCAAAATAATGTGTAAATTTAGTCTTGATGTCATAATTTATAATTATTTCAATTTGTTCAACAGCATTAGGTAATTTAATTCTACAATGATCAGATTCACTAGTGATGGATATCTTTTGTAATCCAAATTTAGACGCATTTTCGTCATCGCGAAATGATATTTTAAAAGTAACATGAGTACAAACAATCATTAAATTTTCATAATTTTCCATGAATACATCAACATCTGGAGTATATTTAAAATTTAAAACTTTGAAGATTCTATTTTCATTATTTATTTTGAAGTATTTAGTTTCTTTATGCGATTTTTTGAATTCATATTGTATCCATGAATTGCTATAGTACGGAAAATGATTATACACAAATGTAAAGTCCATCAAAGCCACTTCTTACTTACCATCCAAATAAAATGGATTTTCAAATTCAACAACAAAATTACTAGGATTATTATCAGGATAAATAATAGGACAACTATTACTAGGTAAAATAATATAAAACTGGTCTTCTTTCATAATATTTATTTAATAGAATGATTTTCAGATATCCAACCAGGAGTTTTATATCCATGCCATTTGACATAATATTGTTTATATTTCCCTCCTGATTTGGTTTTTAAAATATTTTGAATTCTGAATACTGTGGGGGCTGGAATGACTTGTAGTTCTCTTTCATAAAATTTACCACTGACTTGATTGTTTTCATAATCTTTAATAAAGTACATAACTGGATTCTGATTAGTGTCTATTTTTAAAATTTGAAAGACTTCATCACTCCAATTATTATCGAAATTCTTTATAAACGGAGAAGCACTAATTTTAGTTATTCTAACATGGTCTCTTACTTTATATTTTGGGTTTTTTGTTTTTGAATTTTCTTGTTGAGTTTTCCAATTATCAATATTATTTGTTGAATAAACATCAATAGGTCTCATTTCATTTATTCCTCTATGGGGTGAATAATTGTAACTGTAAATTATTTTGGACAAAACATTTATCCAAGTTTTATCACCCCGATCAACAAAATATCTTTTCAAACGATCTCTTAAAGTTCGATTAAATCTTTCAACGTGTGCTGCTTTATATTTGGAAAATACTGAATAATGATTAATTTCTTTGATAATTTCTTTTACTTTACTATTATAAAATTCTTTACCTAAATATTATATTTATTTTAATTAATTTATTTTAATTATATACCCAAATCCGTTTGTAAATTACGAGACTTTCCGTCATCAAATAAGGCTTTTATGGTAACAGCCATTACATTAGCTGATTTAGTTTTAGTTGGTATAGCACGGGCATATCTACTAAATACATCAATACAAGTCAAAATATAATTGTATCCTTTATTGATTTTTGAAAATGGAATCATTTCCATCAAATCCATTTGCCATAAATCATTAGCACCAAATGTTTTTTAAGACCTCGTTGGAAATCTTTTTAACACTGGTTTATTAAGGGTATATGCTAATTGATTAGATAACCAATTTTGTGTTTCTTTCTTTGAAATAGTTACTCTTTTTGCAAGTTTTCCTATTCCACCAAAACCATCTGGATCTTTCGGGTTCGTCCATATTGTTTTGAGATTTTTCCCTAATAATTTCTTTGATTACACCTTTTTTGTCATTGTTTGCTTCATTATTTCAACAAGCTGATAATATATTTAAATGTAAATTATGTTTATCCGGTAATGAATTCTTTGTGCCCATTATATTATATTTAATTAAATATATTTAAGATGAATTTAATGGCGAAATTGCATTTATCGCCGATAATACTATTAGAATTAATGTTCCTAAAAATCCAACCTGTTGTTTATTTATTATTTTTCTCATTAAATTTCGATTTGATGTGTTAACTATTGATAAAAGTGATCTTTTATGTCTTTGCAATACAAGCTTTTTAGCATTACTAATATTTATATTTCCATGAACTATGTTAACTATAATATATTCATTCTTTTATTATTTGGAGCCTTTAACAAGGCGTTAAAATATGGTAAGTTACGTTCTAGTTTCATTTTTAATGACACGTTTAGATATGCAGTTTCTTTATAATTTAATCCAACTCTTATTTTTTATTGATTTTTTACTATTATTTGAAAGTTTTACATTAGGTCTAGCCTTTTTGTTCTTTGTATGTTTTTTATATTGTTTTTCTTAACATCTATTTTATTTGTATCTTTCGTATTTACTTTTTCGTGTTGAACTATTACTTTATTAAATGACATTTTCATTATTACATGATTTCATTTTTGTTTATAAATCGTAACACCATTTTCATTGAAAATATCTGTTCTAATACGTAAATCATCAGGACATTGTTGAGTAAAATCAAAGAATAAATATCCACGGGGTATCTTTGTCGCATCTTGGAACGAATCAATTAAAAACATTCTATCGTTAGGATACGCTTGTCTTGCGAGAAAATCAATAATGGTTGCATCTCTAGGGTTTTTAAATATAACCAAGTATTGTACGTTCAGATTGCGGGTTTGATGACTTCGACCTTGATGAAACAAATTTTGAGTTACAAAAATTACCGTTACTCCAACATGTCTACTAATTTTTGTAAATAAATTATTAAAATCTTTTTCTTTATTTGCTTCCTGATATAAATCATCGATAATAATAAGATCACCTTTACGCAACCTAGATGAACAATTTTTATCAAATCCCTTGATTATATTCATTTTTAATTTACAAAACTGATCTTGAGTCATACCATGCTCATTGTCAGCTCTCTTATGCCATTATATTTTGTTAAATTTTGATTTAAAAATATTTGACTGTAATAGGTTACAAACAAATAATGTTTTTCTTCTACCACTAGGACCTACAATTTGATACACAGCGTCATTTCTTATTTCCATTTTATTTAAATTAATTTTAATAATATAATTTTTTATATTTTTTTTAATTAATTGTTATACACAAATATATATTATTTAAATTTTATTACATTCATTAATGTTGAGAAATATAAATTATAAAGGCAAATATTTTGTAAAATACATGAAATTTCCATTGGGAAAACCTCAACAATATGTGAACAGAAGTGGAAAATATTCAATTTTATTTTTCAAATCGAGTAAATGTCGCATCATGGGTTGTAAGCAACCTCTTAAATTAGGTGATTTAAAATATAAGATACATGATTTACAAATCCAATCCATTACAGTAACATTTGATATCGGAAAATTTATAAATTTTTATGAATTATCACGTAATGTTAAATGTATATTTGAACCAGAAATATTTCCGTCATTACGAATTCAAAAATATGATCCAGTTTGTGTAAATATTTTTTCAAGTGAGAAGGTTGTAATTTTTGGGATAAAAACTTTAGATTATAATGCATATGTTGAAAATATTATATCAGATGTTAAGATGTTAATCAATTAAATTTGTTTGAATTAGTTTTAATTTTAGTAATTTGAAATATGTCGAAAAGTAAGAATATATTTTTTATTGTTAATATCCTAATAATCATATTTAGTTTACTTATTTGAAGTGATTTTAAAAAAGATACAAGAACTATTCCCAGGAATTAAAAATACTCTGGATTATTGCGCACCATTGTTGCTCGTTTCAAAAATAATTCGGTTTACCGGTATCAATATAGAACAACTTCTAGAGATGCATTATGACATGGTATTAGGGTCAGACAATAAATGCGTTGAAAATTGTATTGTTTGTAAAGATTCAATGAGAGTTTCATGTTCCAATGGATGTCCATGTTGTCATGATTTGAAAAGAGATCAAACAGTACATATCCTAATTGTTGAAATGCGTAAAGCATATTATACCGATGTCTTTGATTTGAAATAAATTTTATAATCGAATGATTATTATTATTATTATTTATTTATTGTTGTAAATTGTATATTTTTACATGTGGTGTTATTTTTAATATTATTATTATTATTATTATTATTATTATAATTATTATTTAACGAAACTAAATATAGACCTTACTATAGTGTGACTATTATGCTGAAATGTAAAAATATTTAAATTTATGCATTTAAACAAAAAAAATTTTTTTATCTTATTTAAACAAACAAAAATTTCAAAAATCAGTTCATTTAAACACAAAAAAATTTTTACCCAACCCCCCCGGGGTGGACTTCATTTAAACAAAAAATAAAATAAAATTTTACCCCCCCCGGGGGTATGGGCAGGGCGCCGTCTTGTCACTACTGTTGTTGTTGACACACCCGAAAAAGAATTATGTTATTCAATAGAGGTTGTTGAAGTTGTACTTGATTCTTGGTGTTAAGATCACACATGTAAATAGAGCTGTAAGATTCAAACAGTCTCCTACTTTTAAAAACTACATTAATACCAATGCAGAACTAAGAGTATAAAATATAAATACACTAGATACAAATTATTATATGCTCCTAAATAATAGCTCGTAAGGTAAAACCGTCAAAAACCTGAAAAAAAGAATGAATTTAAGATTATGTAATATAGAAAAGATGATTACATATGCTTTCAACCCAACCTTTCAAAGAACCATCAAAATTTCTGATGATTTAACTGTTACTTTATTAAATGATGAATAGATATGATTATATGGACAAAGTTATATTGGTCAAACGGTATTGAACTGATCTAAATAAGGAATGAATGAGCTTTAGTATTTAGATTTGGAAAATTATCGTTGTCTGTTAATTGTCAGATCAATATCTTCACCGGAGACACTGACTCTTTCTTTCTAGAACTAAAAAATTGTAAACTAGATATTCTTTTGGTTGAAATGGCGAAGGACAATTTTTTGGACACATCCAATTATCCTACTAAACATCCTCTTTATTCAAAAGAACTTGACTCTGTGATAGGTAAATTTAAAAACGAAAGTAAAGGTGAAGGTTAAGACAAATGGATTTTCTTAAGATCCAAATGTTACAGTTTGTTAGGAAAATCAAAATGTCTAAAAGCTAAGGGAGTATCATTGAAAAAGACACAGTTAACACATAAATCATATAAGGCCTGGTTTGAGAAAAACACTACCTTTTCTGTACCTAAATTTCGTATTAGTACTAACAATCACCAGTTATATAATTTTAAAACTTCAAAGGTTGCCCTTACAAATAAAGATTATACAAGGGCTTGGGTAGGAAAGAATGTAAATCTAGCATACGGTCAGTATATGATAGAGAATAGTACCGAATAAACATAAAAATCATATTACTGCTCATAGTCTACCCATCAAACTACCTACTAAAATTACATAAAATAAAAATCATTTTATTTAAACAACAAAATAATATATATAATCCCACTTCCAATGAAAATGTAAGTGGTTGCTCTCAGAATCGTGATTCTTTGGATTTTAAGTTTGAGCTTACTTCTCATATGTAAATACTTCCTTACCATTTTCCCGCGATATTAAGTATACATTTTTTGTAATCTTCTATAACTATTTAAAAAGATTATATTCTTAAGTTTTTGTTAGTATATCAGGCATAGTTGAATTTCAAGTTTTTCTGATAAGTTATGGAAGTAATATATTAATTAAAACTCTTCATTTTCTCAAAATTTCAAAGTAGAGTAGACTGAATTATATAAAAATTTTATAAAAATTTATCTGATTGAAACAATTTAACATAAAGAAAATTTGCATGTATTATGTCTGTGTGTTTCATTTTATTTTTCTATCCATTATTCTATTTCTGTTGTAAAGATTTGTCTCATTGAAAAAACCAAAAATAACATCAAGTTGAGTTTGTATGTTTCTATAATATAACATTATTGGTTTTTTTTGTTTAATTATAAAAGATTTTAGGTTAATCTTATGCAAACTTTTATTTAGAGATTTAGGTTTCATAGATAGTAAAAAGAAGACTACCAATGGTAAGACAGTGACAAATAAAACGAATTAGCAGTCACCAATTACATAAAATAGTCAAGATATGAAAAATGATAAACTAATTATACAATTCGTTTGTATATTTATTCAGTTTTTCAATAAATTTGGAGGAAAATTCAATTGCCTTAGATGCTTTTCTATCATATTTTAAAACACTTTATAAAATCTAATTTAATAAATGAATCCATTGCCAGGCAAAAATAGACAATTGTAAATTTTTTGTGAAATTTTTGTTTGAATTATCACAGACAACAGTTTTTTGGTTTGTTTTTTTCAAGTCTGACATTCAATGCTAAGAATAATATTGGTTTTATTGCAAAAAAATATCAATTTCAATTTATTATAATAAAAAAAGAAAAAATCGTGAACCGAATCTAACAAAAAAAAATCAAAATGTAAAAACAAGCAATTTTCACGTTTTTTAAGTAATGTTTGTCCATGTTTAGTTCTTTTTACAAACATTAATTAGAATATAAAATAGGGACCATTATAAATAATAAACGGAAGCTTTAGCTTTTTACTTTGTATAGAATATCTTTTAAAAGGCTACCCAAAGATGTCGAGCCGTACCTGGGTTATGACAAACAACTTAATGATCAAACAAAAAGTCAAGAAATCATCTTGTTGAATATTGTATTTAAGTCTCTGGGAGATGTTCAAGTATAAATAGTTCATCCTCCTCATATTTTTAATTTTTTCCAACGCATGTAGAGAGATGAAATGTTTATTGCCAACTGTGAATGATCAAATCAACAAGAAATATCAAGGAGTAGAATTCAGAAATTGTCAAATAATTTTCAGTGAATCTCGATTAAAATTGAAATAGATTAACAAAGTTCCACTTTCAGAAAATCGCAAGATAGAATTTTATTTAGAAAATTACATTTTTTATGACTTGCTAATTTAAAATTTGTTTAAATTTGATAAATTGAATTTTCAGTGGAAAACCACTGGAAAGTCAATTAATTGTTTTCTAGCCATTATAATATGTATGAGTGTTTTATTAAAGTAATACAGCTGGTTTTTCTAAATCTGCGCATTATGAATTCATTAGTTTTTGGGGCGCACAAAATAAACTTCAAAATATTTCAACAAACAATGACAAATACATTTTATTTAATTTTGTAGACAATTGTACAATCTACTCAATGTTCTACTGCATACATCCTCGAGTTTGCTATCAAGTACTTAATAATTATGTAAAATTTACATAATTTAATCGAATAATAATGTCGAGTGTAACTAGTAGTATATTCTAACCTGTGATTGTAAACATTGACTCAAATCTATGATTTAACTGTAACATATAATATTTTGATACAATTTTTCGCATATTTTGGAAATTAAAAAATATTGAAGATCAATAATCAAGCGTCTCCATCATGAATTAACAATTGCTTTTTCATAGTTGTTTTTAAAAGTATTTCTTACACATTTTTCAATTGATTGAACACTTGTGCACTCAAAAGCCAATAATACGAACAAGAAGAATTCATGTTGCTAAAAACTGATTGGTCATTAAAACTAAAATTTAACGAAACAGAGCTAGCACATATTTAGCTGCCTATAAAAAAATGAGTATTCACTGCTTTCAAAGCGTGATATTGCAATTTTCTTACCATTTGCCATGACCTACTTATGCGAATTGGGGTTTTCAACTCTCACTACGATTAAATCAAAAAAAGAGAATACCTGAGGACGATCGACAAAGAGATGAGAACAGCCTTATCAACGATTGTCCAAAATTTTGATCGCATTAAACATCTTTTCATATTTTATTAATTTTAATAATAAATAAATATTAAAAAAATATTAGTTTTTTCTTTGATGTATCTCTGAAATTTCTTGATTTGGTAGGTGTACCTTGAACACAAAATGTTTGCGGAACACTGCATTAGTAGTCCGGCAAAAATGGATGCAAGGAACTCCTATATCTAAAAAATGTTTAAAACTACAGGTTCTATTCCTTAAATTTACAGTGTATTCACTCTAAATAAGAAACATATCACCTCTCGATTCAACACATGAAAACTTGTTAAAATATTTTAATTTGGGTAGGAGGTGAATAAATTTTTTTATTTGGGTAGTGTGAGGGTAATTAAATAAAATAATTAATAATCGTGTTATAAATCGTGTCGCAAGAATTGGGTAGAGTTATTACCAGAAATCAAATTTGTGTTGAATTCCACATTTCAGAAGACGATTAGACAAACGCCATGTGAAAGAGTGTTTGGAAAAAGAATTTACTAAGAATGGTCTACAAATATGTCAATTGAAAATAAAATTTTTGATGGAATAACACAAAGAACATTGAAAATAGGAGACATGGTGTTAATGGAGAGAAATGATAACAATAAAGAAGATGACAGATATGCTGGGACTGTGGAAATAATAAAACAAATATATGAGAGGAGCTATGAAGTCGAACAAGAAAATGGAAGGACATTTATACGAAATATAATGACTAAAGGGGGGATGTGAGGATAATTAAATAGAATCATTAATTATCGTGTTATAAATGTAATGAATGTTAATAAAATTATAACGAAAAATTTAAATAAGTTTAAAAAATAAAGTATGGAATGATGAAATTGCTTGATTGTAAAATTAATATATAGGAATGTTTGTTATTTAAATATATTAAATATTTATTGAATGTTTGTATATTAATATTCCCTATTTAATTGTTAATTCATGCTTACTGAAATATCCTCAAAAGAAATACTAAAAAAACATTTATGAATAAAAACAACTTTAGATCGTTGTTTTAATATTGTTTTGTTTGTAGTTTTCTTTTGAATAAAGTTTGGAATTTATTATAATTTAGTTTTTAATGAACGTATTAAATTTACGAAATCAAACTGCTAAAGTGAATAAAAATTTTATTTGGATAGAAAATGAATAAGAAATTATATTTGGGCACAAGGTGTAATGCCCCTTATCAAAATAGCATAATAAATGCCTCTAATCATCACCTCCTGTGATGGAGCTTTCTCGTTTGCGTATTGCATCTCTTTATATTTCTTCTCAACTCCACTCTCACAAATTTTCGGCAGTCATTTTAAAGTGTTTTTTTCTAAAAAAATTCACTTAAAAAGTATAATATTTATTACATGAATATTATATAAATTTCTTCATGAATTTTATTTTCTATAAATTCAATAATAAATTTTAAATTTAATTTCTATTTATTTCTAGAAATTACCTTTTCAAAATAACTCAATTTTTATTAAAAAAAACCAACGAAATATAACTTTATGTGATCAAATCATGAAAATTGAAATATTGAGTGAAAATTATAAGGGGGTCCCACACCTGGGGTAGGAAGTCTAAAAATTATAAATTGAAGCACAAGAGATTTTTTATTCTTATCTTGCTTTCTATTTTTAATTAAACGACCTAATTAGGTGAATTATTATAATAAAAATGAAGAAATAACTACAAAAATCTGATATTTACTAAGCGGTTTTTGATTTTAATTTTATAAATATTTTTGAGGAACCTTTTAAGATTTTATAATTGATAATTTGTAAAAATTAATTTATAATAGATTGAAATTATAAATAGAAAAATTCCGTACATTAAATATGAAAGATAGCATGAAATCTCATTTCAGATATAATTAAAACAAAAATAAATACTATTATTTACGGAAAATTAACGAGAATTGTATCTTTATTTGTTTTCAAGTAACATTTTCTATCATATATCCACGATGTAACTAATAATTTTGTATTGAAATAAACATTCAACTTTCTATATATTTTTTGATAAATCCACTCGTGACTCAATCATAATTATTATTGTTGTTTCAGTTGGTTAGTTTTCCATATATAAATTAATTATATCATAGACAATATTTTTTTATAGAATCAATTATTGGAAATGGAGAGCATTATTTATTCCATTCTACATTGAATCATTAATAAAAAAAATTTTAAAATTCCAAAAAAAATTTATTTTATAAAATTTTACTATATCTTCATTTCTTTTCAATCTATAGACCAGTGTTTCTCAACCAAAAACGTGCCGCGCACCAGTAAACAATTTAAATTTTTACCGCAGACCACTAATACTAAATGTTGGTTATATTTTGCAGGAATACAAAATATTTAATGTACTATTATATACATAAATAATTAAATAAATTTGGCAGCGATTTAATTAAAAGATAACGCCAATAAAAAATTTTCGTACGATATATTTCGATAGTCTAGCTATCATCTTCAGGTACTCAAAACCAACTAAAAATATTATGAATAAACATTTAATTTAAACAACTTATTTTTTATTAATTTAATTTTTTAATAAATAAATAATTATAAAATATATTCAATTCACTTTTAATTAATTTAAAATTTTCAATTATTTTAACAATATTAAAAAAACAAACATGATTTAACATACGTAAACTATTTAAAAACATTCAAAACATTCGTAGTCACAGCACTTTGCACATTAATCTTTGGATCCAATGACCTTATCAGCAATGCTTCACATATCACGCGTTCCCAATAATTATTAAAACTTCTCAAAAAAATTCTATTATATACATATATTTCAGTTGTAAAAATTCACACAAAGTTTATAAAAAATAAACAATATATTTACACAAAAAAACGTGCATAAAAGAATAACAATAAATATTGCAAAAAAACATAGTAATATATAATAAAGAAGTAAAACACAAAAGTAATCTTAAAATTATACAAAACTACTGCATTTCTAATAAATCACAGAAAATAGACAATATATAAATAATTTTCATTTAAAATAATTATAGAGAATAAAAAAAATAGAGAAAAATCCATAGTTGTATAAACATAATATACTTTTCATAAAGTTTAAATAGAGCATTATAAAAGTCAACCACTAAATTTATATAGGACAATTCATTCATGTTCCAAAGAACCAGAGAGAGAAATGCACATTCTGTAATTTTACGTTTATAGTTTTGTTGTAATATTTCATATGATTTATTTTATTAGGGTAAACAGTTTAACAATATCTTGGCATTATTTTTCTTCTATTCAACTCACGTTGCGAACCGGTGCTGGTCCACAGACCACTACCTTGAGAACCACTGCTATAGACGATTATTTTATTTTGCATTTAACACAAATTATTCTTATCTGCATGTACGGTACTATTCACTATTTGTAATAAAATACAACTATTATTCATGACAATATTTATTAAGATTAATTTACCAATGACATTAAAAAATTTTTTGGAAATTGAAAAGAAATCAGAAGTGAAAACATAAAGATCTTAAGATTAATTTAGATTACATTTAAATTTAATATTAAATTATTTATATTTAAAAACAATTATGTTATTTTAATAGTCAAGAAACATAATATCTTTCAAAAAAGTATATTGTCTATCAAAACAACAATATCCAAAACAAGTGGTTCAATTCGCAGTTGAAAAGATTCTTTATGAATTTTTCAAAAATTAATTTCACAGAAAAAATTGGTACTGGAGCGACTTCTGAGTTGGATATACCATATTTTGGGGCCTGAAGCTAAGTATTTTTAAGGCTCTCTAATTTTGCTATAACCATATTATATATATATATATATATATATATATATGTGTGTGTGTGTGTCTGTGCTAAATGTTAAAACACAAAAAAATACAATAATACAATTTGGAATTTAAGTTTAGTGTTCAAGTTACAAAGACCAAACAAAAAGTAATAAGTCTATAAATTTAAACACTTTTTTTCGGCATTTGACAGTTGGAAACTGTTTTATTATATTATACCGATTTGACTAAATCATTTTCAATTGATTAAACTGAAAGAAAATAAATTTTTTCTTTGAGCATTTGAGGCTGATATTTACTTTTAAGAAATGGTACTTTTGGAAAAGTTCTTTCAATCTCACATCTCGTTACTGGACGATTAATATTACTGGAGCTTCAATATTGTAGTTAAGTTTGAAAACACGTCTATCAAATTTCGTATAATTTCATATATTAAACAACTAGATATCAATATTTGGTTACCGACAAGTAACTGGCCAACAAATCTTTAAATAAAATCACATACAAATTTTAAAAATGAAATAAAAAACATGAAACACATACTAGCTCTTCCTTATTTCAGCTACTAAAATATGAACAACTTCCTATTTCTTATAATATTGACAGTATCAAAATCGAAATAGTCATATCATCTTTGCTAGATCACCTCAAACCAGACTATCAACCAAATATATGAAACCAAACCTTTGAACTGATTCGTAATGCACATGAAGGTTCTTGCCACAATATAATAGAGAATTTTTCGTATTCAGATATAATTTTTCCATTTTCATCAATATTGTTTAAAAACATGTTTCTTGCTCATCTATCTTTTTGAAGGTTTTGATTTCAAATGTATTTTTATAGTTGAATGTTGCTATTGTATTGTTGGGTTATTATTATTGAAAGTCGGTTCCCTCTGACTCCTCGTGTCCTTTTCAAATCAAATAAGTAAACCCAACACAGAATAATTTTATTTGCACTTTACCACAGTTACAGCTCAATTCAATTTATTTAAATTTTTTGCATTTACAATTTATGAAATATTTGCACCCTTCAACCACCGAATAAATTTGATTACCTTAAGGTAGATTATCCAATGGATAATCAACTTTTCTGATAGATAACTTTTGACTTTACTTGGGTTTAGACTCTTTTACTGACATGACTAGACTACTCGTTTGCTTCGACCACTGACCATTTCGTGTTTTTTCCCTTTTCCTTTTATAATCCTGCTCAGACTGTTTTTAGACAACTGTCAACAACATTTTCTGCCATACTAAATTATTAAAAATAATTACTTCCCACAGACCTCCTTAGCCGACATTTGTCAACAACGTTTGCTACATTACTAAATTACAAATTAGGAAATATTTACCTCCCTATAGATCAGTGGCGCTCATTTAATATTGTTTAGGCCAATTTATCCTTTTATATTATTTCGTCTACACGCCGGGTTTTATATTGCCTCGGACTTCCCATTGACTCGGGCTTCTCATTAGTAATTATTTTTTTAAATTAATTTGTTTTTTGTCTTATATTATTTTCTAAGGACCCCTCACTAAATTTTTATTATTATTTCTGGACTCGTCTCTCAATTTGGCGTTCAACCATACTAATTTCCCCCGATCAATAACACTTTCGAATTTTTGTAAATTTTTTAATTAATAAATAATTAAATAAATTTGGCAACGATTTAATTAAACGATAACGCCAATAAAAAACCTTTCTTACGATATATTTCGATAGCACAGCTATCATCTTCAGGTACTCAAAACCAACTAAAAATATTATGAATTAACATTTAATTTAAACAAATTATTTTTTATTAATTTAATTTTTTAATAAATAAATATTTTTAAAAATATATTTTAAATTAATTTTAAATTTTAAATTTTTTACTTATATTCTAATTTTTTAAAAAATTAATGCAATTTAAAATTTTCAATTATTTTAATAATATTAAAAAAACAAACATGATTTAACATACGTAAACTATTTAAAAACATTCAAAACATTCGTAGTCACAGCACTCTGCACATTAATCTTTGGATCCAATGACCTTATCAGCAATGCTTCACATATCACTCGTTCCCAATAACTATTAAAACTTCTCAACAAAATTCTAAAATCAGACATTCCGATATCACTTTTACAGCCTCTATTGTGTTCACTAATATTGGTCAAACCCTTCAATCGACAATGCTCTAGAACTCGAGTACAGAGATGACGGGAAGTCTCTCCAATGTATGTGGCATTACACCCATTACATGTAAATTGATAAACGAGATCAGAACACAATCCAACCGGAGTTTTTGATTTATTAATAAACATATTGCGTACCTTACACGAATTAGAGACGATCTTATACTCTAAATTTCCTATCAGTTTACCCAACTTCCTCTTATAATTTGTAAAGCCTTCAGGAGATGTGACTTCTATTTGTCCGCATCTGTGCCCCACTAATTATCTACTTATAATTTGTCAGTAAAATATTTTCAAAACAAATTTATTAAGTATATCTAAATTAATTCTAGTTATATATATATACAGTGAAACCCAGTTATAATGCAAAAATCAGGGTCCATTAAATCGGGTCGCATAAAAAGTGGGTCGCTTAAATGCGGGGTTTTACAATATTGAAATTTTTTTTCGGGCACGATATACGTGTACACATGTAAAAATCAAAAGTCGGATTATCATCAGATGATTATAAAAATTTAATTAAAATTTAGATAAATTTAAAGCATCGATGCCAATGTATAAAAGTTATTACCGTGCATTATAATTTTTATTAATTTTTTTGTTTGTGTTATAATACGGATTGACCAAAAATACCAAAATATCATAAAATTATAAAAAATGTATCAACATAGAAGGCTACTGTGCCGTATTGGTTTCGTTTTGTCAAATAAAGATTTTATTTTATGAAGATTTTAAATATTTAAAACATTTAATAATTTTTATATCTGAATTCGCTCCGTAAAACATAACATAAACCGAATTATAAAACCTTTTACGGCGTTGATATATTATATTCATTGCATGCCGCCCGAAAAGTTTATTATTATGTATATTTAAGCACTCATTTCATAACGCTAAAATTATATTTTATGCGACAATTGCAAGAATAATTAGCAATCAAGGGATGATTTAAGCTAGCAAAATAAATTAATAAATTTGTAAAAATAAAAATAACATGCGAAAAATTATAAATTAATCGTTGCGCAAAATGAAAGTAAGTTATTTTATAATTAAATTTTATAATTTATTGAAAAATACATCCAATTTCGCTTGCTTCTTTGCCGCAGACTGTTTGTTTTTCGCAAATTTAAGAATGTTTCTTAATTGAAGTACTTTTAAACTATCAACATCTTGTGTTTCCAGCCACCTTAAACTAGTTTCTAGATATACTACTGCTTCAGATACTTTTGGGGGAGGAATTGTAGAGCAATTGTCATCGTTATCACTATTTTCTGTTTTTTCCGGAACTGATAGTGCAGCTTCATTCTTCATGCCGACATTTATAACAATTTCCTCATCTGATATATACTCATATATAGGGTAGATTTCATCTACTGAATACCAATTAAGAATATCATGATGACTTGGTTCGTATATTTTGAGTACGTCTTCTGCTAAACCCACGTCTTCTTCCGTGAATCCTGTAAAACCTAACTCATCGTCAATACTATTTTGTATCGATGGCAAAAAAGCTGCCCCAAGTCCCTTCATCCAGCATCGTTCAATACAATTTTCTGTAATAGCTTCCCAGGCTTTACCTTCAAGGTGGCATACTTCTTTTAAAGTAAGTATTGCCAATGATTGATCGACGGAACCGTTGTTGTTATCTAATACCATTCCCTTTATTATTTCACGGCGATAATTTTGTTTAAATACGGAAATTACGCCTTGGTCAATTGGCTGGATTTCTGTTGTTGTTTTTCGGGAGGTACGAAACTTTTATCTTGCAGTTTTTTATGGTAAAAATGAATTTAATTTCATGTTTTGGTTCTTTTAATTTTATCAAAATTTTTTCTAAATGTAAATGAATATAAAACTTTTGGGTGCCATGCTACGATATTGGGATTTGACAAAACAGGTGTAAAATAAATGTAAAATCACAAAAAATCATATGTAAATCAATAAAAAAATTAAATTAAAAAAATTAATTAGATAATGGTAAACCAGAACAGTCTATTAACGCTAAGTAGATTGCTCAATTAGGAAATCCCTAATTAAAAGGTAATCCAAGGTTGATAAAATTATTTGGATGCAATTAGATTTTGAGGGAGTAATAAAACTTCCCAATTGACAACCAATTAGGAAAGTAAATTAATCTATTTCAAGAGGAAATTAGTTGACAAATTAATTTTAAAAAGATGGAATTATATTACCAAAATGCATAAAAGGCAGAGGCAACTAAGTCAAACCTCCAGTTTGGTCGAAGATAAATCAAGGAGTTGTAAATAGTTAAAACACGCACAGATTAAAACTAGAACAAACCCATAATCCAGAAAAGGAATCTCCAATTAAAGACCTAGCCCAGCGCAAGAGAATAAAGTTATTATTGAAGAGTGTAGATTGGCAGTGATATTAAAAATAGTTTGATCTTGAAATTGTGGGGATAAAGTAGTATCTATTCTGGTGATTTTAAATAAACATTATTGTGTTGGGTCTTCTATTTATTTAGATAAAGACTACTAGAAGTCAGAAGTTAGCAACGACTTATCATAAATACCAAACATGTGTGACCGCCTATAGATTATAATCATTATACAAAAATTGCAAATAATTTTAGTTTATTTTTGCAATTACTACAACGGTCTTTGAGTATAGTAGTCATTTAATAAAATATTTTTAGTAAATCACATAGCATATGCTTACTGAAAAAATTAGTCTTTTTAATCGAATATTTATAGAAACACATCATATGATGCCGTTTTCTAAAGAACATACTTAAACAAAAATTCATCTGAATCCAGAAATCCTTGGATGGACTTGTACGAAGTTAATAAAAACTCTATATAAGACAATGCTCTATAAAATTTCAAATTTATATTTAAATTTATTTAAAATAATTTGTTAAAACAATTGACAATTTTAATATCTGAATTTGCACAAAAAATCCAAAATCTTTCAATTATTGCTATAAATAAAAATTTATTGAAATATAATTGCTGCATTCAAAATCAGTTTTATAATTATATTTTATTTTCGTTTACTATTTTATTGAATTTAAAAGAAAATTCTTTTATTTGATATTTTCATATACTCTAAGAGATTATTTTTACGTTTACATTTTCTTGTAAAATTCATCAACAAAAAGCTATTTCGTTTGTTAAGTTATTAAAAAATCTAATTTTGTTGATCTTTGTTATGCAAAAAAATTTCCTTTGTTTTATTTTTAATAAATTTCGAAGTCTTTTTGCTTTCATACCGAACGGATTATTTCAGTTGGAATTATATCAGTTTGACAGACTTCAAGGGAAATTTCTCACTTTATTTATCAGAATGGAAAGAAAAAATAATTTTTTTAAGGTTTAAAAATTATCTTTTGCAAAATTTAATTTCGTTCACTCAGTTGTCCCAGAATATTTACAGATTTTATAAATAAACCAAAGTTTTACATTAAATCTATTTTGATTGTACGTGAGGAGGGGCTGTCAACATTGTCATTATTACCCTAATATAGGGTTACCATAATTCTTGGACTACAGACTGGGACAATCTCTTCTCCCTTCTCGTTACGCTTCACTCACCCCGAAAAAAACAACAACAAAATTTTTATAGACAATCAACCATTTGTCGTGGGCCAATGTTTTTTATAAATAATAGACTGAAATTAATATCATGTGAAAAATGGCCTTTATTTTTCTGATAACTGGTGTAGAGGAATGGGAGATGGTGGTGGGGTTGCTTCGAATGTCGGTTTTGTCACGTGAGCGTATCAATACTATATACTAGCTGACTCATACCTAGCTTCACTCGGGAGCATTTCGTAATTTTTACTTTCATGTTTAAAAAAAATATATCAATTCGTAAATTTTAAATTGACTTGGACAAATCTAGGACCGAGACACGAACCTCAAAACCGGGACGTATGGCAACCCTACCCTAACACCTCGAATTTGAGAATGATTCTTCAGGTTTTCAATAAAACTCTTTAGGTTAGCTGAAGTGTCATGCTCGTGTACTGAAAAAGTGACGAAACCGGATCCTTACTAACAACTGCTGACAAACCGGGTCTTGTTTCATATCCTTATTGAGACAGTTATAGAAATTTAAATTTTAATAATCTCATTTGGTTTCGATCATATAATTGTTAAACAATATATATTTTCTATAT
The DNA here is from genome assembly GCA_022537955.1 of Schmidtea mediterranea. Taxonomy (NCBI): domain Eukaryota; kingdom Metazoa; phylum Platyhelminthes; order Tricladida; family Dugesiidae; genus Schmidtea; species Schmidtea mediterranea. Next base: position 201,559,472 of record CM039680.1, on the reverse strand, counting down.
ATTTTCTATAACGAAATTTCTTGGTATACGTAATAAAATTTCAATTTACGAAATATTTTAACATACATATTTTAGCTTTTTAAATTAATTTTTTTGAATTTACGAAACTTCGTGTTAAGATATTTTGATTTACGAACTTTTCTCGAGCAAATTAATTTTGTTAAACGAGGGATAGGTGTATTTATTTTTACGTGTGATGTAAGAGAAATGTTTCATAAAAAACTACTGTTAAAAGCTACATCGCAGAATGAAAAATATAATAAAAAAGCTAATTTATTAAATAAAAATTATATTAGGTCATAATTTTACAAAAATGTCTTACGTCCAATTTTCGTCCCATATTTTTATCTGGAAAATGTATTTAGAATGATAGAGCTTTAGTTCAAAACTTAGAAATTTTTAATTCTCAAAGACAGCAGTACTAAGATTTTGAGATTTGAAAAAATTCCTAATAAATGATACTTTAAAGTAAAAATATCCAAATTTAATTAATGATTTTTCCTTTAATAAAAGATGGAAAGAAAGTAATTTAAGGTAGCTGAAACTAAAGCCAGAAAGAACAAATTTTGAACCCGGACAACAGTTCTAAGAACTTTGAAATTTATTAAATGTTTAATTTGATGAAATTAATAAAAATAACTCCGCTTCGTCGGTATAGAATTAAACTCATCTTTATTCACCACAATTTATGTTATTTTTTCCATTATTATAAATATATATATATATATATATATATATATATATACAATAGTATTTGCAAATTAACAAGTCTGATTTTCATATAAAAGAGTTCCTATTATATCAATTTACACTTGGAAGTTAGTTAAGATATTTAAATTATCTTGTGTTTAAATAATTAGTTATTTAGCACTTTTGTGAAATAAATCTTTATGGAATTTAATACTTTTAAAAATGAGTTCTCAAAGTATCAGATAATTGATTTACAATAAACATCATTAGTGCTCATAATACTTGCTTCAATATCTTTTAATAGAGTCAATAGTAATATTAATAATAAATTATCAATAAACCCTAAAATTGTATTAGATAGTTATTTTGTCGGTGTTTTGTAAAAACCTAATATTTGGCGAATTTTATTATTAAACGAATTGCAAATAGATGAGTTCGATTAAAGTTTGTATAATTACTCTTAGTTTTGGATTTTTTTCTAAAATTTTTCACCATATTATTTTTAATTCTTATTGTCTATTGAGCTTCTGATAAATGTATTTAAGTAATCTCGTGCAATCTGATCACTGGACATCTTGGGATTCATGTAGAAAATTTTTAAAACCTTAACACACTTGAAAATTTTGATGTGTTTTCTGTAATATTGTTGGGCTATAAGCCATCATTAAAACAAAATAAAATGACTATGAAAAGTCATGTTGAAAAATTATAGGAATGGCTATTATGACACAAGTACGCACCGCAAACAGAAATTAAAAATATAATAAAAACATTAAATAAAACAAAATAAAAAATAACATAATTAAGTAAAACAAATAATTAATAAATTTCGCACGCAACATACATAGAAAAATAAAGTAAAAATATAAAACCGCCAAAACCTTGCAAAAGAAGGTTTAGAAAATACATAGGCGGAAGCGGCAACCAAAAATTTAAATATCAAAGGGTAAAAAGAGAAACAATCAAAAAGAATGGTTAAACAATAAAAAGTAAAAATTTACGAAATATTGAGAAAATAATATCAAAAAATAGAGAAAAATAAGGAGAAAAATAAAATATTTAAAATAAAATTAAAACAATAAAAACCCCTCAAAAATAGCCGAAAAAGGCTCAAAATACTCTGATTGGTCGCACACACGCACGAAAACAGTATAAATATAATAGCCATTTTCATAATATTTTACCTTTAAAAACTAATTCAAAATTTGTAAATTTTGCACTTTGCGATTTGAAATCAATAGTAAGCTTTGTAATTTATTTTTAATATATTTTTATGTGACATTTGATAATTTTCAATTTAATTGTTTTTGGTCATGGATGGTCGCGATACTTTTTAGTATCTGCGACAGGTCCCCCTAATTTAAATTATTTATGCATATCTTAATGTCGTGGAAAATGGCTTGGCAGTATTCAATTTCCACCGTTAATTTGGGGAATGTTGATGTGCTGCCTTGTCACCAACCACCCTTCGGTGTCTGCCTAGTCCGGTCAGGTCTCGTTACACTAATCGCGGGGTAGGACTCCGTCGTACTTCACCGGGGCGGCCATTTCTAGGGTTAAGCTAGCAGAAACAAACGAATGAACTAGTGAAGTTAAATTTTCTTTTTGTATAAATGATATTTTTATAAAGAATGTGCTATAATACACTCTCAACCTAAATTTTTTAAAATCAATAAATGACTGGAGCATCAGGATTTTCCTTTTTCTACAACAGATTTTTCATACTTGATCCAATTTAACGTTAATAATACGTAGTAGTAATCAATAGAAAATTATGAATAAGTGAAAATGAGAATGCTTGAGGATTGTTCTGATTATTAATTTTAATGCATTTATAAATAACTATTATATTTAATTTACTATGATTATGACACGTTAATAAAAAGAAATTCCTCGTCGTGTAGCTTCTAACAATTTTCCAGCACATTCTTCTCCAAAAAGTTTTCCAATAATCTCTAAAAAATTTCTAAAAATGCGGCCAGGATATAAAATTCCCAGAACATCTTCAAAATCAAATACCATGCCTATCCATCTGGACCATAATTTATGCCAGCAGAAGTACAATAAACTGTTCGCGTAGCACGAACGCACTCTCGGCACGTGGTTTGCTCCCGAAGCGGTCAAAATCCTTCAGGATAAAATCCACCGGCTGTCTAGATGCCGAGAAGATTTAATTGCGGAAAATCACGCGCAACGAATTATCATAAGTGATCAAAGCGCCGTCTTGGTAGCTTCGTTCACCGAAGTCGAACTGACAAAACGGCTAGCGGGTCGTGATCTGGCGGTGAAATTAAATTTGATTCCCGCGAATCGTCTTCTGGAACCAAATCAAGCTGGTCCAGTTCAAACACCCAGGACCAGCAAGAAACATCATCCCAGCAAGAATCGTCGCCTCCGCGAACGACGTCGAGCCGAAGGTCTTACGCTACTAAGTAATGCGGCGCAAGTGCTCGAAGAAGCCGCCGCAGTAGTCGCCGAACAGCATCCCGAATTCGTGAAGAAAGACGAAATCATCCCAAATCCGGAAAAGTCGAAACAAACCCCCCTGCAAACCCGTGCTGATGAAACGGACGAGATGCAAATGTGCCTGGACATCTCGCCCGTCACCAATCCCACAGATGCAATTGAGGAGAGATCGCAGACTCTCGCGAGTTACTGGGTGGACGACTTCGGAGATGAATTATGTCACTCCGTCACCCAAGTCGGAACCACGCAAGTCCAACCCATCCGGAACAAGCGAAAATTCCCCGTCGATATCGACGAGTAGAGCCGACAAGAACAGAAACTGGATTATTATTATATATGTTCATTATATTTTATTTTATCTCCTTCTTGTAAATTTTGTATATTTTAATAAAAGTGGAATTTTGTAATCCTCATTAATTTTAGTAGTTTTTGATTTTCCTAATTAACTGAATCATGAATGTATGAAGTATGCTTAGGAAGTTTTATTTGTGCTAAAAAATGGAAATGGAGTAATTTTGATTGCTGAAAAAATTGATGTTGACTGGTTTTAATGAATGTTTTTAATAAAAGAAAGATAATAGTAAATAAAAGTCGTAATATGGACCTTAGAATGACTTTATTTTTCCTTAAATTAGCAAGAAAATTTTATTAAGCTTAAAACCAGCGGATCTAACAGCAATTTTAAATAATTTATATAAATATTTGAATTTTCGCGTATTGTTTAGATGAAAGTTTTTCGAATTTAAAACAAGTTTCTAGGTTAGTAATTTAAAAATTTTTCTCAGTAAATCAGGAAATTAAAATAGGAAAATAGAAAATTAGAGAAATAAGATTTTCTTTTACTCATTAGAAAAAATTTACCTTCAAAAATTTCTTAAATTACACCGTTTAAGTTTTATTAATGAATTGGCTAAAATACAGTCGTTTTCAATTGAACTATCAAATAGCGAACAGGGAACCAATGCCATTTAAGCATGTTTTTCAACTGCAATAAGCGTTAACATTTACCAACGAATTAAATGAGACCTTAAGAGAACTCCACTCCGAACGCATATGAAAGATCGACAGTAACGGATGGGGAAGTGCGTGTCAATATTGAGAGAAGTAGAGGAGTGAAATAGACGTAAGTCCTTCTATCGGCCGTCAGGAGCCCGAAGGCGAAATTATCACAAGGAGTAGTCTTGGAAACGGGGCTCACCTGCTTGTGGACTTTCGGCTGCTGTATACAGTACCAACATGAGCTTGCTCATGGGTATACAGTGGTAAGGTCAAAATTGTGGGGCGTCTGGGAGAAATACAAAGTACCCTGGAAGAGTCAAGAGTTGGTTAGAGCAATGGATTAAACTAGACGAGCGCAGATTAAAACAAAATTTAATTCTACCCAGTACGCCAACAATATTATACGATTAATTCGAGAGTTTGTCGTGATTTTGAAACCTTGTTTGGTTGGATCTTTTTTTAAAGGAAACAACTTAGATACACAAAATCCACATTTTCTAACAAAAACTTATCTTTTCTGCATATGTCAGTAGGGGGTTGTGAAATAGTCAGACCCCTAATATAAAAATTCTGACAACTGCAATGAATTACTTTGCTTTGTTTAAAAATCTATTAGAACCCTTTGTACATAATTTCTGAGCCAGTAGAATTGTTCTAATATTGAGACGAGACTGCTAAATCAAGTTCTGTAGTCTTTTATTGCTCCTAATTTTTGTGGAATTCTATTTTGACATATTTTTGGAAATGATTTTGTTGGGGAATTTCTAAGAAGTGAAACAATCATTCCCACTTAAGACCAACCTTTACATGTGGCACTCACATTTCTTGATGGATACTTTCAAAATCATTTCAGAACTTATTTTGTTATCTATTATCGGTGTTATTTTCAGATTCAGGATCAAAAAAACTTTTATCATTTTCATCTGCAATGCATATTTCTTCTTCAATTGTGACTTTACTTTACTTTTGATAAGCATTTCTTGCTCATCTCTGCTACATAAAAATATTCGGTTATGTTAGATTTGTTGTTGGTGATGCTTTTCATTTTAATTTGCGTAGCATGAGTTTTGTACTATCTGCAGCATTATTATTTTTAAAGATAATTCTTGGTAGAACCTCGTCCAATTTTTTAATACTTTATTTTTTTAATCTTTATTTTTGCACAAGGATGTTTTGACCAATTTAGTCTTGTAAAGGTTGCTTATATACAGCATTGTTTCTCCTATACTCAGAATTCACAAGTTTCATTGGCTGATGTCATAAGTAAAAGGTGATTTAATTTAGGGGAAATTTAAGAGATAAATTAAATTAAATTTTTTATCTTTCAGATAATTGAGTTGAAAGAATCCGATATAAAGAAAAGGAAATACAAACAAATATTCATTAAGATTGAAGAAAACTACCTATAAAATATCGTTAGATGATACTGACTTAATGTTGCGAAGAATTGGAAAGTAATCAACAAATTTAAAAGGAGGAACATTGTTACTTTTATTATTTGGTCCTGGTCTAAATCATATTAAAAAAGACTTGTGATATATTTGTCCCTATTGCTATTTGAAAGTTGAATATTTGTAATTTCTGTGATGACAGTAAAACTTAAATCATTTGAAAAAGGCTGTGCCGAAAATTCGTGAATATCAATAAAACATCTGATTAATAGTCAAACAATAAAAAAATATGATTGCAAAACGAGAAGCAATCAGAGGTGAAAACTAGAAAAAGGGCTTTTAAAACTTAATAGGTTGAGTCTTATTATTTTAAACAAAACGCATATGGAATCAGAAATAATTGCTTACCTGCCAAAACTATTTAATAACCTAACAATTCTAACTATATTTGTTAATATCATCATCAAACATGCATTTCCTATATTCTAATAATTATTTACAGTTTTCATCATGTGAAAATAAATAATTCTAACAATTAAAACAATATAATTCAATCCCATAGACAAAACTGAAATAAAGTCATTAGACAAAAATAAGGCAATTACCAATCAAAGAATTAGGAAATTATTCAGCATTAAATGTTTGAATTTATAGATATTCTCTAAAATAATAAATGTTAATTGGAATGCTATCGATTAAAACAATAAATCAATATTTCCGAAAGCAAATACAAAATTCTAGATTGCAAATTTTTTGGGAGTCGAATTGAATGATGTTTAAATTTATAAAAAATAAAAAAATATATTTATAATTTATTTTTATTATTATTATTATTATTTTAATTAATATTATTAATATTAATATTATTATTATTACTATTAAAAGATAACGCCAATAAAAAACCTTTCGTACGATATATTTCGATAGCACAGCTATCATCTTCAGGTACTCAAAACCAACTAAAAATATTATGAATTAACATTTAATTTAAACAAATTATTTTTTTATTAATTTAATTTTTTAATAAATAAATATTTTTAAAAATATATTTTCAATTAATTTAAAAATTTTTCACTTTTATTCTAATTTTTAAAAATTAATGTAATTTAAAAATTTCAATTATTTTAATAATATTAAAAAAACAAACATGATTTAACATACGTAAACTATTTAAAAACATTCAAAACATTCGTAGTCACAGCACTTTGCACATTAATCTTTGGATCCAATGACCTTATCAGCAATGCTACACATATCACTCGTTCCCAATAACTATTAAAACTTCTCAACAAAATTCTAAAATCAGACATTCCTATATCAGTTTTACAGCCTCTATTGTGTTCACTAATATTGGTCAAACCCTTCAATCGACAATGCTCTAGAACTCGAGTACAGAGATGACGGGAAGTCTCTCCAATGTATGTGGCATTACACCCATTACATGTAAATTGATAAACGAGAGCAGAACACAATCCAACCGGAGTTTTTGATTTATTAATAAACATATTGCGTACCTTACACGAATTAGAGACGATCTTATACTCTAAATTTCCTATCAGTTTACCCAACTTCCTCTTATAATTTGTAAAGCCTTCAGAGTACGGCAATACTAACACATATTTAGGCTCAATTATTTTATATCCATTTTTACCATCACCCAGATCAACACTCAATTCACACCCATCCGACAAATTACATTCAGACTTTCCACAACATGGATCCTTAGGATTTTTAATCAATTTATCAACAGTTTCTTTTATCATCAACAATAAAAATGATTTAGAATATCCATTCTTTATCAACAACTCAACCAATTTATCAACACTTTTTACCGAATTAGCAAAAGTAGAAGATAAAGCCCATGAACGATAAATCAATCCTTTCACCATATTTCTCTTATACTTAAATTCACAAAAGCTTTCTGAAGAAGTATAAAGACCAGTATCAGTTAGTTTTCTATAAATCTCTGTCTCATACTGTTTATCTTTGCGTTGAATTAACAAATCCAAAAACGCAATTCATGAATTTCTCTCCGTTTCACATGTGAATACAATGTTTTTATGTAAACTGTTCATAAAATGCAAAAACGGTTCTACATGTTTCTGGTTTTCAAATATAAGAAAAATATCATCCACATACCTTTTATAAACAAAGGGTTTTTCAAATTGGAAAGAAGCAATTTTCTTTTCCAAACTAGCCAAAAATATTGATGCCATCGTTGGTGCTAAAGGTGAACCCATAGCGACTCCATCTATTTGTTGATACCATTCATCATTGAAAAGAAAATTGACATTTGAAGTAGCAAATTCAAGAAGTTTTCGAAATGCCCTTCTATCCAAAATGTGATGTTCCGAATCATTTTCATTCCACAACTCACAGCATAAGTCAATCGTCTCAACCAGTGGTACATTCGTAAACAAACTACAAACATCAAACGAAACCATAACATCATTCATACTTCGTTTTTGTAGCTTTGCAATACAAGAAACAAACTCAAAGCTATCCTTACATTCAAACTCTGATCGTATTAACGGTTTTAATAATCCATCTAAAAACTTTGCTATTTTATACAAAACTGGTCTCATAGGTACACCATCGTTATAGATTTTTGGTAGCCCATATAGTTTAGCTGGCTGCGATCCTATTGGACGAATAGACTTGCTTACCTCTTCATCAATATGCTTCTTCTCAATAAAACCATTTAACATTTTTTGCACAAACTCTTCATCCTTAAGAGGAAGCAATTTTCCATTCTTCCGACCCTTTGGCCATTTCTCAAACTGAGGAGAATTTAACAAATCATTCAACTTATTTACATACACATCATGGTCAAGAATAACTATCCCATTTCCTTTGTCAAACTTACAGATATTTATATTTTTTTTAGCTAAGTTTTTTAAAGTCATAAAATCCCTAATATTCTGCTTTTTGTTTTTATCGATATACTCCATCGTACTTGCACTTAACGAGCTCTTCACATAATTACCATTAATGCCTTTCATCGATCGGGCTATATGAAAATATAAACTTTCAATTTTTGCACACAATTTTGTTTCATCCAAGCGATTCTTAATACAGTGATTTGGACCAAATTTTAAAACACGCTCTTCATCATCATTCAACACTATTTTACTCAAATTTATCACAGTATTCTCCACACTAAATTTAGAAATCCCAAATATTTTTCTCAAATTAATCAATTTTTTAATATGAGCATTCTCTTTAGATTTTATTTGCACAATCGAATTTTTGATACATCATTCTACACATACCTGTAAACAAAACTCATTCGTAGCATTATTTAACATTAATCCAATATTTGTTAGTTTTTTATCAATGAAAGTTCTCCTTATTTTCTCTGATTCCAACATTCTTCTTAACGTTCTTCTATGTATTAATTGGACATCTTTACTAGAAAGACATTCACTTAGTTTCATTTTAAAAATGAACGAAGGAATCATCTTTTCTTCTAAACAAGTCTCAAGAAAACTAATGTCTAGTTCATTTCTTTTGAGGGAGTTATAAACCTTCATAAACCTTTTGAATATTGGAACAGCTGCAGCATGATTTATAAATAAATAATTAAATAAATTTGGCATTGCCGTACTCTGAAGGCTTTACAAATTATAAGAGGAAGTTGGGTGAACTGATAGGAAATTTAGAGTATAAGATCGTCTCTAATTCGTGTAAGGTACGCAATATGTTTATTAATAAATCAAAAACTCCGGTTGGATTGTGTTCTGATCTCGTTTATCAATTTACATGTAATGGGTGTAATGCAACATACATTGGAGGGACTTCCCGTCATTTCTGTACTCGAGTTCTAGAGCATTGTCGATTGAAGGGTTTGACCAATATTAGTGAACACAATAGAGGCTGTTAAACTGATATAGGAATGTCTGATTTTAGAATTTTGTTGAGAAGTTTTAATAGTTATTGGGAACGAGTGATATGTGTAGCATTGCTGATAAGGTCATTGGATCCAAAGATTAATGTGCAGAGTGCTGTGACTACGAATGTTTTGAATGTTTTTAAATAGTTTACGTATGTTAAATCATGTTTGTTTTTTTAATATTATTAAAATAATTGAAATTTTTAAATTACATTAATTTTTAAAAATTAGAATAAAAGTGAAAAATTTTTAAATTAATTTAAAATATATTTTTAAAAATATTTATTTATTAAAAAATTAAATTAATAAAAAAATAATTTGTTTAAATTAAATGTTAATTCATAATATTTTTAGTTGGTTTTGAGTACCTGAAGATGATAGCTGTGCTATCGAAATATATCGTACGAAAGGTTTTTTATTGGCGTTATCTTTTAATTAAATCGTTGCCAAATTTATTTAATTATTTAATTATTACTATTATTACTATTACTATTATTATTATAATTAATATAATTAATATTATTATTATTACTATAAATAAAATTTAAATAAATGACAATGTTAGTCAATTTCCACAATGTTTATTCATAAAAAGAAAAACGAAATATTTCGACCGAAAATTGGTCTTGATCACTCTTAATCAAAATTTAACTCGACTTTCGCTTTCTCTTCTCTGATTGATGTTTTCTTTCACTTAACTGTATTCAACTAATATATTTATTTAAACAAATTTCCAAAATTTTCAAATTCAATTTATCAATATTATAAATTTATTCGATTTTTATATATTAGTTGAATACAGTTGAAAGAAAGAAAATATCAATCAGAGAAGAAGAAGTGAAAGCGAAAGTTTATTTAAATTTTTAATATGAGTGATCATGACTGATTTTCGGTAAAAAGTATTTCATATTTCTCTTTTTGAATAAACATTGTGAAAATTGGCTAACTTTGCTTTTTATTAAAATTTTATTTATATAAATGATTCCGTATTCGACAAAAAAATTTTAAAGTTTATTATTATTATTATTATTATTATTATTATTATTATTATTATTATTATTATTATTATTATTATTATTATGTTTGTAATTTGCGATGCTTTAGTAAACAGGATGTGACTTACGAATTTTGTATATCTTCCATGGGAATGATGCCAAGATTAATCAATTTTTTCCCGTCACTGTAGTGCTTATTGATGTGAAAAGTCGATGAATTAATATATTATTTATTGAAAATTTCTTTAAATTAATTTTTTATCTTTTGTCTCTTATATTATTATATATTGGGTTTCAGTTTAAACAAAAAAAATATGTATTTGTATTGATGGTAAAGCAATAATTGTTAAATAAAAATCAAAAATCTCTTGTGGTCTGTGGCATTCAAATTATTATATATAAATTTGGTGCTCGGCTATTATCCGACCATTATAAATAACTTCTTTATTTTTTGATTAATAATATGGGGATTATTACAGTTAAAGCTTTATATTTCCTGACTTAGATAGAAGTGATGTCATACTGATGTCATTAGGCATTTAATTTACCCAATGCCATGGAAATGGTCAAGTTTCAATCCTTTCTACAATAAATAGGTCATAACAGCGGTGCATACCTCAACGAATATTGCGCTCGTAAAGGTTTGCTAAATAATAAAATAAATTGTATAGGGAGTCTATTCGTCAATTATGCGAGAAAATAAAGTTATTTCGTTACCTTCTGATTTGATTTTATTGTAAAAAGTTCTATATAGATCAGAATGATATCAACTTTGTTATAGTTCATTTAGAAAATGATTCATGCAACTGAAATGACATTTTAATGTATATTTAATGATAATTTTCATGGGTGGGTTCACAAATTTCTGCCAATAACATAATTATCCTATTGAGAACCTTAATGTCTTTACTCTTATTTATTTTTATTTATTCATTATTTATTGTAATGTCAAATATTTGTCATTTTTGTCAGATGCATATTATTTGTTTTTGTTTACATTTTATTCTCATTATTTTTATAATCGTAATTATAAATTTTAATTTTTAAATGAAAAACCAATTCCCTATATTATTTAAATTTCTATAAGTAAAAAGAAAAAACGCAACCAAAAAATAGATTAAAAAGAAAAAAATTAAAAAAACAGAAGAAAATTCAGAAATAACTGAACAAATTTATTTTTATTAATATTTTTATTTTTGTTATTTTAATAAATTGCTGTAAATAGTTAAAGTTATTGTGTTGATGTTTGTGAGGATAATTAAATAGAATTATTAATTATCGTGTTAAAAATATGTAACAAACTTTAATAAAATTATAATAATAAGTTTAAAGTTAAATTATGGAATGATGAAATTCCTTGATTGTAAAATAAGTATTTAGGAATGTTTGTAATTTAAATATAACAAATATTTTTTGAATGTTTGTGTATTAATATTCCATATTCAATTGTTATATCATGCTTTCTTAAATATCCTCAAAACAAATACTAAAAACAGTTGTGATTAAAAACAACTTTAGATCGTTGTTTTAATATTGGATTGTTTGCAGATTTTTTTTGAAATAAAGTTTGGAATTTATTATAATTTACTTTTAATGAATGTGTTAAATTTACGAAATCAAACTGCTGATAGTGTTATTATTAATTTTCATAACGCAACAAGCACCCCAAACCGCCCAGATACCTTTTTTTTACTGAAGACTCAGCTGGACTCTTCATTTTCTCATAATACAGATATTTAAATAAATAAAATAACAAAAGATTTATATTATACAGATATTCTCTACTTTTGTTATTGTCGGCAGTTAGAAAAAATTTTTAAAATTTTTAAAATTTATAAAAAAACACACAAATAAGATAAAAAATTATTAAAGTAAACATCTTAACGCAAATCTTCCTCCAACAGCTTGATATTTGGTCTACCTCGAAGAATATTTTCAAGGTCAATTTTTTCGCCATCAAATTTTTTAAATCAACGCCTAATAGTTCTTTCTTTAATTGTATCGCTCGCAAAAGCATTATTAATATTATTCTTCGATTTACATTCATATAAATAAAGAAGTCTCAAATCATGATTTTCTAACTTGCACATTTCTTTTTGAAAATGAAATTTATAGTAATTAAATTTTTATAAATCTTACTTAAAGCTTGAATTTGAAATAAGCGCTTTCTAATGAACTTTAAAATAAAGAAATACGTTTTATATAAAAAACTTTATGATAATTTAAAACTATTATATAGTATTCGGACATTTCGTTCCGGTCAACTTAATAGAAAATTAAGTATAATTAACGCGACGCAAAATAGGGTTGCCAACTCCCACAACCACGAACCCCGGAGATTATAAAAAGGGAGACATAACACTTAATAAATATAGCAGGTGTTTTTTTTGGTCAACACATGTTGACCGTATCAATCACAGAATTCGAGTCACATTCACTGTTATTCTTTGACTCATTTCAGTACTTCTCCATTTACTGTTCTTCATGATGGTGATTCACGTTTTTTTTTATAAATTTTGATTGCATATTTATTATAATCTATATTATTTCAATACGTTTTTAGGCCAGTAAATTGTAAACAGCGGGAAAACGTAACGGGATACTAATAGTGTGGGTAAGAAAAAAACATAAAATCTCTTGCCGCTAACAACATTTTAAACTTCCTGGTAACTAAAATTAAATTCAAAGTACGATGCTACATATGAGCTTTTTGTTGTTTTATGAAAATATAAAATTAAAATTTGAAAACTGCAACCTTTTCTTGGGAAATTGTGAAATATTGTAAAGCGCCATTCCAACATATATATTAAAATACAATATATTTTGACAGACACACTGTCATCATTATTTAGAATCGAACTGGAAACTATATCGATTTAAATTGCTTTTTTCAAACAAAATTTTTCAATAATCTTTTTTTTAAAACAAATATTCTACTAAAAAATTATAAATTCTGCTTAATAAATCTTAATTCTTTTCGGGTTTTCAAATGATTTTAAAGAACTGTTTCTAAATTCCGATGATTGAGACAATACTAGTGCGGTGAATCAGCAAATACAGCATTTAATGCTTTTTGAGCAAGAACAATCAAAAATGATTTTTTTTACAGTTTTTATAAGTGTAATGGATAAACGCAACAAAAGATTAATGACAAATGATCAAATGGTTGCATGCATTTATTTGAATTCAAGGTTGCAAATTCTTTAAGATGATTTTCAATAAAAACCAGTTGAAACACATTTACTAAAGATTCATTATTACATAATGCAACAATTTGGATTCCAAACTGAAAAAAACCCTTATTAACACAGTAACGCAGCAAATCTCAACATTTTTTAACAGTCAGTAGTGAGACTTTAGTAAAAAACGAATTGGAGGAAGTCAAGAGGAGTATTAATCTCAGGACATCTGGCATAAATCGGATTCGTAAAATAATATATAATTCAAATAATTTTTGTTTAATAATAAATATTAAAACAAATGTTACAATGTTTGAGGAGGCTTATTAAGTAAGGAGTTATACATACAATTATACTTTCATACAACATACAACAATAATTTCAAACAAATTATTAAAACACCTCGTAAGTAGAATTGCTCACGTACATTCCTGCTACCAAGAAACAATAAAGAGAACTTTTCTGCTTTATAATTAATATTCTCAGATAAACGCAATAACATAGAATATGTCCTTTTATAAGACAAGTCTAATTAACATAAAAATGACATAAATCTCTTTATAATTATAACTATACTACATATATATGAGCTTTGAATTTTGTAATAATAGTGAAAATTGAATGTATTTAAAGATATCTGCGACATTTACCCTATCAGAGGCTTTGCGATTTCTAGAGATTTAGATTTACTTATATTTTTGGTAGACTTTTTTGGTATTTTTTAAATTGGTTTGTATTAATATTAAAAAATTTGATTCGTAGAAAAGTATTTTATGTTACATTATATTGTTCAGAGTTTCAAAATAAACACTTCCTACTACTTAGAGCGTTTAAAAACTTCATATCAAAATTCATTGCTGTAATAGTTCAATTTAAAATTACATTGTATTTTAATAATTGATGATTTGGCAGTTTTTATGAAATAAATCTTATAATAGAACTTAATTCGCTTAAAAATGAGTTGGATGTAACTAGGGCCGGATTTTCCTTTAGGCTAACTAGGCTTCATCCTAGAGACTCGTGATAAAGAGGTGCTTACAATCAAATTGTTAGCAAAACTAAAATAACAATATTCTAAAAACAGTGAACAATGAATAACTGGGCTGAAAAAAGGAGAAATTCTATGCATATGATTAATAAATAAACATAAAAAATGTTCGGTTCATTGATATGATATCAATGAGTCGAACGCGTCAATCAGTTAACGAGATATCAGTGATATCCCGACGTTCGGTTATATTCGTGTTAGTTCGGTCCATCTTGTTTCTTTCTCTGAAACTGTGTATGTACCTATCTAAGAAATATTCATTCCGCCTTTTAAGTTTAGTGGGTTCAATAATTTATTTTAGTGTGTTTATAGACAATTGAAAACAATTTAACAACATATTAACAATATTTCTTAATTCAAATTAAGATTTTATTTTTATTTATAAATAATAAATAATTAACGTTTTTAATGCGCAATAATTAATAATTCAAATATTTTATTATAGATTCAAATCTAAAAATGAGTAACATTAGTACACATTGAACGCACCAAACCAACGGAAACCTCCCTTTTTAAATTTGTTTAAATGAAGTTGCCATTTTAAATTTTTGTTTGTACACTATGTCCGGTTAAGCCCAAGGAGGAAAGGGGCATATATCATGTAACCCTCACGCCAGCGATGGTGACGTAATCGCACGCATTCTATTACATAACCACCGGGTTTTACGTTGCACACATAGTCATGTAGCGGTTATGTAACAATCGAACTGTATATAGTACACCTAGTTATATGTTCATATGCATTATTATGTCACATGAATTCAATTTCATATTACATCACAGTACAGGCGGGCCCGGTGTTAAATGACATCATCGATAAATTTTGTTTATTTGAAGTCGATATTTTGAATTTTTGTTTTAATGAAGTGGTCACCATTAAAAAAAATTTGTTTTAATGGTCTGATTGTAGTTAAACAAACAAAAGCCGATTCTGGGCTCAAAACCCATGATTTCATGATACTTTTGATGGTTTTATTGTTGGAGAGGTGTCGGCTTTTGAACAAAAGGTCAGATTTCAGTCATATTGAGGTTAATTTTACATTAAAAGATTATTCAAGTGTCAAAATCTATGAATTAACGATCGAGTAAGCCTATATGATCAAAAGAGGGTCAGGATTGAATTTCGAAAAAAATATGATACCAAACATATAAATTTAAGTCAACTTTAATGTCAGTGACTAAATCTACTGGGATTAGAGGGATAATTTTCGATAAATCTTGAGGCTGGTTTAAAAATGGGTATGGATTGAAAAAAACCTTGCATATTTAAGGATTGGGTATATTATTATTATTTTTATTATTATTATTATTATTATTATTATTATTATTATTTTTATTATTATTATTATTATTAATAATAAATAATTAAATAAATTTGGCAACGATTTAATTAAAAGATAATGCCAATAAAGAACTTTTCGTACGATATATTTCGACAGCATAACTGTCATCTTCAGGTACTCAAAACCAACTAAAAATATTATGAATTAACATTTAATTTAAACAAATTATTTTTTATTAATTTAATTTTGTAATAAATAAATATTTAAAAAATATATTCAAATAACTTTAAATTAATTTTAAATTTTATTTCTATAAATATTATAATCTTTATTTATATTATAACTTTTAAAAATAATATAATTTAAAAATTCAATTATTTTAATAATAATAAAAAAAAGTTTTTTTAAAAAACAATACATAAACATGATTTAACATACGTAAACTATTTAAAAACATTCAAAACATTCGTAGTCACAGCACTTTGTACATCAATCTTTGGATCCAATGACCTTACCAACAATGCTTCACATATCACTCGTTCCCAATAATTATTAAAACTTCTCAACAAAATTCTAAAATCAGACATTCTTATTTCACTTTTACATCCTCTATTGTGTTCACTAATATTGGTCAAACCCTTCAATCGACAATGCTCTAGAACTCGAGTACAGAGATGACGGGAAGTCTCTCCAATGTATGTGGCATTACACCCATTACATGTAAATTGATAAACGAGATCAGAACACAATCCAACCGGAGTTTTTGATTTATTAATAAACATATTGCGTACCTTACACGAATTAGAGACGATCTTATACTCAAAATTTCCCATCTGTTTACTTAACTTCCTTTTATAATTTGTTAAACCTTCAGAATACGGCAATACTAACACATATTTAGGCTAAAAAATTGAGCCTAAATATGTGTTAGTATTGCCGTACTCTGAAGGTTTTACAAATTAAGCATGGTGTCATTTAAACTGTGTGATGTTACGTGAATAATTATGCCCTTAACTATTCACTCATATATGCAATGGTATACGTACACTGGACATATTTCTATGCCATAGGCTCTATGGTTATTGTTATGTTTACTTATAATAGAATTTTGTAGGGGCCTTCCACTAGGTTGGATTACAGACATACACCTCGATATCCGGCATACAAAACTCTATTTATACATTAAAAATTATATAAAATTATTGAAACGAAATTCACGGGTTAAAAATATCACATCCTAATATATTAACACATAAAAACATAAATAGATTCTGAAAATTTTCATCATATTCACTTGATTTTTCTAAAATTTATTTAATTTATAAGGATTTATTAATTAAATTTGTTTAAATAATTAATTTACCATAAGATGCAATTATTTGAACTTACTTCAAAAATGAAACATTAATTAATTTAAAAGTTTCAATTAAAAATTTACATATTTACAAAAACATTATTTATTTAAATTTGTTTAAATAATTAATTTAACTTAAGCGGCAATTATTTAAAACTAATACTTCAAAAATAAAACTAAGCAATAACAAAGTTAATTTAACTTATTTACAAAATTTATAAAATTATTTACAAATTTATTTTGTTTAAATATTTAATTTACAGTAAGTGGTAATTATTTAAAATAAATCTAAAAATAAAACATTTAATAATTTAAAACTTTTATACAAAATTAGTTTAATGTATTTGCAATTATTTACATAAACATTAAATAATATCAAAGTTATGAAATGTTTTTACATATTTCAACAAAGTTAAGAAATCTTTCATCAAGTTATAACAATTTGTAAAATATGACAGCAAATTGCACCAAAGTATTTAAATATTACATAAAATTAATAAATTATTTAATCAAATTGCATTCAAGTTATAATATATTTCAATAAATTGCACTAAAATGATAAATTATTTTATCATGTTGTTGACAAAATAAGAAAATATAGCAGTCAATTTTATTGAAATAATAATATTTTTAATCAAATTGTATCCAAGATAAAATATATTTCAATTAATTGTTTCACAATTATAAAGAATTTCATCAAATTGTAATAAAATATTGCAGTAAATTGTATCAAAATTATGAATATTAGAGCGAATCGAAACAATATTAGTAAATTATTACATTAAGTTGTAACAAAGTTAAGAATATTGCTGTCAATTGCATTGAAATGATAAATTATTTCATCAAGTTGTAACAAACAATAAAATCAAAAATAATTAAATATTGTAACAAACTAACAAAAATATTACATGAACTTGCAAAATATAATTAACTTTTCAGGTACACAAACATGAAATTATATCAGAGTTATGAAATGTTTTGTCAAATTGCAACAAGTTATAACAATTTATAAAATATGACAGCGAATTACAGCAAAGTACTTAAATATTACAGTAAATTAATAAATTATTTAATCAAATTATATCCAAATTATAATTTATTTCACTGAACTGCACCATATTGATAAAATATTTAATCAAGTTGTATCAAAGTAATAAAATATTTCAGTGATTTGCATCAAAATAATTAAATATTTTAACAGACTAACAAAAAGATTACATAGACTTGCAAAAGATAATTGACTTTTCAGGTAAACCAGTAGTAAATGATATCAAAGTTATGAAAAGTTTTGTCAAATTGCAGCAAAGTTAAGAAATTTTTCATCCATTATAACAAAGTTAGCAAATATTACATATAATGACCGCAAAGTACTTAAATATTACGATTAATTACTAAATTACAATTATTGTTTACATTTGTTATAATTAAATGTTTTAATTCATTTAAATATTATTACATCATAAATGATCAGCAATATAAATTATAAAGGAAGATGTTTAGTGACTCACGTGAGTCTTCCATCTGGTGAACTTCAACAAATTGTGGATCAAAGCGGCCAATATCCGATTATATTTTTCAAGTTGGGTAAGTTCCGGATAATGGGTTGTAAGGAACCTCTAAAGTTAGAAGATTTACCATTCAAAGTTCATAACCTAGAAATCCAATCAATTACAGCAGACATCGGTTTCCCTGTCAGTTTATGCAAATTATTCGAGAAAATTGATTGTGTTTATGAACCTGAAATATTTCCGACTTTAAGATATACAATATATAAACCCATATGTGTTAACATATTTTCAAATGGAAAAGAAATTATATTAGGCCTAAAAATGTCAATTATCATGAATTTGTCGATCAGAGTATCCATGAAATAAAATCAATAATCGAAGAAGAGTTCTTGGACTTTTTATTAACCCTGGATTGATAGCAAATCAGATGCATTGCAAATGCATAATTATGATAGTCTCATTTTCTACCACTTGATTATTTCTTATTGGCTGCATACAATATTTAACTAGTATAAAATACAATACAAAATACCCAAATTTACCAAAAGTTGATGTTGTTTGACTACGATCAGACCATTTAAACAAAAATATATTTTTTTAAAACAAAATTCAAAATAGCAACTTTATTAAAACAAAAACGGCGACTTCATTTAAACAAAAATTATTGATGACGTCATTCAACATCGGGCCGCTTGGTCTATGATGTAATATGACCTTGACCTCATGTCGCGTATGACATAACATGTCCTTGACTCCACGTGTCATGTGACACAATAGTACGTATGATTACATAATTTGATGTGATATATGAATTCTGATTGTTATATAACCGTTAAATGACTTCATATGCAACGTATTATCATCTAGTTATATAATAGTTCCAGCGCGATTATGTCACCATCGCCGGTATAAGTGTTACGTAATATATGCCCTCTCACTTCTTGGACTTAACCTAACATAGTGTACAAAGAAAAATTTAAAATCGCGTCTTTATTAAAACAAAATATTTATTCAAAAATTCAAAATGGCAACTTCATTTAGACAAATTTAAAAAAGGAGGGGTTCCTTTGGTTTGGTGTGCTCATAGCGTACTACTTGTAAAATATTTGAAAGATGCTTCAAGAATTAGGGGTAAAGAAGCTAGCACTGAAAACTACATACATACATGTTCCAACTAGTTCTATTCAGTCGGAAGCAATACAGCAAGTTTTATGTGAAGAAGCGACCATTGCACCAACTCAAAGTAAAAATTTGGACCTAGACCAAGAGCAACTTCCTTAACACGAATATCCAAACGATAAGAAAGAAGAGCCACAAGAAAATTAAATGAATATTCAGAAATTTCTTCAGTCACCTAATGAGAAACACCAAGTTCAAGATATTGAAAATTTAAATAGTGATGTCAAATATATGTCTACTGTAACAGATGTTGGCTTTTAAAAAAGATTAAATTTAATATTTATTTAATATTCGATATAATAAATACTATTGAAATTTTTAATTATTGCACTGTTAGCAAAGTTCTTTATTTTTCGTTCAATTTTGATTAGTTTACTATAAATAATTCATTTATTTTTACAATGACAATAGATCAAAACATTTCATCGTATATGGAATAAAACGCAAATGATTTCATAACTAATATATTGCAATAAACTGTCCATTTATCGGCTTTCGTTCTTCAAAACATTAAAATAACATTGTGTACTATATATCTAGAATTTATTGAAATTATTTTATCATCCCCTTTCAACACTCTATACCAAAGCTACTCATCATGTTATGCAAAGCAAACAAACAAACACGAATCATTTTTAGCTGTACTTTTAACGGAAAGTTTTGTAAAGAGTAAATTTCAGTATTTTGCCAAAAAATGTTTGTAAAATATCAAAATTATATAGTAAAGATTGCATTGAGATGATATAAGTACAATACATAGATCTTGGTTAGAGATATATCTTCAGTGTTAAGAAATTGTTTCTATCATAATATACCTAAAATATGACGTATATACTTGAGAGAAATTATGATTTATCAAATTTTAAAAATCCATTAATTTCGAAATTCTCCTAATGTGCAGTCAAATTGCCACAACTGGGGCCCTAGGGACCCAGATGAGAAGCACTGCTCTATACAGTTGTCAGATACAATAAAATGATTATGTTAGCATTCTTTGATAGGTAGGGTTGCTTTTGACTCTCCCCTTATCTCATAAGCCATTATATGTTACATTTTTCGATTTTGTTTACTGTAGGTTAACAGAATAAA
Source organism: Schmidtea mediterranea (assembly GCA_022537955.1). Classification (NCBI taxonomy): domain Eukaryota; kingdom Metazoa; phylum Platyhelminthes; order Tricladida; family Dugesiidae; genus Schmidtea; species Schmidtea mediterranea. The sequence goes on along the minus strand of CM039680.1, from coordinate 201,538,399 downwards.
ATAAGAAAAATTAAAACTTAAAATATGAAAAATAGACAATACCGTAAAAATTTTAAAAAATACAATTGGCAACTTTATTTGGAATCGTCGAAATTATCAATGAATTCGGATCGGAATTATTAATTATTGTAATTTGCAAATTTTGCCCTTAGATAACTCACAATTACGTACGAAATTGCTACATTTGTGCAGTGAAGGATTTTCACTCTCCAAGAATCCCACTGTCGACTGAATCCAAATTTCGTTTTCATTAAAACAAAGATTAAGATTCAAATTTTCCATCACAGAGAAATGTCACGATATGAATTATTAATTTGAAATAATTTGTTGCTTTTGACTTTTATTTTCATTGAAATTTTGGATATTGCAAATGGAATAGTCAACAAACTGTGATCAAGATATTCAGAAACATTTTTAATCAATTTAATTAAAAAATTTCTAAAATTAAAAAAAATAGATTCTTTAAAAAAAGAAAATTCATTGTTAAGTTTGACACTTGATGAATAGAAAAGTTTCAAAAATCGTCGTTATTTGAACATTAATGTACATTATTCAAATGGAAGCCACGATAACCTAGGTCACATCAGAATTTATGATAATTGTTCTGTTGAAGTTTTAAATAATCTACTTCAACAAAAGCTTTCCAGTTTTAAAATCAACTTAAGTGATATTTGGTCAGGAACAACCGATGGTGTAGCTACTATAAAAAAAATTGGGAGGGAGTCATCATTTATAGTCCACCAACTATGTTTTAATCATGGCACCGAACTAACAATTTATGACATTATTTACAAAAAAAAAATATCAAAACCCCAAAAAACAATTTTGAAAATTATTTTTAGAGTTTTCTTCTGCAAAAGAGTCTGATGAGGATTTAGACATAGAAAACTATAACGAGGATGCTGGATTATTGAATATGAAAATATGAAAATCACACAGCTACCAGCCTGATAGTACCAGTGACAATAATGACATGGAAAGACTTCTGGGACAAAAGATTTCTCAAATTACATTATGAACAATTATTCTGTAAATATCTGTTTATTTGGTTAATTTTATTGACTCGCATGCTCCATGTAAGGCGTTGTCCTGATGTAAAGATAAAAATGTATTTTTAATGTATTATTTATAATATAATCTATTAAAATTATTATATTATAAATATCAAAATATAATAATTAAATAATATGAACAAATCCGAAAGATTTACATGGTCTTGGTCTATTAGAAACACTTACAAAAACAGTAAATAATTCAAAGAAAGAAACTCAAATTTGTCTATCTAAATAATTGGCCTTTTTCCTTAAAAAAACAATATAAAAAAGATTCCACGCGAGGTCTTATAGAATATTTGGTGTTAATGATTTATGGTAAATGGACTTGATGAAAATCATTCAATTTTCAAAAAAAAAATTAATAAAAGATACAAACATCTTTTGACATATATAGATGTATTTTATTCGTTCTCGTGAATATTTATATAATTAATTATTTTTAAAAAGAAAGTGCTTTCTTTTATTCAAATGAAACTCGAATTCTTTTAATGAAGCAATTGATAATTTTAATTTTATATAACACTAAATTTATAATTTCACAATTCAAAGATCATTAATTATATAAATAAATTATAATAATAATGATAATATAAGTATACAACGAAGATTCCTTGGTAGCAGTATAAATTAATGTATCAGATAAGTTTTTCTTAGACGACTTATTTCGACTGCAGCAATTATAAGTGATTAATATGTAATTAAAATTTATGTTACATAGAGAAAATAAATGTGATCTTTAATCGTAATGAAAATAAATGAAATGTTAAAAATATAGAAAATATTATTTCGATATATTTTATGTAGATTTACAGTATTTACAGTATTTAATTTATTAAATTTATGCTTTTTTAAAATCTATTTTATCCAATTACCTTAAAGTGTTTAACAATTTTTTTAAAATAATTTTATATATTTAATAAACATACTGGCAAATCGAAAAACGACACATTCATTTCTGAATGTCGACGTTGTTGATTAATTTTCCGGAAAAATCTCGTCGTTTTATAAAGAATCGATTGTTGAGTTTTACACTGAAATATTAATATAATGTTTTAATAAAACAAAAATCAACTGGTTAAAAAAAACTTATAATTTGAATTAGAAATTAAAAGTTTTTATTAGTTAAAACAAAATAAAATAATTAAGTCTCATGGAAAGATTAATAATAAGTGTATTCAATATATTGAAAGAAAGTCGTGTTAATGTCCATGGATTTTTACGACACCGGAACACATATTTTTATTTAATATATTTATATATTAATTATTTTTGTCATTAAAAATATGTGTAACTTTTGTATTTGACATCCTTATGTAAATAATTGAGCAGCATATGATTTTTTTAAGTAGACTTCTTATTTTTAGGTTTCCCTTTAAACCGGCTTCTTTTTCGTTTAAATTTCTTTGTTTAGTAAAATGACAATATTGAAATGTTTTAAAACGATTCAAGTTTATTGGAATCATATAATAATTTCAATTTATTCATTTATTTTTGATTTTGATCATCATTCAGAAGTGTTAAAATTAATAATTAAACATTAATTGTGAAAAATAGAGAAAGCTTAAGAAAAAAGAGAAGAAAAATGTTATGAAAATGTCACCAGGAGTGAATTGATATATTTGGAGCCCCCAGTGTTAAACTAAAAAAATTGTCCTGTGTAATTTTGCTTAATTTTTTTTTGTTTATCATTTTTTAATTTGAGAAAATGTTGACACATTTGAAATAGGATAAATAAATAAATTTATAAAAATACTTTGAATAAAACATTTATTCACATCCCTTTTTAAAAAATATTATGGTTTTTTAAATGAACAATTAAAAATAAAATTAAAACTTAATTAACTTTTTCTTCTTTCAATAAAAAATTATTATTTAAAACAAATTCAGGATTACGTATTTTATTTTATTTTTCTTCATTTTATTTATGGTTTTATAATAAAAAATTAAATTTATTATTTTTTGGGTCACATAAGTTTGGGGGCTCTGGTAGGCGCTCCATACATGTATGTCATTTATAAACAAGAAATAATTTGAAATAGATAGTTTTACTAGCAGAAAAATAAATTTTTTGTGTTTTATCAAATGGTGCAAATTAAATATAAATACAGAAAGATACATGTACAAAACAATTAAAAGCCAACATTTATTCAAATTCAAAATAAATAAATTTAAGTGCAAATATACTAAATAAAAATGTAAGAAATCGAAAAACAAATAACAATTGAGAGGATCAAAGGCATTGTCAAGTAGCAAAGACAAAAATAAGTACGAATATAATAATTCTAAATCAATGGGTATCCCTAGGCAACGTTATAACGAAATTAGAAACTAATTAATTAAAATTGTTGTTGGAAAGTTTAGCCAATTAGCGATAAGGCCTGCAAATTGTATGTGATTGATATCATCTCGACTTTATATATAGAAATGAAAAAAAATGCATTCAAATTTTCTATTGTGTTATAATCTAAATTTTACAGAAAGAGCAACAGTGAATATTAGCAATTGTATTAAACTGCCTAAAAGTTAAAAGAAAATTAAGGTGTTAGCAAATTTCCAATAGACGAAAATAATGTTTATAACGAGTAGATTTCAGTTGAAATTGCAATCTCTGTAAATTGAGAAATTCAACATTTTTTGTTTCATTATCGACAAATTAACTTATTGAATTGGGTTTTGTTGTTTTAATATAAGAAACACTTGGAGTCCGAATATAATTTAAGCCCTGCCAAATTAGTTTTAAATTCGAAAATTATATTCTTTCTGTTGAAATGCTTTAACAGGAAAAGAGTTGAATATTTTACTTTGAATAAAAAGTTTGAAATAGATAATAAAAACAATAAGGTTCCGACTTTTAAATTGACTTAGAAAATTACGAATTTATCCCTCTTCTTTTGAAGGAATGAAATGTTACCTAGACGAATTCAAGTATAAAAACTTAAAAATATAAAATCCATTAATATCAAACATTTTAGTGATAGAAATTTACATGGACATTAAGTTTGATGTGTTCTCCTTGATAATTTTCTGCTTTATAATCGGTCCTGTTTCAACGGAAATTTCGCATAAGCAAAATTCAGAATTCGAGACACAAGATAAATTTAATTCTACCAGACTTTTTACAATGACTTCCAATGCTTCAGTTTCTTTACTGATTATGAGGTAGACTGATTTCACGTTTGACTTCCCAATTGATATTGAATCTGTGGGATCTTTGTAATATACTTTGATGACTGATTCACAAGAAGAGCTGGAAAATTCTCCACTGTTGAAAAAGGCTTGAAACGAATTAAATAATATGATTAATCGAAGCGTTTTTTTTTTGATAATTTATATTTCAGAGGTTGAAAAATGAGATTAATTTCTCATAGCCAGTTCATTAATTAGTCTTCTCCATTATTAAAATGAGTGAATAATGAGTAAATAAATAATTAAATAAATTTGGCAACGATTTAATTAAAAGATAACACCAATAAAATATTTTTCTTGTATTTGAAAACCAGAAACATGTAGAACCGTTTTTGCATTTTATGAACAGTTTACATAAAAACATTGTATTCACATGTGAAACGGAGAGAAATTCATCAATTGCGTTTTTGGATTTGTTAATTCAACGCAAAGATAAACAGTATGAGACAGAGATTTATAGAAAACTAACTGATACTGGTCTTTATACTTCTCCAGAAAGCTTTTGTGAATTTAAGTATAAGAGAAATATGGTGAAAGGATTGATTTATCGTTCATGGTCTTTATCTTCTACTTTTGCTAATTCGGTAAAAAGTGTTGATAAATTGGTTGAGTTGTTGATAAAGAATGGATATTCTAAATCATTTTTATTGTTGATGATAAAAGAGACTGTTGATAAATTGATTAAAAATCCTAAGAATCCATGTTTTGGAAAGTATGAGTGTAATTTGTCAAATGGGTGTAAATTGAGTGTTGATCTAAATAATAGTAAAAATGGATATAAAAAAATTGATCCTAAATATGTGTTAGTATTGTTAGTATCGAACATATTAACGACATTTTAAGAATATTTAAACGTTTTTAAAGAGCCAAAATCTTTTATTTTAGATATAAACACTTTCAAAATTAAAGTTTACTCATATTTACAACTTTAATTACCAATTCATATTTTTAAAAACTCTACATTTACTATTTACATTTTTAAACAAAACATTTAAAATTTTCAATATTTTTAAACTATTATTATTCCATTACAAAAAACCAAATTTCCAAATAAAAGTCTTTTTTTTATTTTCATCTTTTCACAAATTCTATTTTCATATTTCCCGGCCTTAATTTTAATTATTGTTGTTACTTGGAGAAAAGACCCAAATTTTGAATCCATTCTCCAAATTACTAAACTACATGGGTCTAAGGGAACAGACTAACCAAATTCTCAACAATTATTATTATTATTATTATTATTATTATTATTATTATTATTATTATTATTATTATTATTATTATTATTATTATTATTATTATTATTATATAACGATATATATTTTTGAACTGCTTAAATCTGAATCTGTAATGAAATTCAATTAGAAAGTGCCATCCACGATATCTGATCAGCTGTTTCAAACAAATGAAGAATGTTTTGTCTGTAGCGCTTTTCTAATTATCTCTATGATAAAAGTCAATTCTACTTTTCATGTTTCAAGAAATAATTAGACGCTTATTGTAATTTGCATATGAATTAACGTATTTCTTAGCCTCGACAAATTTTTTGTCATATTTTTTTTCCTAGCAGAAAGGAATAATTAACGAAATTTTGAACCAAAACTTTGCATGTCCTCAGATCTGGAGATTTGCAAAGAAATTAAGAAATTTGTTTGATAAAGTAAAAATTTATTAGATATTTTTCAAATTTTCTTGTTAAATGGAATTTTAAAAGGTTAAAGAGAAAATTTATGTGTCAATCTTTTTTACAATTAATCTTATTTTAATATTTTATCCTTTTTATAATTTTAGTACTATGAGAAGTACAATTAGAAAACTTTCGGTAATAGAGAGAAATTGGGGGGATTAAAATTTATAGATTAAAAATGAACGATTAGGGAGAAGCTTTAATTAAAGCTGTTCAAGAATTCCAAATCATATGGAATTTAAAGATAAAAACTGTTAATGAGCGTTTGGACTTGTTGATTGATTCAATATAAAACATTTAATTAATTTATTTTTACTATTCTTATTATTTTTATTATTAATTATTTATTGTAAATATTTTTATTTTTACTAATTTTATTTTAAATTTTTTATTTTTTTGATCAATTTGATCTATCATTTGTAATCTATATTTTTTAATCCCACATTTACTGAAGAAATATGCCGATAAACTACATTAATTATGGCAGTTATTTAAAAACTCACATTTTTATAGAATAAGAGTATGAGCTTTTATTGTTTTTGACAAACTTTGATGGCATTGGAATAAGAATTAAATTAAGAACAAATATTTGGAAAACATATTTTTCTTGAAAATCAATTATTTAAAAAATAATTGCTAATTTAAATTATTGTTAAATATTTACATTTGTTTAATGGAAGTTTAATTGGATTTTTACAAAACTCATTAGTAATTAATTTCTAGAAAACTGTAAATACTGATGTAAAAAAGCTTATTCAATTTGACCGGTCACTCTTTCACCTCCCACCGATAAAATCCACCTAAATTAGCAAACACATAATCGGCTCAAATTAATTACACCGTGTAGCTCAGTATAAGAAGAATAAATAAAATAGGATTTACCCTCTCGTTAAAATAGTGGTGGAACGCTGCGCAAATATTTTCTGTCGTATTGTGTAATGTATCTCATACCCACTATCAACGACGCCCGTAATTGAAGGTGGGCGTTAAAAGAATTTTAAGTTAATTGAACCGAATCTAACGTTAAACAATGAATAACAACCTCTTGTAACATCACCAACGTTGCATAGCAACGGGTAACAAGTGGACAGGGTAGATAAAGTGTATTTCTGGGTTATCCAAGGCTAAAGAGCTGTAAGCCACCAAAAGATAAATTGAGAGATGTAATTTAGTTATCATTTTTGTGTTACTAAGAATAAATTCAATATTTGGTTGAAATTATTAATTTAGAATTAAATTAAGGAATGAGGTCAAAAATGAACCAAGACTCATTTTTAGGTTAAAAAATGAAACTCAGTATGATTGTTCTAAGATAGATGACTACACCAAATTCTGTTTTTAAACGGTTTTGATTAAACACGGTTTAGAAAAAAATTGATTCCGTTTATACACGATTTCATTCGATTTAGCACGATAAAAAAAAGCTATTTGATTGAAATTTCAAGAAAAATATTTTTATTAACCGTAATCTTTTAGAAATTTAATTAGTAAATTCCCCTTTCTAATTTATTTTCACAGCAGCTTAAATATAGATTTTAGTCTTTTCAATAATATTTCAATAATAAAATGCAATTGGAATGTGATAATGACGTACAAAATATTTTGAGTTCTGATAGCAATTTTGAACCAGTCTTACACAAGCGATCGCGTATGATATCCGATGATGATAACGAAGAGCTATGCTATTTTCATCCTTTAACTTTTGTTTATTAATTTATATTGATTTCTTTTACGAGTTTTCAGTTCATGAACTTCTATAACTTTATTTTATGTTACTTTTACTTTAAAATTTTAATTGTCTTTTGTTTTTATGAAGTAAACTACATAAAAATGTACATAAAAATTTAATTTGGCTTTTATAAAGTTTTTTTGTACAAATCATTTTATTTTAACTATTTCTTACAGAGTTGAAGGATATGGAACTAATCCTCTTTTTTCTATGTACTTCTTGTCTTTGTTTGCACGGCATTTTTTACATGGTTTTGTCTAGAACGCATCTACTGTGTTAAAACAGAATTAGATGTATATTAGTTTTAGAAAATCAAAGAATCGACTATTTATTATCTAACAAAGATTTGAGGCTTAAATTCGTATGCAACAGTTATGTTTCTCATTTCAAAAAATATAACCTTTCATGAATAGATGTCAAAAACGTTTTTATTCTATCTCGAAAAATAGGTATTTTTACGTTTTTTATTTTTTGCAAGCAACAACAAAACTAAAAATAGATCTTACATTTTTTGATACTCATATTATATTTAGTCTTAATAGAAAATTTAAAGGAAAAAAAATTAGCAACATTGAGTAATAAAATTTCAATGATGTCTGGATTATTCTTAAAAAAATTTGACATTTTGTTATATCGGTTATCATTGAAACTTTAATAATGGTATGTAGCGTTAAATAAAGTTACTATTGAATATTTGTTTATAGCTTGATTTGCTTTGTTTAATAATTTAATTACGCCAACATTGCAAATAAGTATACTATTTATTTATGAGTTGCCTAAAAGTACTCCGACGTTTTTAAATGTTATTAATTAAAATTTCAACGTTTTTAAACATTTTCTTTCAAGGTTGGTGAGTTGAACAAATATAATGGCTTAGTAATTTTAAGGAACTCATTTTGAAACATTGATTATGAATTCCAGAAGTTTGTTAAATGTCTGGCTAACATTAATTATTATCTAAACTTATTACACAGTGATTAAGTTCTCAACCGACAATAATCCAACAGCCTAAGATAATCTGAATGAATTTTGCAAAGAGATTGAATTGTTTATCTCAATATTCCTATTGGACAATAATAAGACAAAAATATTTAGAATTATTTAAACAATAATTACTGCTAGTAATATTGGTGGGTTACTGGGTATTATTGTTTGTTTTAATCTTACTGTGGTTGCCCAGGTAACGTCATATAAATATTTCTTTACTGTGTTCGAGTGGGTAGATCGTCCGCAAAAAGTGAGCGCTATTACTAATGCTGTAATTGACCGAACGATCTCCGGGTCCAACGAGCTGTCGATAGAAGACGTGTGCTCGCTTTTGATTTTTGGTCCCCTTATATTGTTTGTACTCATAATTTTCGCGCAAGCTTCTCGTTCAGGCGATGCAATCTCCTCATACTACCTCTGTGGGTTGACACTTATCAAATCCTTGAAAATATCGTTTTAAATCATAAGAAATATATATTTTATAAAATAAACACATTTTATGAGTGAATTAGGCATTATTTAATAATCGAGCGGCTCGACGTTTAGCCCGCTCCTTTCGCCCAGGTCGGTAGCTATTTGCCTTTGGAGTAACCTTTGGATCCGTGTCCGTCGTCTCTCGGTAGGCCAGCTGGGCAGGGGCAAAGACAAGGGGGTAAGTTACTGCTGCCCCTTCCTGGCAGGCCGACAATGCGACCTCCAGTCCCCTTATCTGTGTCCGCAAGCTTTGATTCAACTGTCTTTCATCCGCCCATCCCTTTTGGGCTGCAGTAAGTCTCTGATAAAGGAGTTTTACTTTCTTCGGTTCCAACCAAGAGGCTTTGGTTTGTTGTATTTCCCTGGAAATCTCGCTAAGTTGAGTATAAAAGTCCTTGTTGAGTTTACGAGAATGTTCTAGTTCCCTTTGCAGAATTTCCAGAGATCCCATCTCTGCAAAACAATGGCATTAACTTAGAATCCGCGAATCGTAAATTATTTAAATGTTCATCCAAATCGTTATGATATTAAATTATACAACAAAATTCAAAAACATAAGAAAAACAAAACGGCTAATTATTTATTAACAATGACGTTTAGTCTCATTAAAGTCACTATAGAGTTTCCATGTTGGGTTTACAAACGAGAATCGGGGTTTTGAGGTTGCCCTTCCACATTCTCGTCCGTGGTCGGCTGAGTGAACGGGTATCCGTAGTACATAAAGACCGGTCTCTTTGTATTTCGGGTAGGCCTGGAGCTGGGCGGTGGCATATAATTGTAGTAATCCGCGATATCATCTTCTACGTTTGCCAGGCATTGTCTGGCCCAGATCACATGGGAGTCGACCCGGTGTTGATGGTCTTCGAGGCGTACCAGAAGAGCTCGGGCCCGATCATGAATTTCTTGGGCCGGACTCGGGCCACCCAATTGTCCGCTCTGCATGTGTTGTCTATTGGTATTTTCCATCGAGGGTAATTTTCTCCTGGGTTTCTCTTGGTTGGGGCACATCGGGGTATTTTTCCCGCCAAACGCGTCTCCAAGCCTGCCGCCACTGATCGGCAGCGTGCGTGGGGACATAAACAAGGGTTCTTGAGGCATCTACAATACGATTATATTAATCATTTAAATTATTGGGTCATCTGATTTGTACTAAATTAGAGGAAATAACTAGATCAACTTAATTAATCATATGATGATGGTCGGCATTAAGGGACAGGAGTACGATACGCTTTGTGATTGGCATGAAGTTATGAGCTCGCTAGTCGAACATGCACTATTAATAGAAAAACTTTAGCGGTCATTATAGATTATTCCACTTGTTATCCCCATTAGCCAAAATCTCGTATCAATCTTGTAAATCTATTGAGGTAAAATTCGAAATGGTAATATATTTGCAAACAAAGATTCGATATTCCAAATGTATACAGGAGTATATTTGGTTAGATTCTCCCGGACAGTCTAAAAATTATATTCAATTCATAAGGTGTATTCGAATCTATTTAATTTATAAATAAAACCTGAATTTTACGTTTATCGCACTTAATTACGGGGTTGGGAGCGGTCTTGATTTCGTGTCGGAATTCGTCTTGTTCTTTGTCAAATTTCGGTATGACACTTAGAATAGTAAAATAACAAGAAAATGCTTCTCATGCTGCCTGCTTGAACGGTCGTCTGTTTAAAAAACAAAATCTCTCTTCTAAAATAAATTACTACCAATTATTACCCACCAAAGAGTCTATTGTAAATAATTCTAAACCAAACGAGCACTTACCCACAGATGATTTAAAAATACTGCGACAAAATGATTAACTAATTTATTATTTATCGGTAGCTAAAGATTTTATTCTACAATAAAAAAATGAACAATTTATTATTTATTAACAATCAAAGATTTGTTGTAGTTAAAATTAAAGGGTTTGCTCTAATTAGAATTTTCTTAAAACCACTTATTCAAAAACGTTGACATGATGCGAATAAAATGATCGAAATGAAAAAAAGCTTGGTGGATAAATCAAACGATTGCAAACCCGCTATAGAATGTAACTGAATGAGATCTGAGTATGACCTAGTTTCTGCCATGGAACGGATGACGGATTTGGTGGACAATTTATCGTAAAAGTTCCTAAAAACCAATATTTCGTTAAGATTCTACGGAAAATGCTGTTAAGTAAAGTTATTTAGGTATTTATAATAAAAAAAAAATTTTAAAATGAAAATTTACTTGGGACACCCGGGTTACAGTCCATCGAAGTAATTCCAGTCATGGTGCGGGTTGAGGCACTCCTACCTAATGGGTTTGACGGTTGTTGCATTTAAGAAGATTTTTAAAACTGACTATTTCGAGTTTGTCAACTTCATATATTAATCAGGCAAGAGTGCATGTCGTGGTAGTTGTGCATTCGTCGGTCGCTGCTGTTGGCATTAGATACATCGTTATCTAATGTGTGCGATATATTCATCATTGATTTCATGGGTTGCTGTCAGAATCGAAATGGGTGTGTGGAGCGAACAACAATATTATCGATTAACCTTAATATGAATGTCTAGTACGATAAATTATCGATTCATGTAGGCAGAGGTATTTAACAAGATTCCTGATTCCCTCGCATTACTTACTTTCACAATTGTCAGGTTTATATGTAATTTATTTCAGTTAAGTCGTTACCACCGTAAGCTTTGATTTTTAATTGTATCCTACTAATTTTATTCTTTATCCCTTCAGGAATTCAACTCTAGGACAAATGTCAGTGAAAGAAATTATTCTTTGAATTAAACTCTCGGGGAACTTGTCATATCAAGTAAGTATTTTCAATTTATCATTTGTGTTCGGGTCAAATGGTGAAGCAGGGTTATCGTTGGATATTGATTTTAGATATTGATGAATGATTAGCGCGAACATTCGTTTAGCCTGGCTCGGTGGATTTTCTAGAGAAGCAAGACATAATGATCACAGGTATTAGTGGACAATTAGGGTCGTTTATTTTAACAATATATATATTATAATATACTTATTTTTCTCTTCTATTAGGGTCGTTCTGTAGTAGGTTGGGTATGCCGGATAATGTTTGCTAAGCTGTCAGTTGTACTCTATTTAAAAAATAGTACGATTTGATTTTTTATTGAAATTATTAATTTTTTTTTGGATCCTTTAGTACTATTTCCCAGTTGTCGAGTTGGGATTCTCAGCTACAAGACTCTTGACTACGATTTCGGTTTATTTATTTTAATAAATTCTTTAGTGATATAACTAGTTGTTGATTTTTACAGCTTAGAAAAAAAAATGGGATGTAGTCTTGGCTTATCTCCTGACTAAGGCTATAATTTGGTAGTTACTGTTATAATATTGATTTGGAATTTCAATTTGTAAATAGAATCTAATGTGAGTTCGTCTTATTTATTTGACTTTGCGTTTTATATTTACTGAAAGTTTTAGTTTTGCACTTTATATTTAACGAAATCTTAACAAAATCATTTTTAGGTTAGCCCTAATCCTATATGTTCTACACTTTCTTTGGGTTTTATTGATTTTTGTACCACTTCGACGTCATATACTATTCGCATTACCTATTTAATACTATTTGCGGAATCTCGCAGGGTTTAATTGGCTATGATATTTAAATTGACTGCTTTCTTATTAAGGGTTTGGTATATTTTAAATTATTAAATCAGTTTAGTTCCAAACATCACATCGAGAGTTTTAGCTACTAAATGTTATTTTATGGCTCCTCTCTTGAGTCTATTTTAATCAGTATCGGGATTGTAATGACACTCATATTTAAGAGGCTTTCATTGTCTTTTATAAAAAACATTTTGGATCTATAACAACTATATTATTGCATCCTCCCACTTCCGACCTTAACTTAGGAATTTTTTCCTCAATGAGTGTTCATCATTTCGCCTGAAATTTACGTTTACTCAAAGAACATTTATTGACTCTCGATATGACATTAGCAATTTATAATTGTTGCGGAATTAATTTGAGTAATTGGAACTATCTATATCGAATTAAAAATCTTGCAATGTCGAAAGTTCCTAACGGTTATTTTATTGACGTTTGTTCGAAGCAACAACTTAAAAGTTTACGTTTCATTTTACTTAAGAATATGCCTGTTGAGGTTATAACGCCTACTTGAATCTATAATTTTATTTAGATTCGTGACTCTAACTTAAATTTATCAATTATTAAGAGTTTATGGCAACCGCTCAATATTTATGATTACTCTAATCTCATATCAATAACTTAAAATTTATGATTATAATAAATTCATAGTAATAGTTTGAATCTATAGTTAAATTTTAAATTTATAACAACGATTTCATTTTATATTCCCGTCACCTTTCCCCTGGTTGGCCTTAGGAGCCTTGTGTTTATATAATAGTTAATGAGTACCCACTGGACTACTCGTGTAGTAATTTTGAGCCGTGTGTAAGATAGTTTAGGTCGAGTTTAAAGAAATCGAGAGACGATGAAATAGCCAAAAGACCACTTCCTTATCCCTCCCTTCTTCTATACGGGTAATATTGACGTTCCGACCCCTGCGTTCCGCACGCCGGAGTCTTCACGGGCACGAATCATTGGCGATATTCCACGCACTTACACGAATTCGAATAATATGTCGGATTTTATTAACTTGTGATGTGTCTTTGGCTGTGGGCCGGAAAAATTTCGACAAATATAAAACAAAGTTTTTATGCGTTTAAAATATTTTATTAAAATAACAATATAAATTACCCAATCCAAGCATAACAAATTTATCATAAAACATCACCTTCCACACGCCGACACCCAAGCAGAGCTCAATCGAGGTTGCGAGGATGCGACGTGGAGAGAACTTTGAAATAAACAAAACTTTCATTCACTTCGTAACAAAACTAAGAATAATTTTCAAGTTTCAAAAACTGATTTAACGATTAAACGATTAAAATTGTGTAAAAATGAATCGGTATATATACCTATTGTACGACCCTAACCTTGCGTGTTCTTTTTGATTTAGTAAAACAAATTTTGACCTTGGAATTTTCTGGTATATTCTAATCTTTAATTTTATTATTTTGAGATTTTATTTGACAATTTTTTCTTTAGATTTTCAATTGAATTATTTCTAATTCAAATTATTTGATTTTTATTTCATTTTCATGAAATTTCTCATTTTTTATTAAATTGTCAAATTTGGTCAAAATCATGGGGTTTTCGTGTTATGTCTATATTTATTTTGTGCGGATCTTGTTGAATTTTGTTATTATTTTAATTTATTTTTGTGTTTATGATTTTATATTTTATTGTCTTCTCTCTTATATTTTGATAGGGTTAATTGATGTTTTAATAGGTTTGAATTTAAATCTGCATGTTATATTTGCATGTGTGTTACCGATTCATTAAAACGTTTACAAGGCCGTTTGTGTTCTGGCCCAACAATATTACAAAATCGACTGTTGAAAATACCTAGATTTAGCAAACGATGTGAAAGATCTGTATGAGTATAATTAAACAGAAGAGTTAATTCTCATGTAAAAAACATGTAAAAATCTTTAATAAAATTATAATAATAAATTTAAAAAGAACATAAATACGTTTAAAGTTGAATTATGGAATAATTAAATTACTTGATTGTAAAATTAATAATTAAAAATGTTTGAAATTTAAAAGTATAGAATATTTATTGAATGCTTGCATATTAATGTTCTCTTTTTAATTGTTAACTCAAGCTAAAATATGCTAAAAATAAATACTAAAACTATTTATGATAAAAAAACGGATATTGTTGTTTAAATATTGAATTTGTTGGTAAATATTTATGGACATTATCAATTTGCGAAATCAAACAACTAATGACCTACTTGATAATTGAAATAGAGATCCTAAAGCACAAACTCACAATGTCAAAGTTGATTGTATTTTTAAAGCACTATTCTAACAATGAAGAAATTTCTGCTAAAGAAGAATTTGAATAAAACATAGAAAACGAGTAGAATGGTTACAGCAATTTAATATTTTACAAGAATTCTGAAAATGAGTGCCAAAATTTATACAGCTTGTATTATACTTACTAAATTTATTTTTTCCCCTAATCAAATAATGATTAAGATTATTAATTTATTTCCTTCTAATACACAGAATTTTACTTTACTGCCGAATTCCCTGATCTTTATCTCAGCAGTATTAGTATTATTAGTGTTATTGTAAGTCTTTGTACTTCTCATCGTAACAATTTGAAGGAGACTTTTCTTTTGCTAATGCATATAAAAGATAGGAGCGCAAAGATTTACTCACCACGGATGAATACACATTCATTAAAATGATGAATTGAAAAAATTCATTAGTAAATAGGTTATGAAAAGTCCTACAATTTTTCGTATATCTGATTGAATAAAACAAATCCCGGATTTTTCTATGAAATCTTGCAATTACATTTTCATCAATCGAATTGCGATGATCTTATTCAGCGCATTTACAGAATTGAGTTCAAAAGAAAGGAAAATTAATTTTACTAATTTATACGAAAACATAAAGTGAGTTCCACCTAAATCTAATATATTTATGACAGTTTATTTTTTTATATTATAGATCAGTTAGTGATAAAATAGAAGTCAAAATTAAATTTAATTATGAAATATTTTTTAAAAAGTTTATTTCTAATAATAATATTAACAATAATAATAATAATAATAATAATAATAATAATAATAATAATTAATATTAATATTATTATTAATATTAATATTATTATTAATATTAATATTATTATTAATATTATTATTATTAATATTATTATTATTATTATTATTATCATTATTATTATTATTACTATTATTATTATTATTATTATTATTATTATTAATATTATTATTATTATTATTATTATTATTATTATTATTATTATTATTATTATTATTATTATTATTATTATTATTATTATTATTATTATTATTATTATTATTATTATTATTATTATTATCATTGAAATAAATTCATCATTAGCAATCAAAGGTGAAAGTTTTTACGCCAATTACCATCAGATAAATTAACAGTTTTCGAGAATGCAATTTTGCGCGGACAATTAATGCATTTTGTTCTCACTAGTTCTCAGGTTATTTTTCAGATGTTCAAGGAAAATTGTTGAAAAATATCTCAGATTATTACTAAAAATTTTCAATGTCAAATAAAAGAATTTTAAATAATGCATGAATAAAATAAAATAAGTGTTTTACAATTTAATTTTTGTGTTCATTTAAGAAAAGTTTAAATAAATTTGTTATGTCGAGCTTTATTCAATAACAACTCTTATAATACAATTTTTTGAGTAAATTCGTCTTTATAACAAAAGGAATAACTGAAAATAATGAAAATTCAGTGAAATTTATGCATCAGCCATTTTAATGACTTTTTAGCTTTTTAAGAGTACAAATATGCGATTTTTCGGATTTATTTCTTAAAATGCAAGTTAAGTTAACTTTAAACCAAAAATTATAATATAATGATTTATAGAGTTTTTATTCCTCTGAACATTAACTCTATCATAACTCTAACCACATCACCGGCCTACACCAATACTATGGGCAGATAAAAAGTTATATTAAAATTATATTTTTCACTCAATTTACATTTCTAAAAAGGTTTTGAAAATTTTTTATTTTTTTAATTTCAATAATATTTGATGGTTTAACGGGTACTGGATTGATTTGAGACGCCATGTTGTGCTCTAACAAATTGAATCTCGCCCCTTATATAATTGAGATAATGTCCATCAGATTTCAAGATATCTTCGTAAGGTGATTCAACTAAAATTAGAATTTTTAGAATAAACTTGATAAGATATTTGTAGTTAATTTCTGACTCAGATTATGATTTATTGCCGTGCAGAACCTGACTATTGTATACAAATTCTCGCTCTTCGGGAAATATAGAAAATATATTCTGACCCTTTAATTTCAAATTCTTAACAAATTCACCAGATTTTGTTTTAATCTTTATAATTTTGGCATTGATCCGACAAATTGAAACTTCAAATTCTTTTGGATAGAGAGATATGCCTAGAATAGCTTCATCTCAATCGAAAAAGGTTTCTGCTTACTCGACAAAAAACCAAGACTCCTTTCTATTTTAGATTTAAGCTGTTCGTAAGTTTCATTGTTTGATACTACAAATGAATAAATATCACTATTTTCGTCAAATTCCCGTAAGCAATCACCTTGCATATTTGGGAAATTGACAAGATGCTTCACAGCTTCTTCATGGATTGGAAATGAAATTGAAAAATCACATATTGTCCGTAAGCGGTGAATGGTTGGAACAAGCAGATTGTTAGTTGTTAAAATTTAATTATCAATTCTTGTATAAGAAAATATATTATTATTTTAATTACTTCACTCCAAATTTTAATTGCACACTTTTAAAAATACACAATTCCAAATTTTCTACCTTTCAATTACATTTTTAATTAAACTGTTTTTAAATCTCTAGTTTACATTACACATTTACATTTACAAACACACTTTACAGTTCAAACTTTACATTTAAATTTGACTAATTTACATCTTACATATAAAGTTTTTCAAGCAAAGTCAATTAGATCGACAAATTTCAAAATTACACACAATTTTTAAAAGAAGCTTTTTTGGAAAATGGCAATTGATTGCAAGTGATAATTCACATTAAAACGTTTACAGCACTTAATAAAGTTCTGCATTGGAAGTCCTTGTAAATTTGAAATATGTTGGCTAGCAAAGGACATAGTTGATGGGGAAGCAGTGCGTTGTTGATTAGTTGGCTGAGACTGATGTTGCTGATTTGGTGCTGAACGATCGCCTTAACTACTGTAGCCATTGACTAAAGGGGATTAATTTTATTTAAAAGACCCACTGGAACGACCCCTAACAAATAATTAATCATTATAATTTACTAATTAGACTTTAATATGTATAATGAATATCATGTCATTTTATTTAAATATATACTTTTTAGCTTTTTTAAAATTTTTCTATTACCAAAATTGTCGGGAAATTTTTTGAATGTAATTGAAGTAATGTTTTCCAAATTTTGTAACTTCGATCAATCTTTTAATCAATTTTTGAAAGCCCAAAAATATTTAAATTTAATTTTTCAATTAAAACATTTTCCATAATTTCCGGTAATCTTTCGTAGTTTCCCAAATTTCTAAAAAGATTAAATATCGGAATTTTATGAAATAAATTATAATCTTTACTCCTCTCCTACTCATGGAAAAGTGAAATTTGATAAAATGCATGAAATATTTTCAATTTGCATAGTTCATTTTTAAAAATGTCCGTAACAAATGATTGTTAACTATTAATTTTCTCTCTCTGTAAATATTTTTTATTATAGGGTTTTTGTATGTGTTGTATGATTATTTGTAATTTTTTCACACCAAAATTATTTTTCTGCTCTTCTGTGAATGAAATTTAATAATTTCTTTGCTGTCATCGTGTTTATAGATTTCAAGTCTTGCTTAGATGGTATTAAAATCTTGATTATGAATATTTATGTCATGGGTGAAATGTCAAATACATTGGAATGACTACGATCATCTCCGTTCTCAAGTTCTTGATTACTGTAGACTGTAAGAATTGATTAAATCAATGAACACAATGGTTGTCTGAAATTTGTGTTTATTGGTGGATTTCAAGTTTTACTAAGATTATGTAGGGATCTTGGTTATAAATATATATGAATGTCATGGGTGCAATGCCACATACATTGGAATGATTGCCCGTAATTTCTGCTCTCAGGTTCTTGGCCACAGTCGACTTAGGGAATCTATTGATATTAGTATATGCAATTTTGTGCTACATAATAAAAATAAATGTAAAATATTTTTATTTAAGAATTTAAAAATATTTTATTAAAGTTAATTAAAACTTTGTTAAAATTTCGATTTTATAACATTTTATTAAATATATTTTTAAGACATAATAATATTTTATAGAAAATTTGACTATGAATCAGATTTATATAAGGTATTCAAGAATTCTCGACCCTATATATATATATATCAACTCCATCTGTAAGATACACGCTGTTTAATGTACAACTTTATATAGAGGACAGTTTTATTTAAAAATATATAAAGAAAAGGTCTTAAAATAGTATTTTCTGTGTTATAGAGTACACGCTTATAAAATACATGATAATAGTACAATTTTTTTTACAAAAAAACACAAATGGAGTACATAATAGAGTCAGTTTACCGTATTTAATTTTCTTTTCTTTAAATCAACTTTTTCAAATTTATCTCAATACTTGTATTTGTACATCGTATTTAATTTTACAGGTTTTCGTCCCGATTATATCACCATAAATCATAACAATATCGCAAAATAGCTTAGTTGATATATTTTTTTAAATCGTGTTGAATCTCACGGGCCGCTAGTTAGACAACCATGTCTTAAGTAGTTACATTTTTATATTATATATTTTAGAGTTTCTGTAAACTCTTTAGAAACCATCTAAAAATCCATTCGATGATTTAAATAATTTACTAGATAATTTGTAAATGTAAATATATTGTTAAAATATTCTGAAAAATGGCGCATTTTGAGATAAATGTAAATTAAAAACTTTAAAATGTTTTGAATGTTTTTAAATAGTTAAAAGATGTTAAATCATGTTTATGTATTGTTTTTAAAAAAAAAATTTTTTTTAATATTATTAAAATAATTGAATTTCTAAATTACATTATTTTTTAAAAAATTATAATATTTATATAAATAACATTTTAAATTAATTAAAAGTATTTGAATATTTTTTAAATATTTATTTATTACAAAATTAAATTAATATAAAAAAAATAATTTGTTTAAATTAAAAGTTAATTCATAATATTTTTAGTTGGTTTTGTGTACCTGAAGATGACAGTTATACTGTCGAAATATATCGTACGAAAAGTTTTTTATTGGCGTTATCTTTTAATTAAATTGTTGGCAAATTTATTTAATTATTTATTTAAAAGTTCATTATACTTTGTTATTTTATTTCGTTATTTTTGATGGTTTTGCTACCTAATTTAAACAACAAAATTTTCATATTAACTGATTAAGAAAACCATTTATTATTTCTTTCAACTAGTGACAGTTGATTTATATTTAGAAAGCCACTTTTCCGTGTTTTAATAAATCATTTCGATGAGTTAAGAAATATATTTTCAACTTCAGATTTTATTTAAATTAATTAATAAATATTATTTACAACAAAGTAGAAATGGAAATTGTTCATTAATTTTTCTTATTATTTTCAAGAATAATATCAAGTTTAAGCACTTCAATGCTGCATCTTGTGACACGATATATTTCTCAAAAAGATCACTCTTGAAATTGTATGCTCAAATATTTATTATATTTATTATATATAAAATTGATATTGCTTAATTTATTGTTTAACTAAAGTGTTATAATTATTATAAATAAAATGAGGTTTAGAGACAAAGAAAACAAAAATGTAATGATTAAATTTAACGCAATATTTTACACTTTCTTACTTACGATGTTTTCTAAATAAAACGAAATAATTCAACATCTATTTACGTCGTTGGAATTTGAAAATAGTAATTATTGATCTGACTCGAAAGCGTGTTATTAATAAGGACATATTCCAGAGAATATATACTTTTACTGATCTTTACAGTTGATTACTCAATTACAATGGCACAAGTAATTCAAAATCACAAAAATAAGTATTGCTTGCTTATTACAACCATTCAGGAATAATATCACTTTGTAATACACTTTGGAACTCGCAACCCCTTGACTGTGCTTCTGGTTTCAACACTTGGTAAAATAGATTTTATTGCTCTTTTTGCTTTGATTTGAAATTACTTGAACTCTCGATGATTACTTAACTGAAAAATTCAACTGCTTCTTTATTTTAATAAATTCTTTTCAGCAATAATCAATGCTTTCTCTATAACTTGTCTCGTTTTAGTCTCTTTATTAACTTCTTGTTACTCCTTTTGTACTGTTTAAATCACTTTTACTTCGTTAATTTCTCCCTTACTTTTTCTTTCTCTTAATCCAATCTGTGTTTCTTTTATATACTCCCCTAGTTAACTCCTTTGTCAATTCACAATTCTGCAACTATCTACAACAGTTGTCAAATAAAGCAATTTGTGCCCAATTTTTCTCTTTTTATTTTTCCGATTTTTCAGTTTAATCATACAGATTAAAAAAACTACATTTTTCAATTTTGTTGTAAGTTGTTTATTTCCATTTTAAAAAGAAACGTGAGTAAGTAGTTATGAGGTTTCTGTGCCCACACACCATTGCATAATAAAAATAGGGGGGGTTCGTTTGACTCTCGATAAAAAGCCTAAGATAAAAATTGGCTTAAATCACCTATCAATAAAAAAGCATAGAAATATTTAATCGATTAAAAAGCATAAGTAATTTTTCTTGATAAAAAAGCATAACATAAAAATTGTCTCAAATCGCCTACGATGGTCACGCTATGTTTACGCAGGGATATGTTTAACTCGTAATAAAAAAACAATGCAATATTTCGTCTCAATATTTTCTATAGGTAAATGTAAGCATAAAATAAAAATGGCTCAAATCGCCTTCCGATAAAAAATAGTCAGGGGTATTTTATAGGCTTTTTAAAAAAACGCTTTTAATATTTGGTCACACAATTTTCATAGGCAAATTTAGGGTATAGATAAAAATAAGTTAAAATACCTAAAGTAAATTAAAGTGTATAAATTAAATTAAAGTGCATTAGGGTAAATTAGAGTACATTAAGGTAAATTTAATAAATTTAAGTACATTAGAGTACATTTAAGTAAATTGAGGTTCATAATGTAAGTTAAGGACATTAAGGTAAATTAAAGGGTACAAAGTAAATTAAAGTACATTAGGGTACATTAGAGTATATTAAAGTAAATTAAAGTACATTTAAGTAAATTAAGGTTCCTAAAGTAAATTAAGGTGCCTAGAGTAAAGTATGATAAGTTAGGTAAGAATTTTTTAAAGTAAAAAGAGGGTCAAAAGGTAAGTTACATAAAGTAAGAATTTTTAAAGTCAAATAGTCGACAATATTGCATGATAAAATTTTTTAAATAAAATTTTTAGTATAGTTTTATCAATCATTTTTATACATATTTTTAAATGATAAAATTTTTAACATAATTTTACAATGAAATTTTTTATACATGATTTTTAAATAGAATTTTTAGTATTATTTTATCGATTAATTTTTTATATATGATTTTTAAAGATGAAATTTTTATACATGTTTTTAATTGAAAAAATTTTTAATGTAATCATACAATGAAATTTTTTAGTATCATTTTTACATTGAGTTTTTTTACATGTTAATAACGATAAAAAATTTTCAAAGTAAGATGTGAAAAATAAATTAAAATGAAATTTTCAAAATAATAATAATAATAATAATAATAATAATAATAATAATAATAATAATAATAATAATAATAATAATAATAAATTCATCAACAATCAAAGAAAAAGTTAACTTACTTGATACAACTTCTGAATACTGATAACCCATACACACTGAACAATCCATTAATAACTGAACAACAATCACTAGGTACTGTATACAGATGACTGAGTACTGTACAACTTACTATATACATACTAGCCATTGAATAACTTACTTGTTCATTAAAATTACCTAGTTAAATAATATTTACCCTTTGAACACCAATATTCAACCAACTTATCAATAAACTAGTTACTAAACAAATCAATATCAAAAATTGTTTACTGACCAATAAATCTTTAAATAAAAGCACATAAAAATTTGAACAATAAAAAGAAATACAATTTCAATTACAAATTTTTTTAACTTATCCATTCTTTTATCGATCCTTGATGTCTCCAAATTGTTTGGTTGCTTAGTTACCTGGTTGCTATCAGGACACTGTTAATCATTGAAGCCCAATCAATTGTTGACTTTCTCTGAAAATAAAATGTATTGCTTTACAATCTTGTATGTGATTTATTGACATTATTTTGTAAACCTTAATAGTTTTGTTTAAAAACTTTGAAACTTTTCTATTATTTTTGTAATATTTTTAATTGCATCCAACAAATGAACAATTATTAAAAGTTATTTTCAAAGATGAATGTCAACCTTTTCATTTAATTTTCCCATGCCCCTAAATAAATTAATTGCTAACAGCTCAAAAAATTACTTACATTTATTTTTACAAATTTTCTATTCTTTTCACTCCAACTCTTGTTGTTTACTGAATGATAAAATTAATTAGTAAGTATAAGTGGTTGTAATTGATAGTAAAAAGAAACTTGATTAGAAAAATATTATTAAATTAATTTCACAAAAAATATATTACATTCACAGTACTTGAAATAAATTTTCAAATATTTATTGAAAATTATTAGACTTTTAAGTTTCTAAACATCATTGAATAAAGTTAATAGATAAAACAATTATCATCTGCCAGAAATGATTGATTAGATTAAATGATTAAATTAAATGATTATCGACAAACCACTAAATAAGTTGAATTTCTAACAAAGCTTAAAAAACTACACGGAACAGGTACTGATAGATATCGATAAAATCTACTAAAACTCCAAATATGTTTAATTGTTGTAAAATATTTGTTTTTGTAAAAATAAGACTTATCCTTAAATTATTATTTGCATGTGAATAGAATTTGATTAAAGTTGAGAGAAATATTTTAAGTTGTTAAATAAAACTGATTAATTTGTTAATAATGTTTGTACTTTGAAAAAATTTTAAAATAAGACCTTCAGCAAATTGGCAAGAAAATAGTAGTTATTGAGTAATAATTATTTAAATTACCAAAGTTTTATAATTTTTGACAAATTTTGAAAAATTTGTTAGATCATTTTTTAAAATTTTATTAGATTGTTAGGTAATTGTTCTAGGTACTTGTTGATTGAAAATTAATGTATGTTATTGACTACTCATAGTATTTAATTGTACAGTTTCTCTACATTCCAGGAAATAATCGTAAACATTTAAATTATTCAGAATACTGTCAATAAAAAAATAAATAATGGGTAACAAAATGTTTTTAAAAACTAGTCAATTTTAGTATTTAATTAAATTGAATTACAAATATTTTAATAAAATCAAATAAATAATTGAATACAAATGATTACATGAATCAAACATTTTCTTAAAACCGAACAAGTATCGTATATTTTATTCAGATTCCAATAATATTATTAAAATTAACCAAAATCTTATTGATATATTTTGATAACGCTTAAACCAATGAAAATGTATCGATTTAACTAAGTATTCATCCTTTAACAGCGATATCCAACCCAATAAATCCCCCTAAAAATATCATAAATTCTCTTCTTAACCAATCATTTCCCCCTAAAATAAAATAAAATTTACTCTCAACCAATCATTTCTCTTTAAATGACAATAATCCCAGCTATATTCATTATTTTTGATAAAAATCACTGACTTATTTTGATTTTGAACCAAATAAATTTTTTGAAAATAAAGTTCATCTCTTGACCAATCATATCCCTTTAAAAGATCATAAATTCTTTTTTTAACCAATCATTTCTCTTCAAACGACAATATTTCCACTCTCTCAAAAATTTTACACACATATTGATATCTATCTGAACAAATCCGCCTAAAAATATTATAAATTCGTCCTCTATATTCTCCATTTAGAAAATATTTACCCTTTGAACGCATATATTCAAACAGCTCAACCCCCTTAAAAATGACAACAAACTTGTTCTTATTCAATTATTTCCCCTTAAAATATCATAAATTCCACTCTTAACCAATTCCACTCGATACCCAACATTTTCCATCGAAAATCACTACAATTTTATTCTGACAACAATTTCAAGCAATTAAAAAATTCATCAAAAATGACTAAAATTGAATAAAATCTGTTTTAAACAACAATTAAATTTCACTAAATTATTGTAAAATCACAAAAATTAATCAGTAAATCAAGTATAAATTCAATAATTTTCATAATTATACTGATAACCACACTGATTATCCCCTAAGAAATCTCTAAATTATACTACTTTTGTGATTGATTCATATCATGCGAATATATGCAAATCCGGCGAATATTCATATATAACGATATTCATATATATTGTTATTACTTGGGTGAAATTAATATTTGAAGGGAAATGATTGGTTAAGAGTGGAATTTATGATATTTTAAGGGGAAATAATTGAATAAGAACAAGTGCGACCGAAAATATTTTGTGGATGAAAAATACCCTCCGTGACCCTCGTAGGTCATTTGAGCCAATTTTAATTTTATGCTTTTTTATCAAGAGTCAAAAATACCCCCTGACTATAGTGTGATTGAAAAAATTATGAGGATGAAACAAATTTATTCAAAAAAATGTACCAAAAATTTGAATTTAAAAAGAATGCGCCAAAATTTGAATTTAAAAAAATGCGCTAAAAAATTCAAAAAAAATTTCAAAAAAAATTTATCAAAAAAATTGTGCGCACACAAAATTAATTATCTTGATTATATAATTATGTAATGAAGATAATCCGATATTAAATTATGTCATTACGTAATTTAGTCCGTTGCGAACCCCCCCCCCCCTATTTTTATTATGCAATGGTGTGTGGGCGCAGAAAGCTCTCAACTACCTACTAACCTGTAGTATTTCATTGTTTTTTTATTTATTTCAGTTTTTCATTTTTCTCTTTTCTTTTCTGTTTTTTTGAGTTTAGAACAGGATTCACCATGTTCTACAACGTTTCCCACGCCGATACTGTTAACTCTAATTATTTTATTTTATTATTCAAGTATCATCAACACAATTAATATTACTATTATTATCATTATTATTATTATTATTATTATTATTATTATTATTATTATTATTATTATTATTATTATTATTATTATTATTATTAAATAATTAAATAAATTTGGCAACGATTTAATTAAAAGATAACGCCAATAAAAAACCTGTCGTACGATATATTTCGATAGCACAGCTATCATCTTCAGGTACTCAAAACCAACTAAAAATATTATGAATTAACATTTAATTTAAACAAATTATTTTTTTATTAATTTAATTTTTTAATAAATAAATATTTTTTAAAATATATTTTAAATTAATTTTAAATTTTAAATTTTTTTACTTATATTCTAATTTTTAAAAATTAATGTAATTTAAAATTTTCAATTATTTTAATAATATTAAAAAAACAAACATGACTTAACATACGTAAACTATTTAAAAACATTCAAAACATTCGTAGTCACAGCACTCTGCACATTAATCTTTGGACCTTATCAGCAATGCTTCACATATCACTCGTTCCCAATAACTATTAAAACTTCTCAACAAAATTCTAAAATCAGACATTCCGATATCACTTTTACAGCCTCTATTGTGTTCACTAATATTGGTCAAACCCTTCAATCGACAATGCTCTAGAACTCGAGTACAGAGATGACGGGAAGTCTCTCCAATGTATGTGGCATTACACCCATTACATGTAAATTGATAAACGAGATCAGAACACAATCCAACCGGAGTTTTTGATTTATTAATAAACATATTGCGTACCTTACACGAATTAGAGACGATCTTATACTCTAAATTTCCTATCAGTTTACCCAACTTCATCAACATTCAATTCACACCCATCCGACAAATTACATTCAGACTTTCCACAACATGGATCCTTAGGATTTTTAATCAATTTATCAACAGTTTCTTTTATCATCAACAATAAAAATGATTTAGAATATCCATTCTTTATCAACAACTCAACCAATTTATCAACACTTTTTACCGAATTAGCAAAAGTAGAAGATAAAGCCCATGAACGATAAATCAATCCTTTCACCATATTTCTCTTATACTTAAATTCACAAAAGCTTTCTGAAGAAGTATAAAGACCAGTATCAGTTGGTTTTCTATAAATCTCTGTCTCATACTGTTTATCTTTGCGTTGAATTAACAAATTCAAAAACGCAATTGATGACTTTCTCTCCGTTTCACATGTGAATACAATGTTTTTATGTAAACTGTTCATAAAATGCAAAAACGGTTCTACATGTTTCTGGTTTTCAAATATAAGAAAAATATCATCCACATACCTTTTATAAACAAAGGGTTTTTCAAATTGGAAAGAAGCAATTTTCTTTTCCAAACTAGCCAAAAATATTGATGTCATCGTTGGTGCTAAAGGGGAACCCATAGTGACTCCATCTATTTGTTGATACCATTCATCATTGAAAAGAAAATTGACATTTGAAGTAGCAAATTCAAGAAGTTTTCGAAATGCTCTTCTATCCAAAATGTGATGTTCTGATGTTATTATTATTATTATTATTATTATTATTATTATTATTATTATTATTATTATTATTATTATTATTATTATTATTATTATTATTATTATTATTATTATTATTATATTTTATTTAATAAATGAAAGTGCCAATCCAATGTATATATTATGCTACAATATATTTCGACCGACTCACTGTCATCGTCAAGTAGATTCGAAATTGAAACTAAATAGATTTAAACTGTTTAATTCAAACAAATTTCTTCATTGATCTTTAATATTTTAAAAATATGTTATATTAAAAATTAAAATTCTGTTTTCTTAATCACAATTTTTATTATTTTATTTAATTTTATAAAATCACAATTTAACAAAATTTTAATAAACCTTTAATAAAATATTTTTAAAATTTTTAAACAAAAACATTTTACATTTATTTTCGTCATGAAGCAAAAACATTGCGTTTACTAATATAAATCAATACCATAATTCGACTGTGATCAAGAAATTGAAAGCGGAAATGACTGGCAGTCATTCCAATGTATTTGGTATTTCTTCCATGTCATATATATTTATAACCAAGATTTGAACACAATCTAAGTAAAACTTGAAATCCCCCAATAAATTTTTACAGTTTACAGTAATTAAGAACTTGAGAACGGATATGACCGGCAGTCATTCCACTGCATTTGACATTTCCCCCATGACATAAATATTCATAATCAAAATTTGAATACCATCTAAGCAAGACTTGAAGTCTACAAATAAGCATGATGACGATCCTATAATCCAAAATACAAACCCAAAAACTATCTATGTCACACAAAGCTAATTTATTCATTGATAGTTTTTCATTTATTGACTTTCTATATCTCTTCTTAAACAGCATTGGCATTAAATTATTATTATTATTATTATTATTATTATTATTATTATTATTATTATTATTATTATTATTATTATTATTATTATTATTATTATTATTATTATTATTATTATTATTATTATTATTATTATTATTATTATTATTATTATTATTATTATTATTATTATTATTATTATTATTTAGTAGTAGTAGTTCCGATAAATACATTTATATTGAAAGTTTAGGATTTTGTAGATTCCATTTATTAGGATTTAATTAAACCTCCTAAATTTTTCTAACAAGAATTGATAACAAATTTCTTCTGGTAGAAAATCATCATACTTCAAGTATATACATATTCGAAAATAATTTTGAACGCAATACGAGAACCTTTCACAAATATATAAGGATAATTTTATTATTTAATGAAATATAAAATTAAAAATTTCATAAAATTATTTTTTTTATTATTTGTTTTTATCATATCCAACAATAGAAATATTATTTAATTAAATAATAGACATGGCAAATATAGCTAGTGCAAATGCAATTCACCCCACGGTTTCATTTGTAAAAATATTTTAATTTTATAATGTTAATTTTCAAATTGTACAGTTATTTTAATCTTATTTTTGAATACTTATTTTATTTTAATATTCTATTTTTCAAATATATTTTAATTGGTTTTTTTAAAAATTTAAATATTTGAATTATTAAACATATAAATTTACTAGATTTGGTAACCTGCTTAGGCTTAAAATATATCCTATGCTCTCTGTGGTTTGTATTTCTATTACATAAACAATATTACCAATTTTCACTTTTCTTTCTGTAAAGTCACCATTGTTCAATCATTAAAGTACCTCAGGTGATCCAAAAAGAATCGGTGAAGCTATAAAGAACAACTCAAAGCCCAGAAAGCAACGTCACAATGAACGCTTGACCGACACAATCCAGTTATCCATGCGGTAATGGGATATCATGAAATAGGAAATATAATGAATGCACATATCACGTACTTGATAATAGAGATAATACTTGATAATAGTTTTTAAATTTTAAAAAATAATTTTTCCAAGTGTATTTTAACATATTTCTATTAACTTTTCATCCATTTCCATTTTCAATGTTTTATAGTTTCCCC
The DNA here is from genome assembly GCA_022537955.1 of Schmidtea mediterranea. Lineage (NCBI taxonomy): Eukaryota > Metazoa > Platyhelminthes > Tricladida > Dugesiidae > Schmidtea > Schmidtea mediterranea. Next base: position 201,508,986 of record CM039680.1, on the reverse strand, counting down.
TTCTTGTTCCTCGTGGTAACGATTTAGTATTCATGTATCTGGATACTATATTTCTAGCTGTCGTAAAAGTAAGAACCGAGGTAATATATTAAAGTTTTTTTTCATTTCCATGAAGAAATTAACCTCGTATTGTTAATCAGAAATATTTAAGACTAATAGTTAAAAAAAATATAAATTTAAATTACAAAGACTTGCAATTTTTTGAGTATGTGTTTAATAAAGACGTTGAAGTATCTGCAATTTTAATAATTTTGTATTTAATTTTTTTTAATTCACTCATAGGTGCATTTAATGATTATATGAAGTTTGTATCATAGTGACATATCGAGCTTGTTTGTTTTCAGTGGCATACTTTATGTTTCTATCCTCACATAAACCTATTAATTAAATTTAAATGTGACTTAGTGATTGAAAGAAAATTACTCAATTCGAGTGTGCTTGTTTTCTTATTGAATTATTTTTCTTCTATAATATAATTTATTCTGACATTTTTCTTAACCATTTTTTATAATCTCGTTTTCTAAATACCCTTCCAAGTGTTGTTTGCCTAATAATCTGGTTATTTGCTGAGTGATGAGAAGAGCTTGAGTAAATTATTTTGATATTATGAGATTTCATTAGAAGTTTTTATACTATGGTTTTGAATGATTTTCACTACACAATGAATAAATTTTGTCACGTCCTATTTTAATACGCTACATTTTAATTAAATAATAATAAAATTATTCTCATGCTAGCTTTCTCAATGAGAATGGCTTGTTTAGTTTTGTTTTATTTAATAAAATTTTTTTTATTTATATAGGATTATTCATTTGAGTAAAGTCAAAATTCAGTAAATAGAAAACTGTCCAAAATGTTAAGCATAAAATTCTACTTAACAATAAAAAGTTAAATATCACAACTTTTGTTTTATTAAAAGAAAATCTTAAAATTGGCAATTAGTGATTTCTATAATTTTTAGAGAAAAAGTTTTATTTCCCTACAATTTTGATGTGTTGATAAAATATCCCCAATATCAAATTGGAAATATTCACAAAAGCCTCTTTCTATTATTCAATTCCACCAGGACAACCGTTGAAATAGTGAAAAGGTTAATCTTTCTCATTTAGACTCAATTATTTATAATTAAAAAAAACTTTCCCTTAATATTATAGAATTTTAACAAATTTTGCATTATAATAAAAAACAGACAAATAATATTATAATGATAAAAATAATTCGGTCAAGAAGTTCGTATGTAAAACTCTGTAACGATTTATTTATATTGTTGGGTTATTAGTAAAGTTTTTGTGGAAAATTCTGACTTTTCGAGCTTTTTATAATAGATTAAACGTAGCAAAATAAAATTTATTTTTCAAATATAAATTTACAAGTATTCGATACCCAACTAATTACAATCTATATTTTCCTCGTTTATACAGTAATGCCAGGTAGACCTATTGACAACTGTCTATTTTCAAAATTGATTCGGCTTCGCAACAATTATCGCTTTTATTCTCATTTATTATCTCATTTTTACACACTGACAATTTATTATAGACTTTTGTTATCAAATTTATATTCGATCATATTGAAAGTTTGTATAAATTTTTCCCATCATTTAGAGCTATTTTGCTTCACTAATTATCTTAAATTAAATTATCGGGTTTCAAGAAAACTCGAAATCTAAACAAAATTGAATTAATTTCCTTTAGCTTGATATGCGGTCACCTCGCATGTTTATTAATTAGAATAATTAGATTAATTACTTAAATTATTAAATTAGTTTGTATTTCAATTCGTGCTATTGTTTTGCTATTGGAGATGTTTTTGTTGTGTATTTAATATATTGAATATATTTTATATCCCTTTAAATTTGAGATTATTATTTTTCTACTCGTCTTTTCATTTGCCAGAAATTCATCTCCCTTAGCAAAATATGGATTTTTAATTTTCTAATTAAATATTTGCAATTCATTTTACTTTTTGAATTTTAGTAAATTGTATTTTTATTTTTTTCAAATAGCTCTTTGTGCATTTGTGTCTTAATTTATACAAACTCAACAGTGTATTTATGCCATCATTGATTTGGACTGAGGATTAATATTGAGGTGTAAATTTATTATATAAATAATTAAATAAATTTAATTACAAGAAAGCGACATATATTTTAACAGTTTTCCTGTCATCATCAGGTAAAATAGTCAAATTGTAAATATGTTTGAGTATTTAAACAATTTATTCAAATTTTATTAATTTTTTATAAAATATATTTTAAATTATATAATTTAAATAATAACTTTTTAATTTATTATTTTTGAAGAATTATATTTTTTAATAATTTTATTTAAATTTAAAAACAAAATAATTATTTATTTGTACACTCGAAAAAACAACCAAAACAATTCAAGTATTCACAATTAACTATTTAAAAACATCCAGATTACATGTGCTAACAGTTTTTTATAGCTCCAATGATCTAATCAACAACTTTCACATATTAAAACATTTTAATAAAATTTTAAAATATGGCAAGCTTAGTTTACTTATTAATTCCATATTGTGTTCATTAATATCCGTAAAATAATTAATGAACATATCGTGAATTATAATCAATCTTATAATCTAAGTTTCTCAACAGCTTACTAATCTTCTTTTTTTAATCGGTAAAACCGATTACGGAAATTTTAACACAAATTAAGGCTCATCATTTCTACATGCTTTATTAATGTTATTTACATCAACATCCGATTTACACCCACTAGTTAAATTACACTAAACTATTCTCAAACATAGATCCTTAGAATTATTTAACAATTTGTCAACTTTTTCAATTGTTAAATAAAGGAAATCATGATTTATCCATTTTTCTGCCATTAGTACCATATAAGTTGTTTGATTTCATCTGGGATTAAGGATAGCGGTGTTTCAAAAGTCTAAAATCTTTACTTCTATACGTACAATTTACATCGAATATTACATTTAGAAAGTTCTTATCAAATTTATAAATACATCTAAAATCATGCAAACCAGGCAAATGAGAAACTCATTTTTGTGTTACTAAATTGATGAACATTCTCTTGTTTATGATATGCAATTATTGCTTCTAATAAATAAAACAAATACTCAGTTCAAGTTTTGGGCATTTAAGTATAGAATCAAAAATAACAATATTAATAATATGCATTCATTAGTGTTATTTTTTAGGAAATGGCAAATCGGGATTTGGAGAAAAATAAACTAAATCAAAGAAAATGTTTCTTTGAAGACATTTTTTATTATTTTTATACATTTAACATATTCAAAAGATTCAAAATATTTTCCAAACAACGTATTATTCAAACAAAATTGTTCAATAAAACTTGGAGAATTGAATTATGCCTGTTCATGTTCTAAGCGATTTCAACATTATGTAATCATACACATACTATTTAATATATAACATAATAAAATTAATATACACATTTATAACAAAGATAAATTAATTATTAGATTTAGCTAAGCCTAATATTATATGAAGAAAAATAGTACAATAAAATTTCATAAGAACAAGATACCTTTAAAAGTTACTATATGAATATTTTTGGCTCTCATCAATATGAAGTAAATCGACTACCAGTAAAAATGACATGAGCTCATGTGAGCCACATGCTTTTAAATTGTTAAGAAAATGGTATTTATTTTATGAAAAATTAATTAATTTTCCATATTTGTCAATAAATAATCAATTTAAATTATTCATTCAATACATGTCAAATTATATTAGTTTTAGAAAATTATTAGATGGTGATTAATACTAATAATTTTTTAGTTATCCATTAATTAATTTTTTATTGAAAATTTTCTGAATAATTGTAATTAAAATATTTATGGTTATTTTTGCAATGATTTTCTGAATCTTTAATCAATGAATAATGTTACTAATTATTTATTGGAAAATCAAAAATGTACACATAAATACTTGAAGCAGACATCCCCTAGAATTTTATTAATTTTTAATCTTTAACATTTTGCATGGATGTTAAAGGTTTTCTTCTAAAATTTATTCAATCATATTCAAAGTACTAACAAATATAATCATCTATAATTTTTTTTCAAAAATCTAACACTTCCGCAGATGGATTTTTAAATTAAATACATCCTGACTATTATGAGACCTAAATACCCAGTGGATCCTATGCCACAGTTCATTTTGAGGTCAAAAAAATTAAGCCAGAAACTCTTTGACTGTATGACCAACTAGATTATGAAGCCCACAACTTCCTGTGGCTAACGACCACACTTTTTGCTACTCTTAGTGGGTGGGTATCGGGCTTATTGTTCAGATTATATATCACTTAAATTCGAATGAGTATCGAATACACAACGCGTGAAATTTTTTAGTACTAGAAAGTGAAAGTTAAACGCAATAATTAAATAAAATAAAATGTTTGGTGTCTATATAATTTATATAAGTATGTACATATATTTTATGGAATGTTTTATGGTAAGGTTTGAAACCTTATTTCAAAATTCCTGAGTTCGATCTCGAAAGCCGAAAAATAAATTACAACAAATATTGAAAAACATAACTTAGTTTACCTCTTGTCAACCATTTTATTTGAATTAAAATATAATTCCTGAATAATTGAAAATTGTCAAAATTCATTTTATTCATGTTGTCACATTCTAAAAATATCGAACAAATTAAAGTATCTACCTTATAATTTATTTAGTATTCACAGAGTAAAAAGTATGAATATATATAAGATTTTATTTAAAGAAAGCACTCGTTTTACTATAAATTTTGACAGATTAACTTCCATCATCAGATACAAAAACCAACCAAAATATTATGGAGTAGTTTATATATTTAAATAAAATTATTATTTTTTATTAAATATTTTAATATAATTTAAGTATTCGAAGAAATTAAAATTTAAAGAGTACATTCTAATTTTTAATAAAATAGTATTGAGTATTTAAGGGTTAAAAATGTTGTTTTTTAATGATTAATTTTAAAGGTTTTGGTTAGGATAAAAAATACTTGCTCTTAATCAGATAATAAACAATTAACACAATTAACTTTTATTAATAATACAGTTCACAATCTTTCGAATTCTTTTAATACAACTTTTTACTTGATTCTATGGCCAAATAGCCCAATAGGAAATAGTTAATACAAGGATGATAATAGTTAAACGAATCTGAGTCAAATTCTATAAAATGTTTTCTTGATTTTCAAAACACTTTTCAACTCTTTTATCACCTTTCTGTTTCGACGAGTTATGACATTCTGGTAGAGTTGTAAATTCATATTATAGGGAACTCTCTTCTCTTAACATCCCCAATTACAATTGATTCATTTCATTTTCTGCTTAACAGGTTGCTATTTTTCTTTTAAACTTCAGGACTGCGCCCTTCATTTAATTTATTTGTTTTTCCTAATTAATTAACTAATTAACTTGTATCTTTTAATTACTTTGTCTGGGAAACCCAATCATATCTAATTGGCCATATACATGTTCTTCTCATAATTTGCCACCCTCACATGTCCAGTTTTCCGAAAAATATTAATTTGTTATTTTTTATTAATTTTTTCACTTTAATTATTATTTTTATTTTTAAATTTATTACAAAAAACTTTTTATTATTTTTTACAAAGATTTCTGTGCATTTGAATTTTATTTCCCACCAATCTAGACAACCACAACAAGCTATTGCATTTATTTTCATTTTGTTTTCGAATATAGATCAATGTTTTCTGTCTGACGAATATTTTCAGCTCTGCATTATATTCGTTGTGAATTCTCAATTTGTAGTGAATATCAAAAGTATTATGAGATAATAAAACAATATGGAAACCATTCATGATTAACTTTATTCTTTTAAGGATTCACAAATTTATATAGGTGAGACCAATTGTCTTTCTCTTTCAATAATGTCTTTTCCTTATTTTGTAAAATTTAATAACAAAAAGTAAATAAAAACAAAATTGCATACATTGAGGCTATTTACCTGAAATCTAAACTAAGAAAAAGAGTACTGAATGAATGAATGAAAGATAAAATCAATTGATTAAAAACACTAAAAAGTCAAATTTCATTCTTGGATCAATCTTGATAAAAGTTTTCAAAGAAAAGAACAACAACTGTTTACATTCTCAGATTTTATCATTTAAATATTCATTCCTCGTCGAGTGAATGGGACTGGGTCCCTGGTCTCAACATTAACAATCTCTAACAAGTCTATTTCTATTCTAATGTGAATGCTTATCAGAAATATTGCTTTGATTAAACAGAAAGAGCTCATAGAACAAGCATTACCATACAAATATTACAAACTTCTTTGGCAGCAAACTGGCTTTGGAAAGGTCAATAAAACTAATCTTAGTTTGACCAATGTATTTTGTGTATCATATTGTTATAATAGCTCCTTTTTCATCCCAAAAAGCAAGCAACTTTAGAAATAATTCGTTCATATTTTGTTTTAACAATGAATCACGAGCTCTAATTTGAGAGACCATATTTCTTTCGCTTAAGGTTTTGAGGGCTCAAACAGCAGCTACAAGAGTGGTTAACAAGAGTGTATAAGAAATATGTGCTATATATAACCTTATAGGTCTCTAGGCTGTGTGCCTCATATTTATTGCGCAACAGAACATTGCTGCGAGAGGACATGAAGAAGACAAGGAAGATCATTGGTGACATCTCTGAGGTCAACAGAGGTAATCTGATTGAATTGTTGCACCTCCGTTGCAAAGACTTGGCTTGGTTGAGCAGTAAGTTAAAACAACAATGGGACGAGCACGTGCAGTAGACATCGCAGTCAATACTATACGGAATGTTGGACATTGTTTCAGACTTCATATTGCAAAGAATTGCCAGTAATACAAGGAAATATGGGAAATACGGAGTATCATTGATGAAACGTCGGATATTTGTCACAAAGAATAATGGCCAGTCTGTCTGAGGTACGATATAGATGGCAAAACAGTGGAGTCTTTTGTTGATTTCTTCCAAACAACATTGACTGATGAAGAGTTTCTATGTGCATTTATGAAGGATGTCGTTTGAAAATGTTTTGGTGGCTCGGCCAAGATGTCAGATATCCATAAACGCCTTGCAGCAAGAATGAAAGGGTCTTCTCCCGAGGAATATATGTGCACTGATATGCCCACCGTCTCAACTTAACACTCCATACTGCTTTGGAAAAGGAAGAACCCCTTCGAAATGTGCTGAGAATACTAAAAAGTATTTAGAACTTCCTAGCTGCAAGCCCTAATCACCTGGCAGTATTTTAAAATGTGCAGGTGGATAGCAACCGCATTACTCTAACACTAACATCTCTCAGCATAACAAGATGGTCATGCGATTTGGAAGCGGTAAGATCTGTCACTGAAGAATTACCCAGCCTTTGCAAAGCACTTCTTGTCTTGGCGGACAGCAAAAATTCCAACGCCTACTTAACAAGTCACTGACTTTTGACTGCCATGTGCAAATTTGACTTTGTGTTGGGTTTACTTGTTCTGAAAGTGATATTATCAAACATTAGTACCCTCAGCAGATTTCTTCGAGGCAAGACAATGAATGTCATCAATGCTAGAAGGAACGCAGAACAAATAATTGCAATAAGAAGAACTTCGACGCATTGTGGTATATGGCTGAGAAACTGCTAGACCAACTACGTGTGAAAGTCAGAGACTCTAAAATTACTTATCACAACGCAAATCTTCATAGGAAGAAGCCTTTTCGGCGTCGGCAAGCTTTTCTTGGGGCAGTATAAAAATGCAAACATGATTAATCAAACTCCACAGGAGTACCACTGCATTAACACATACTATGCAAGTTTGAATGTCGTGTTCACAGAGATAAGATCCCGTTTCAAGACATTCGTGCTCACTGGAAGATATAGTTATGAATGAACACCCATCACAAATAAACCTTGGGCGTACATCAATTTTTTACGAAATCTATGGAGAGCTTATACTGGTGAAGTAAAACATCTTCACTATGTTTGTAGCTTTGTTTAGATCCTTTGCATTGTACTTATGCACAGTAAAATTTAAACGCTTTCTTTAATTTTCATTATCAGCTTCAATTCAGGCAAAAGTCTACATGCCCTCTTTGAAATGAGAGTTCCCGTACGCCTATGTCTTTCAATGATACAAATAACGCTCGTATAACTCGGAAGTAGGTCCCACAGATATAACACGTTATATAAGTCTTGTTTGAAGTAACTCAGATCACAAACACAAACAAATAATATTACATGCATGCTATAATGTATTTCCCCTATTAAAACAGATTTTTTGGTTCATTAATTGCAGAAAAAATAATGTTTATTGACATCGTTTACGAAAAAGGTAACGAATAAGTATACAACCAATGTGAATCTCTGATGTCTAATATTAGTTTTAAAATAAAATTATTGGAACTGCGTTTCATTAGTTTTGTACCAAACACATGATTCTCATACACTAATTCAGCAAGAAAATAAATAATAACACTTTCACCGCTATTGATTTTTCAAGGTATCTCTTTTGTGTGCTGTATATTTTACGATTGGCCTTGTTATTTTTCATCTTTATCTTAAAATGTCATTTTCATATTATTATCAAGATTTTTTCCTATCAGCCTCTTAATTCCATGACAAAGTTTTTGAAAATAATAATTATTTTACATTATAATCCTGCTGTGTCTGAGGTGTAAAACGATAGATTTCCCAGTGGTAAAGAGATAGGCGCTAATAAGACAATCATAAAACCTAAATCTTTAGATTTTAAAATAATCCAGTTGAAAATTTAACATTCATATTTTGCAAATGTTCAAGATAAAGCATTGCGTTGTATGGCGTTTATTCATATTTTTAAGCATTTATGCTCAAAGTCTCTTTATCCTTAGGGCGCCATCGATTTGAGGTCGCAAAAATTTATATTTTGATAACTTACCTAAGACGTTTAAAACATGAAGTAAGTATATTATATAATATTTCATTAATAAAATAACTAAAAATTGAATTAACATGTTCAAAAATAAAAATAAAATATTTTAAGTTAAAAAAAGTTAAGTTAAAAGACGCCAAGAAAATGAAAGTTTCTTGAACTCAAATATAGCACAAGTGACAATCCAAGAGATAAGATAAAATATATAGCATTAGAGTTCGGCATGTCACAAATTAAATTTATAATACATTTAGTCAGTGAGAAATGAATTTAACTACTATAAAAGATTAATTAATTTTGTATTTGTGTGCAAAATTGTAAATAGAGCGTCAATTATTTTTACACCCAAACTTGTTAAGACGGCTCTGTTTATGCTAAGGGAAGGTGTTTAAGTGAAGAAACTATCAAAATAATAGTTACAATTACATTTGGTGTTCATTAATAACAAGTAAATAATTACAATATAGATTAATTAAAATTTATTTATTCTTAAATTTTTAGAGATTTTTATCTTAATTGGACTTTCCTTGATTAGAAGAAGTTTTCTTCGCGATATTAATTTGATTTTGTTTCGGTGTTGGATGAATTTCATTGGATTTTTCTTGCGGCTTTACAATCTTGTCATTGGTTGGTTTCTGATCCGAATTTTCATTGGTCACATTACCCACTGACTCTATTTCTACAGCGATCATCAAAATAGCAAACAATGCTAATATAAGAAATTTCATGGCTGATTTAATGTCGACTGTTGATTTGAGTGATTTTTGACATATTTATAGTGAAATGTAACATTGATATATCAATTGAGTGCTCTTAACAATCGAATCAAGTCAAATTTGTTCAATTGAAAGATTGAAATGTGATCGAAATGAACAAGATATAATTCAGTAAAGATCAGAATTTGTGAATTGTCTTATAATTCATTGTCTAATGTGATTGAGATTATTAATTGGGATCTTATTTCTGGTGTCTTCCTCTACATATTCGATAAATTTAGAATGTAGTTAAAAATCAATCAAGCATGAAAAATCTGAAAATGGCCCCTTGTCTGTGTTAATTGGCTTGAATTACAATTTCATAATTGAATAAATTTTAATTAAATTTGTTTATTCTATTTCTATGCCTTTTATCCATATTTTCTGGATCTTGGATTTCCAAATAATTTAGTTATAAGTTATAGAAAATTTCTTTCACTACTAAAAATAACTTAAATATCATTAATATAAATACTATAAAGTCAAATGAAAGAAATATATTTCGAAGAATTTATCTTCATCGTCAGTCTGCCATCATAATCTTTGTCAAATGCTATATACGGAAACAATAAAGAAGTTATAGTTATGATTTAATAATTTATTTCAATAATCATAATAAATTCGTCTCTAATTGAATGTTAATTGAAAGGAATTGTGATTTAATCATCACTAAATCATAAAGTAAACCTATTGAGGTTTGAGATTTATTACTAAACAATTTATTGATTTAAACGATTTTGTCACTATTTTAAATACGCATGAATTACACAACGATTATGGGATAACTAAAATATGAGAATGTATAAGTTCACCATCATTAAGTGGACTATAATTTTCATTGCTTTCATTAGACACAACATAAAGAAAGCTTTTCTTATAAAAAAAGCTTTCTAATAACAAATCTAAAAAGGGAAAAGAAAAAACGGTACTTGTGTGATAATTCACCCCATTTTTTATTTTTTTACAGAAATTTTTACAAAATCATTAATAAGAATATGAAACAACACTAAGTATGTTATATTTAATTGTTTGAACACTGATTAAATCGGTGGCCAAAAAGCACAATATCAGCGAGAATCGCATCAAATACATCAAATTGCCGAACTTTTGTACCTGTACGCCACATGTATTCACACATGTATGAATCCAGCATGCTTCTGTGTGTTCCATTGTGAGGTTTGTTAAGTTCTTTTTCTGCCTTCTACGAACGTCCAATTCATTGAGTATTTGATCCGGTATTAGGATCAACAAAATATAGAAAGTGACTTACAGTCTGATGATGGAATCCGTCTTCAGCAATTGCAGTAATGCTATTATATGCTCTCCATTGGTTTGATATAACTGTAGCTCCTGGCAATATGTACGTAGATATTTTCGAAAGAAAAGTGACTACTGTTCTGTCTTGGACAGTAAACATGAAACATTCACAGGTTTGTCAACAGCTCTGCTAGGTCCACCTATGACAATGGGATTATTGATCAACGTATTGGCACACACCTCTCTAATATAGTTATTCCAGTCTATGATAGATGACTTGAAAATTTCAAATTCAGTTTCACAGAAAAGTATACTGGTCAACTTTTTTGACCAGAATTAAATGAACAAAATAATTTGCTGTATGATACCCAAGGTCCTTGTAACTGTTGAGGTCTCACAATCGCTATTCGAAATTCAAACGTGCATTGGTATATATATATATATATATATATATATTCGATAAATGAAAAGAACAACTTTATATTATAAATTTTATTAATCAAAAATTACCAATTTTAATAATAAAAATTTAAAAATATTTGTCTATATCCAAAGTACAATTTACAATTCGAATAATTTGTGCGTGCAATTTATGTTATGTTATATGTTAAATATTAGTGTTATATTTTCTTGCCTCCAGAAGAAATGGATTAAGTTCGCTAATTTTTTGGTCGAATATACTGATTTTTTCGCCTGTATTTATATT